>JARHVA010000263.1:790000-1252500 GCA_037957365.1 Torreya grandis | reverse complement strand
TATAATGAATAAATTAACAATGAAGAGTTTAATGTCATCCCACTTATAGAGAACGAAATTAATAACATTTTTGAAACACCCTCTCAACAAATTCCACCATTACCAACACCTTCAAGAATTGTGCGTAGAAAAGATAAGTACTTAATTGAAGTCAACGAAAATATTTTAAATCCAATGCATAAAAATTTTTTGATCACCATTCAAGAAGATTGGCTCAATAAATTTAGGATACTTTCTTTCATAATTTGGATTATGATAGTCAAAGATGTCAATTATTTATTTCATTGATAAAATTGATTAAGATGAGACCTATAATATACACATTAGGACTAATAACATCTAACATGGATGATGAAAATGATGAAATTATTTAAAATCTACATGATGTATATCATACTATAGGCCCAAGATCACACAACAAAGATTGTAATGTTAACTGACATATAATGACAACTTGTGAAATAAGTGTTGAAACAATGAAAACATTATTGATTTCAAAAACAAGCCAAACACTTGGTATAAATATAAAAACATTAATGAAATTAATTACAAGATGTGAAAAACTTAATGAACCTAATACCAATGAGATCTAGGCATTCTCTGGTAGACTTCCATGAAAGGACAAGGCTATAGCCGATACTCTCAAAGATTTACTTGCTCAATTTTGGAAAGACAATATAAGAGTTTCACTCAATGCAAAAGATATTATGAAAAGAAGAGTTGGTTCTCGTAACCTGAACCGCATCCAAAACATTTATTTAATATGAATCAAACATAATTGTAATCTAATTTTTTGGAAAAACATCCACAAATTTCTATTTGACAAATATATTTTGAGATGGCAAAAACTTTTTATGTTAAAATAAATAATTACACACACACACCACTTGTTGTTGTAGGCAACATGTTGAATTTTCAATGCATTATGATGTTTTTCACCATATTCATTATACTTTACATTATAATATTTTTTATTAGTATGGTATTTAATTGCCACCAAAATTAGATAGGGAATTTATTCCAACTATCTTTTACAAAAAAACTAGATGGGCAATTATTTTACAACAAATCATGTTTAAATAGAAATTGTAGCATTTGTGGTGGATTTCCAAATTTAAAAAATGTATTCATGAGGAGATTACAAGTGAAATTGGATAGGAATTAGTTGGTTTAAGAAAATATAAACTAGTGACTTATCAAGTAAAAGATGGCAAAGAATCTAAATGGTGTGATCTTGTTACAAAAAAGATACCTCTCTCAAAAAATTTGGTCAAATTTAGGGAAAAGATTGTTTATGACTATTCAAGGCACACACATAGGTTTAAATGGTTGGATGAACATTTACAGATATGCATGGATACATTACCACTCAGTTCCATTATTTCATTATTTTATTTTGTAGAGAGTTACACATTCAAACCCCAAATGGAAGTTCAATCATAGTATTATAACTCATCACAAGTTGACATATTCATGCATATAACATTAATGCATGAACTTTATAGTAAAGAGAAAAATATAAAATATTAAGGGATTACCATTTCTATATTAGTGATGAAAAATCACATTATTCAGAGTATGTGCAATGTTTTTTTAGAAGTTCTATGAACAATTGAGTCAAAAGAACATTCCTTTCAATCAACATTACATTTGGTTAGACAATTACACATTGAAAATAAAAAATGTATAAATGTTTTATTGGTTAAAGAGGATGCACATTACCATGGGTGTAGAACACATTTGGAGTTTCACCAAGGTTGGCCATGGAAAATGGAAACATAATGGTGCTGGAGCATGTGTAAAAGAGATATTGTAAGGGAGGCGTTGAAATTTAAAGAGGCTGTTCATTTGACAAATTTAAAAACTATGGTTGAATGGTGTAATGAGAACATGTGTTATGGTGATAAAAAAAATTCTAATATTCATAGACATTTATGGTTAATGAAGGAAGAATACTTGGTAAATTATGAGGATTGTATGACTCTAATAGGTTCAAGTGACCTCCACTAATTTTGTATCTCAAATACAAGTTTTTGGAATATTCATATGAGACACTTAGCATGTTTTTGTTTTTCATGTATGGACTCTATTTGTAATGAGTGAGAGTCACAAGAGTGGGTGGATGATTAGAGTTCCAAACCTCTAATTCTAATCAACACATATTATGTTCCAACAACATTTCAACTTACAGATATGCCATCATCAAGTGACTTTGACCATGTATATGATCCAGTGCAGTCAAGTAAAATATTTTTCATTTTGTACAATTTATTCTCATTATTTATATATCTTCATATTGTCACTAAAAATTATTTTTTGTGATGTAAAAGGCATGTTTTTATAGTTATTGCAGATGAAGATAATGAAGAAGGCACTAATTACTACTTGTGTTGGTGTGTAGAGAGAAAGAAAAAATTGACTTTCCCAGTTAAAGATGGAGAAAACATTAAATACCCCAATGGGTCATGGTAGTCATTGGAACTTGGTTTTGATGACATATAATAAAAAATTTTGATAAATGGTTTTTTGAAGAGTTTGAAACACATAGAAATATACTGCACTATTCAAATTTTATTCTTGAAACTAATATTCAATTAAAAAATAATCATGGGAGGCCATTAAATAAGAAACCATGGAAATTTCAAGAGTTAGATCATGAAGCTATTCTTGATACTATCAAGGTTAGAGCAGATCTTTGTGGTTCATTGGATTTAAATATAGAGGTATATTGACTTTTCAAATGTAGATGTAATCAGTTTTACCAAATATTTTTTATTTCTATGTAGTACACACACACACACAAACATAAATTATATATATATATATATATATATATATATATATATATATATATATATATATATATATATATATATATAATTTTTAATTGCTTACTAACATTTTTTTGTAGGTTAGTGATGAAAGATAAGCTTCCACCTTCACATGGTTGGCATTATTAGTAAAAACTTCTATATTCTTGAAGCTAAGAGAAGCTTAGGTTTTATGGGTATTTGAACTTACGCTAAAAAATTACATTTTTCTTATATTGGGAAGAGTGTTCTTAAGGCTAAAATGGGTGGTGGGTTCATTAATCAGGCCTGATTAGAGGCCAAGAACCTATTCCTAGACATTATCTATCCCCTAGACATATTTATAGTGTCATTTTTCACTCAAAAAGTATTAAAACTAGAGTTTTGCAACCATAACTTGAATTTTGACAACATTTGTTGTTAGTGTTTTTGCTCTCCAAAATGGTAGTGAAAATGCACTTCCAGGTGGATTCAAACATCATGGTGGTGTGATAAAATGTAATTTGCCTATCTTTATGTGATCAAATCTATATATTCATAGGTGGAGGTACTAGGGGTAGAAAATGCCAGTTGGAGCTCAAGAAGTTACTTGTTCACTAAAAAAACTTGTATTTTTTGACCGATCACTACAACTTATCTAACAGATTGATCTTGAATATTCCACCTAAGTACTCTAGGGTGAGATTAGAGGGATTAATAAAGTACATCATTAATTTTATGGTTCATGTAAATGACTTAAAATTTTCATTTTATGCATGTTTGAACTTAGGTTAAAAAATTACATTTTTCTTATATTGAGAATGATGTTCTTGAGGCCAGAATGGGTGGTGGGTTTGTCAATCAAGCCTAAAGAGAGGCCAAGAACCTAGTCCTATACATTATCCTCCCCCTATAATGTGTTTTAAGTGTTAATTTTCACTCAAAAAGCATCATAACTAGAGTTTTACAACCACAACTTGAACTTTGACAACTTTGATAACTTTGACAACTTAAACTAGAGACCTAGAAATTTAATGAGTAATTGATTGTTGGAAATATTGTCATTGATGTCAAAGGTCTAGAATTTTTGGTGATAAATTCTCCATAGAATTTAATGGTGTTTTTAATGTTCATATCTTTGCTAATATGTGTTAATATTTATTTAATATTAACAAATATATTTTTGGTTGCATAAAGTCAAAATAGGGCCCATGGAAAAGTCAAAGAGTCATGACATATAGACAAAAGAGGAATGGGATGCATTTTTCCATGAAGAGTCATCTTGAGGAATTTCAAGAGTCACCGAGTGACGACAAAAGAGGGTATGGCATATTTTTCCATGAAGAGTCATCTTAAGGAATTCGAAAGGTCACCAAGATAAAGATAAAAGCGAAAAGGATGAATTTTCTCATGAAGGGTCACCATGTGACTTTTCAAATGAAAGGATATAAAGGATAATTCAAGTTTGGAGACATTTTATATGATTATTTAAGGGACAAAAAGGGTGAATGCCAAAGGTCATTTGGAAAGCTATAAATAAAGGATTGAGAAGCCATTTGTTATATGCAAGAGTGTGCATGGTTTGTATTTTTCTAAGAAGAGAAAGAGGAGAGAAGAGAAAAGAGAATAGAAAAGAAAGATAAATTGTAGAGTTATATCATTTGTTGAGAAAACAAAATTGAGAGATAGTTGTGTTATCTACATAGAGGGGTTGGTGCTCCTGTGGGTTGGTGCTCATAAATCATTATTGTGTTGGTGCTTAGCAAAGGGGTTGGTGCTCCTGCAAGTTGGTTCTTGTGAACATTATAATTTGAATTGATTCTTATTTTCATACTTGAGATAGTTCTTCATGTTTTTTGGTTTCCACATAAAAATTTGGTATCTCTCTCTCTCTTTTGTGGTGCATGTTATTACTTCATTTTTATTACATTCTTGAATGAATATTTAAGAAAATTAAGGAATTGAATTAAGTAAAGTATTTAATAAGATATATGATATACTGATTCACCCTCCCCTCTTAGTATATCCCATGCTTAACATTTATGTATTGACCTATTAACTTATTGACAAATTTGACAACTTTGACATTTATGACAATTTTGACAACTTTGACAATTTTGACAACTTTGATAACTTTGACCTATTCAACTATTAGGTGGCATTGAGTAATTGACCTATTAACATATATAATAAATAAACCCTATCTATACCTGATTATGGCTTAACATTCATATTGCAAAGGGAAGTAAGAATTGTTTGTTAATCTTTTCAAGTATGTCATTGAATAGATATGGACTTAGAATATGGTCCCATCAGTAAAGGAGGTTTTACATCTCTTATAAGATGCATGAGAGATTTGAAATTGAACTAATACTCAATGTTGCTATCATAGGCTTATAGGGTGCCTTGTTGTGTAGGGTGCCTTGTTGTGCCCTACATGTGGAATTAAATGTTGAAGTGTGTTTGAGTGCTTGTAATAGGTTAAGGTAGGTGTGATTTGACCATGTAATAACATATATGACAAAATACTTACTCCTTGAGACCTATATCAAGTTTTGGTAAGTTTGAAACCTAAGAGGATTGTGTAGTGAGAAAATAGTGAAAGAATGATGAATGGAATATATGAAATGAGTTAGATAATGAATGTGAGAGGTTTGTAATAGGTCTAATGACACCAATAAGTGTCTCCAATGTTTACAAAAAGTAGGTAGAAAGAGAATAAGGCTATTAAGCCTAAGTGATAAGAGTGTCATTAGTCATTTCCACTACACATAATGAAATAAAAAAATTAATTTAAAAAAATAGGTAAGATCTAAGATATATAGCATTGAAAAGAATGATTTTGTATTCCTCATTTATGCATATACAAAATTAAATACAAGATCCGATAGATAATAATTTGGAAGATCAAAACAACATTGTACAGTAACACATAATGAAATAAAAATTTAATATAGATTAGATAGATTTCCATGATAGGCATATAATATAGGCACATACATGTCTAATGTCAATAATATATTGATTACCATGATAGGCATACAAAAAATTACATATGCCAACATAGTATCCAATGTTGGTTGAATTTCATATGCACATATACAATGCCAAAAATGCATCAATTAGTATATAAGCATAAAAAAAAGTACATCTCATGTGTAAGAAATCCTATTTTATCAAATAGCCCCCCTCTCTTTTCCTTCCTCAAAAAATACTCTCCCTAGGATGCCTTGCTAGTAGATGGAGACCCCTGTAATGACTTAGATTGCTCCAAGTTCTAACTACATTTCTTATTCTCATAACTAGCTTACAACTGAGCCTATTTAAATAAAAGAATTATTAAAAAAATAACATAAAATACATTCAAAAAATTGTTAAAAAATTAATTTTAGATTATAATAAAAAATCATTTAAACATGTGCACTTAATACAAGATCATGATCTTGCTCAATCTATTTTTCACACTTAATTAAGTTAATGTTAGGCTCAACTATCCAAATAGGATCTCAAATATAGGAGGAACATGAGAAGTTGCCCCAATCTCCATCTAACTAGGACTATCATCTATCATAAGACAACCCCACATACATAATATATTGTCATGTCCCCTTTTTTAGTGGACATCGTCAGAGTTGATGGTTAGCCTATTATGTGACCCTCGTAGGCTGATAGGGTGAATAGAGGGTCATGATGGAGATTGGCTTGGCTTCGATTAGAAAAATTCCTATAGTTGGCTTTCATTTGGGCTCTTTCAGACATGTTTGCCTGAGCTCCTATTATTTAGGGATATTTGACATGCAGAAGAGCACCCTTGTTTTAGTATGGTCATGTGTAAAATCACTCCCTGATTCACTAGCTTCAGTCGGTTTGAGGATCCGACATGTATTGAGGGAGATATTAATATTTGATTGATTTAATCAAATATTAATTATTTTGGCCTATTTTTAATTATGACACCCTAATTCTTAATTATGAAAACCCTAATTAGGGCAAGCACACCTTTTTGGAGGATATAAGGGTTTCTTATTGGAGGTAGGCAAAGGCATGAATTGATTATTGATATTGATTATTGCTAAGAATTCTTCTATGAAGACTGAGCCAAGGGTTCCAGGATTCCATTTGCATTGAAGAACGTCCACTCTTCATTGTGTGTGATTCAGAGGTTATGAGAGATCAGCCGATCTATTGCCAATTTGAGAGATAGCTTCATATAGAAGTTATCACAGAGGTTTATAGTTTTGGGAGATAACTTCACACAAAAGTTATCACAGGTATTTCAGGTATTTGTTTCATTATGTTTTGATTTAATAAATTGTCCAAATAGAGATCTTGAGATCAGGAATCTAGAATAGAGGCCGCAGCATATTACCTCGCTTCTATACTGAATCCGTACCGATCCATGTAATTATGTATAGTTATGCCATAGGCTAGACAGTGCCGCAGGGGACATAAGAACTGACATCGGCATCCCAGTGACTGACATCGGCCTACTGAAGACTGATGTCAGCATAGTAGCCGAATAATAGAGACTGATGTCAGCAGTATATTGACCGATGATGGGAAAATAACCGACGTCGGTGACTGTGTTGTTGACACAGCAACCCAAGAGCTATTCCAAATTTTCAAAAGATTAGGTTTTGAGATGATATTTGTATTCTTTTATATGCATGCCAGAGATTCGTTATTGTAATCATTCTAAAGAATAATAAGAGCACTAATTTGCCAGTTAAGAGATTTACTGTGGTTTATTTGTTTATGTGAATTTATTCTACAAAATTGCATCTTATTTCATGAAAAAGTAAAGAAAAGGGTAAAATACAGATAAGCAATTTAGAGCTTTTGTCTTTCTATAGTCCCTATTGGTTGGGGATTTTTTCTGATGAGTTTGGGATACCAGTGGAGTTGAGTCTCTAGATTGATTTTTCTCACACAGATGACAGTGTGGTACAGTTGGCTGTACCACCTTTACAGAGGGATTAGTTGTGGTGTGTGGGGGAGTATGTTGATGCTTCCTCATATAATTTTTACTTCACTTAATCATTCATGGAGTATTTTTTGGATAGTGCAGGTGTTCGTCTGGACTCGCATAAAGTGATAGAAGGTGTTCTCATCCAAGGTACTAGTGCTATTAGCAGATTGGGTGGGGAGATTTTAGTGACCCTTTCTACTATGATACCTTATAGGGATGTTGAGGTGGGGTTTGTTGAGTGGATTACACAGGGTCCTATCCAGCCTACAGCCACTCAGAGTTAGAGATTGCAGCCATCTGCTGATTCCCAGTTCAGTGATGGTGAGCTAGTAGCAGAGTTTGGGGGTTCCTATCGGCATTATACGGTGGGGTATGCTCATTATTCTTCTTTTGATCTAGAGATAGAAAATTTGATTCACACAGGTGTAGATCGGCTCCAATTTCTTACCATTAATTATGGGATGGCTTGGCACCATCTTTTGCAAATGGAATTGGTAGTAGCAAGTTACACAGACTGCAATATCGACACATCCACGGTAGTTGTGATTTTAGAGATTGGTTGAGTTGCATTCACCAGTTTGATTTTGGATTCCTCTTGGTTATATTTTAGAGGATATTGTAGGAACTTGCATTGATTAACAGTAATGCAGAGCATAACTACATATGGGATCCAGGTGGATTGATTGAGTTGTTGTTTAGAGATTACTTGGGGACAAGCAATTTTAGGAGGGGCAGATTGTCATGTCCCCTTTTTTAGTGGACATCATTAGAGTTGATGGTTAGCCTATTATGTAACCCTCGTAGGTTGATAGGGTGAATAAAGGGTCATGGTGGAGATTGGCTTGGCTTCGATTAGTAGAATTCTTATAGTTGGCTTTCATTCGAGATCTTTCAGACACGTTTGCCTGAGCTCCTATTATTTAGGGATATTTGACATGCAGTAGAGCACCCTTGTTTTAGTATGGTCATGTGTAGAATCACTCCCTGATTCACCAGCTTTAGTCAGTTTGAGGATCTGACATGTATTGAGGGAGATATTACTATTTGATTGATTTAATCAAATATTAATTATTTTGGCCTATTTTTAATTATGAAACCCTAATTCTTAATTATGAAAACCATAATTAGGGCAAGCACACCTTTTTGGAGGATATAAGGGTTTCTTATTGGAGGGAGGCAAAGACATGAATTGATTATTGATATTGATTGTTGTTAAGAATTCTTTTGTGAAGACTGAGCCAAGGGTTCCAAGATTCCATTTGCATTGAAGAACGTCCACTCTTCATTGTGTGTGATTCAGAGGTTGTGAGAGATCAGCCGATCTATTGCCAATTTGATTGATAGCTTCATACATAAGTTATCACAGAGGTTTACAGGTTTGGGAGATAACTTCACATAGAAGTTATCACAGGTATTTCAGGTATTTATTTCATTAAGTTTTGATTTAATAAATTGTTTAGATAGAGATCTTGAGATTAGGAATCTAGAATAGAGGCTGCAGCATATTACCTCACTTTTGTATGGAATCCATATTGATCTGTGCAATTTTGTAGAGTTCTACCACAGGCCAGACATCACCGCAGGGGACACAGGAACCGACATCGGCATCCCAGTGACCGACATCGGCCTACTGAAGACAGATGTCAGCATAGTAGCCAACCAACAGAGACTGAGATTGGTAGTATATCGACTGAGGATGGTAGAACAACCGACGTTAGTGACTGTGTTGTTGACATAGCAACCCGAGAGCCATTCCAGATTTGCAAAAGATCAGGTTTTGAGATGATATTTGTATTCTTTTATATGCATGCTAGAGATTCATTATTATAATCATTCTAAAGAATAATAAGAGCACTGATTTTCCAGTTAAGAGATTTACTATGGTTTATTTTTTTATGTGAATTTATTCTGCAAAATCGCATCTTATTTCATGCAAAAGCAAACAAAAGGGTAAAATATAGATAAGTAATTCAGAGCTTTTGTCTTTTTATAGTCCCTATTGGTTGGGGATATTACATATATTTACATAATTTATATTTTGCCCAAGTATATTTACTAAAATTATTAAAATAAGTCTATTTTTACAATAAAAATTTTCAAGAACTAAT
The DNA here is from genome assembly GCA_037957365.1 of Torreya grandis. Lineage (NCBI taxonomy): Eukaryota > Viridiplantae > Streptophyta > Pinopsida > Cupressales > Taxaceae > Torreya > Torreya grandis. The sequence goes on along the minus strand of JARHVA010000263.1, from coordinate 1,242,634 downwards.
ATATACCTATGTCAGTGCCTATGTAGATGACATTGTAGTAGCAATCCTATGTCTATCTCAACTTATAGAGAGGGAGGAATGTTAGTACCAGCCATCAACTATTCATGTAAACAAGGTCTCACTTAGTTTTATATAAATTACTTCAAATTATATATATGGAAACCAAAATGATCAATATAATCACTTATATATATAATATATGTCTATATAAGTACATGAATGCAATTATACATTATAAGAAAGAAGAAGACAAGTATATACATGGAAATACACTTTGATCTGAATTGATAAGCCATCTATTCAAGTGTTATAGCATCAACCTTGTACTAAAACCAAAATTAGAGGATTAAAACTATGAAAAGGAACATATAATATACTAGTTTCTTTTTTTCAAATTGATAAATATAAATATATTTGGGTCAAGATCTTCAATTTATCTTATATTACATGTTGGACTATATCGATTGTTGATTAATTACTTATTTAAAAATAGGGCTTTGACTTGGGTAGGACCCTCGTAACTACTTCCTTTTGGATGGATTTTCATGATTAACTTAGAGTATTTATGGATATTTTAAATTATGTTTTAAAGGTGGGCCTACATTTGATGGAGTAGAGTGATGAAGTTTGATTGGCTTCCTAGGATTATAGAGAAATAAAGGACTAATAATTAGGCCACACTATATATAATAGGGATACTCTAGATTATGTAGGTGGGGATTGTTGTCCCATCAAGTAGATTCCTTTGCAACATATTCACTAACTAGGATGTGTCATGTAAAATAGTTTAATTTTCCCACAAATCCCTTGAGAGTGGACTATCATTTTCAAGGTTATGTTTAGGATACCAGGCTTATTGGCTAAAGGTAGGGTTGTGGCCTCGATAGAGAATTGTGAAAGAGGTAAGGTTGTTAATTGGGTGTAATAATTTGGTGATGATAATGCACATAATATAGGTTTTAAGTATGGGGTAAGACTAGTGGGGGTGAAGTGGCTAATTATCTTGAACCTCTGAAATGATATTAAATAGGGATTTTTTCCTACCATCTAGTGGGAGACAAAGGGACATATTTCCTTTTATATATATGCGCACCTATTATTAGATTATTGTAGAGAAAAGATGGAAATTTTCATGGTTATAAGAGGTGTTAGCATTTTCTTATAGGGATATATATTAAATCATGAGGTTTATGGATATGTTTATCAACCACCCTACTCTCATCATGGGCTAGGTGTATGAGCACATGACCTCTTACTAGTGAAGTTAAGAGATTGGGATAGTCAAGGCCTTTAGGGATTCTAGTTGGATATGTATGCCATCATTGAGAGACTTTACATGAGTGGTGGACACGCTAACAATGACATATTTAGTAGAACTACTATATTATGGTATTTTAGGATAGTTTATGAATGAGGTGGACACTCTACTACCATCACAACAAAATTGGGAGAGTACTAATTAGAGGATTATATTTATAAAAATATCATGTGTAGGTTGAAATTATGGTAGGATGCCAACATTAAGTACAACCACCACCATAATATATAGATACTTAGATGTAGAAATAAGTATAGGATAGAGGGTGAGAAGATGAAGTTTAGGGGGAAACAAGGGTGAGCATACACTTTTTATGGAGGAACCAATAGGATAGGAGAAGAATGCTAAGATGAGGTCCAATTAGGAATTATACCTATACTAACGTGAAGTTACCCAAGTAAAGTAGTGGGTTTATTTTTAGTTACTTTCTATGTTACTTTTTAATTTATTACTCAATTATTGTTTCTTTATGTGATTGTAGATCTAATTTCTTCTCTTGTTATATGGTTTTAGAGTGAATCACTTAGTGGTGGAGCATGATCAAAGAAACTTTGGTTAGTATTTTTTAGATGATGATTATTTGAGCCTCGATAATATTTTGGTGGATGTGGTTCTCCATGTGTGAATAAGCAAGCATACATACATTTTTCTCCATACTTACCATACATAAGTAGAGTTCCCTCATAATAAGAGAGATAGTTGGACTATAGGAAAATGTGTCTGGTTTAGAGTCTCATATGAATAATTTTAGTGATATTATTAGGGCTAGGGGAGTTTAGGCTCTATCTAGCCAAAAAATAGTGGGAGGTACATCACCCATTTAGGTATAAGCAAGAGACACAAAATTAGAGAAATCATATCCCACATCACTCATCAACATTAGGAAATTATCATAGGAGTATGAGTAGGATCCCTAGGCACAACCTCTAGATGGGGACAACTACCTCTAGTAGGAACTTAGGGTCACACCATTGTATCTATTTTATGGAATAGGATAAAATCATTCCATGAGTGTGATTATGAACATAATTTTCAGCAAGAGAGAAATACCAATATATTACATGAAATATCATCCACTAGGGGAGCTCGTGACAATGGTGACACACATCAAATCTTGGATGGAATTACCGATAAACTAAATAAAGTGAAAAGGGTATTAAATTAAATGGATAAATCTTTGTTAGGGAAGATGATGCTTGGCTGATAGGTATGAAAAGGTGCTTTGGGATAATATATTTTTCAATAAATAGTATGGACATGCTATTTATTTTACAAATTTTAAATGAAGAAACCTTGTTTCGGGACTATCAATAGATAATTTTTAATTTAGATATGTCCATAGTCACTTGGATGACATTCAAGGAAAGACAACACTACTTGGATATCTACTTAAATGATCTAGATTAAATGCATTCCATAACCTCTATAAAAATTTCAATACTGAAAAGGAATATAATGCATGTTTTTTAACCTTGCTTTAGTATAAGGGATATATGTAAAAAAATTATTTTTGCATATAAGTTGTGTTATTTTTCATTAATTCTTGAGAAGAGAAGTTACAAATTAGATGCAAAGAGCAAAACATATATGTAAACAACTACAGTCATAACAAATGCAAAGATAAAAACATATATGTAAACAATTTTTACCTCTATATAGGTAAATGGTATCATCCTCATAGATTTATATGTAGTTTTGGATGGCCCAATAGCTAGATCCAAATATGAAAACAATAGCTGAGACAAATTGAATGTTGTAAATCCCAGCTATGACGATGAAGGAACTGTCACCTCCTATGACATAAAAAATGACATATTATATTAAATTTTTATGTAAATTAATTATTAACTTAGAAATTAAATTTTAAAATATAACTTATATTTAAAATGACATTTATATAAAATATACCTATATATATATGGTGACTATTGTCTGCATATCAAATATGCATGCCAAAAACTCATCACTCATAATAATATGATCTAATCCATCTGAAACACTAATTCCATCATCATCAAAAGGTCCCATGAACATATCTCCACATTAATTTGATGTGTGGGGTCAGGGTTGGGTATCCTGTGGCATATTTATAGCATCACTCTATGAAAGCCTACTTATATGTTAAATGAGTGTATCAGAGAGTGAACTAAGAGCATGGAGAGTGTCTATCTCTGTGACATACTAAACTATGGAAGGGATCTTAGGCTCAAGAGGATTTTTCATATGAATATGTGTATTTGACTAGGTACACAACATGCACCCAGTTTATCTTATGCAGATCCTTTTCCTTGGCCCTAAAACTCACTAAATTCAAAATAATTGGGAATTTGGCTAAGGATAAACTCATAGTAGAGTTTCCTCAAAAAATATAATGGGACCTCATGGTTTTTACATGGTGGATAGCCAAATACCATCTACCATCGATCCCAAAAATTGGTCAAGATTAAGTTATGTACATAATGAAGGATATGAAAATGTTTAGTAGTTATGGGAAATGGGGCATTAATGGATGGGTTGATGAATAAAGTGTAAATGTTAAATTTTGAAATATATAAATTCTTGATCTAAAGGGATGACAACTTTTAATCATAATATTTCCTATAAGTATCCATATATGAGGTCCATCAATCAATTTAACCTACTAAGGTCTATAGGGAATCGACTAGTTGGGTGCGGTGGGGGTTGGTTAAATTGGGGTCCCTCATTTTATGAATTAAGTCTTCAATTTCAAGTTTGTTTGCTAAAATGTTGTCAATAAAAACCTCTTAAATACCAAGGGGGTTTTGGGGAATTTTAGGAAGGTTAGTGGAGGGAAAGGAGGAACAATAGGGTTTTGTGGAGGGTTAGGAGGAAGAGAAACCAAAGGATTTTGTGGAGGGTTAGGAGAGCTATCAGGATGGGTTGTAATAAAAAAATAATTTACAATTAAAAACATGGGATAAAGAGTGTAAATTATGAAAAAATAGGGTTAAATAAGGATGATTTTGATCACTTACCTCTCCTACATAGTGGCATCATTGATCAACAGGTTTGTGGGGTGAATTTGGCAAGTTACTGACACTCTTTAGAGTCTTTTGAGAAAAATGTGATCATAGAACAAGGGCATAGCTAGGAAATGTGAACACAAAATGAATAATTTTGCTTTTAGGTTTCCCTTTTTCTTTAACATAGTGAACATGATCGCATTATTAATGTGATCACTTTATTGTTATATCAATAATGTGATCACATTAATAACACGATCACATTTTTATTATGTCAATAATGTGATCATGTTAATAATGTGATCATGTTATTATTTAATATAATATGATCACATTATTACATAATGAGATCACATTATGGATCAAAAATCTTGAGTCTAGATTTAAGTAATGAGATCACATTAATTAAATAATGTGATTGTGTTATTAATTAATGTGATCACGTTACAGATAATGTCTATGGAATTATCACCCAACTTTGTGCACTTTCCATTTATATATAATAATAATGTAATTATGATAGATTATACTTAATACCCTAACATTCTGCATCATCCATAAGTGGTGACTTAGATGTGCACATTTTGGTGAATCTACCTTATTTATGAGCACATATAGCTTCCAAGTTGATTTTAAATAAGAAAAAAATCATATGAAGAGGCATATGGATTTCCTAGAGGAAAAATGTTTATAACATGTTGATAGAATTGAATTTTTTGAGACTTTTTATCCTATAGAAAAAATCAACTTCAATAATGTTTATTTTAACTATTTATACTACATTCAATATGGAGATAGAATAGATGGATTTGAAGATAGTGTTCCTTATATGGGAAGATTAAATAATAGATATATATTTCTTAACCTAATGGATTAAATATGAAGTGAAATTATTATTTGGTCTATGGACATTACAATACCTTTATGAATTGAATAAACCACATATAATATGCAATTATAAGTTCCATATTTATTTGGTTTGACTTTGATCCTTATGTCTACTACAAGGGATACAATGATCAATTTGTCAATTTAATATTCTATGTGAATGAGATGATGTTGATTAGGAATGATAATTGCATGATCAAGTATGTGAATTCTCAAATGTTTACACATTTGGACATGAAATATATTAGTGATGAAATATTTTTCTTGTCCATTAGAATCAAATGGAATAATGTGAACATAAATCTCTAGTTGGAATAGAAAAATAATTTAATGTGATATTGGAAAGGTTCAAAATGTAGACTAGCAAACCAATTCACACCCCTTTCCTATTGAATTAAAATATATCAACTTTGTAATCTACTAAAGCTCAAGAAGAATTAGAAGACATGTCTCAGGGCTTGTAAGTGAGTTTAATGGGAATCCCAATATACACAATGGTTTTTAAAAGACCTTAAAGTACATAAAAACTGGGAGTAGTCAAAAGATGCATATCCAATATAGAGAAAGAGAATTGAGAAGATTTACATATAAACTTCATATATTTATAGGGAATGACAGATCATGCTATATTTTATGAGTTTACACCTAATATTTGCATGAAATTTAATGGTTAAGTCTTCAACTTATTTGGTGGAGATATAAGCTGTATATGAAAATGAGAAGATAATGTGACCATATCTACCAATAAATATTAATGCAACACAAATAATCATGAAATAAATCAAGTGGTATGGCTTAAATAGTTGTTTTATGCTATTTGATTTTTTAGAGCATCTTATTACTCATGATTGGTAGGTTATAACTAGGCCATTGGTCTTTACCTAGTTTTTTTTCTATATGAGGCTTTGTCCCACATTGCTTAGTTTAGATATAATATTGTTTTGCCTTGCCTATATAAGCAAGTTCTTTTATTTGTAATTTATATGCTTTATATGCTTTGTAATCTTTTTTTTATCTTTTGTGAATAGTAATTTTCTTGTTTACAATTGGTTTTTTTCTTAGTGTGTATGTTTAAGTATCAATGGATGTAGTAATGAGCCATTGGAGACATCTGGGATGAAGATTTTTTATAACTCTTTTATGGTATTAGAGCCACCCTCCAATAACCATTGCTTAGTTTCAAATTTCTCCCATTGCAAATCCACCATAGCCATTTGAGCCACTTTTTATAGTAAACTATTTTTTAATACATTTTTAGGGATTCTAACCTATGCCATTAAATCTGAAAGGCCTAAAAACCTTAGGAATGCTTGTTAATTCATTGAAAATAAAGAATTTTGAAAAAAACATATTTTTGTGATTTTATTTTATGAACTAGGTGTTGATCCATATGAAAACTTTTTTTTTGAAAAACAATTGGATTTTTTAGGGTTTCTTAAATTTTTTTGGGGTTTGAAAATATTTTGTGGGTTCTATGTAGATTGATATGTTTTATCTCTATTTGATAAATATGAGGAGTTGAGGAGATAGCTTGCACTTACGATGACTCTATAAATTATGAGGGTTTGGTGGGATACAAGAGTCTATAACAGCATATGAGATCTATTACACTCAATATACTTAGTTTTCACATTGTAGACATCTAATTCCTAACACTGTTTGTGCTGAAATTGTCAATCTTACTTGAATTACACTCAAATACACATTTTAGGTCAAAATCTATAAAAAGTGCTAAATGGTTCAAACTTGTCATTTACAAGTGCCTATTTAGGTTAATGTATCCCTAAATGAGGCAATGAAATTTATGAATTAGCTAGCTTTAATCAATTTATTTCAAGTCAAAATGATGATTTTGCCTTTTTGTGCTCTAGATGACTCTTTTCTTCTAATTTATTAGTACACATCATGTACCTTTATTATTTTGTGTTGGTAACATCGTAAATGGGAATAAAGTTATAATACATCTAAATTCACCTTCCAATTCTTTTCAAGTCAAATTATAACTCAGTAATATGACTTTATGACCATTTTGATTAATTGAGGGCCAATTTCCAAATAATTGCACAAATGTTGATTAACCTTGTTTAAGGCTAATTAATCCAAATCAAGAGCTAAATTGGATTTTCCATGAGAGTTGTTGAGTACTTATTTTTATAAATTGATTTCTATTAATTACATCACCTAATGACATCATTTCTTGGAAAGACATCCCTAGGCCATAAATGCCAAAAATATCAGGATTATGGATCTCCTATGCCTCATTAATTACCCTCCATGCCTATACAATGCCCCTTCTTCCAAAATCATTATGAGGAATATTTATAGATTTTTATTATATAATTCAATTAATCTATGACAACACACCTCAATCTTGAGATGGATAATTATGGTTAATCTTGACCAATCTCAAAAATATATAAATAGAGAGGCCATGAACATCATTTGTAATCTTGATTTATGAAAAGTTATTATGTTAAATTTTATCCATAATCCTTTACATTTGATCATTGATTTTATATAAAGGCTTCATTGATAGGATAGTTTAGTGATTTGAAATCATGAGCCTAGGTTTTACAAGGATTTCTTGAGACATTGGAGGAGTTGGCCACCATGGTTGTTGAAGACAAGAGCTCTTGATCAAGGGAGAACATGTTTTTGAGCTGCATTGGTATGGTGAATCCATTTGGGAATGTAATATGATATTTCTTTCTTTGAATTATTTCATGCTATCTTTTGTAATTCCCACATAAATATATAAGATTAATTTGGTTTATTTTTATGCATTCTTCCTTTGATTTATTGGACTAATGTTTGACTAATCATGTTATGTAATACTCTCTACATTTTGGCATACCCAGTAGGACTGTAACTCAAAAAATTTCTCACAAAGTCTCTACAAGCAATCCACTAACCATTGTCATGTAGGATCTTAGAGTATGGAAGTAAAAAAGGCAAAAATTTGAGCAAAAAAAGTTCATTTTTATAAATCACAATTTTGTTTTCATGACTATCAACTCAGCCCAAGTTAGCTCTGGCTTATTCTAACTTGGCTTTGACTCAACCCAACTCAACTCTTACTCAACCCAAATTAGCTCTAGATCACCTAGACTCAACTCTGGATTAACCTAACTCAACTCTAGCTTGGCCCAAATCATCTTTGGCTTGCCCTAACTCAATTATGGCTTGGCCCAACTCAACTTTGGCTCACCCTGACTCAACTTTGGCTCAGCCTAACTCAGCTCTAGCTCGGCCCAACTTAGCTTTATTTTAGCCCATATCGATTTTAACTCAGCCCAACTTAGCTCTAGATGGACCCAACTTAGCTTTGGCTCAACCTAACTTAGCTCTAGATTAACCTAACTCAATTTTGGCTTAGCCCAACTCAGCTCTGGCTCCGCCCAACTCAACTTTGACTCAACCCAACTCAGGTTTGGCTCAGCCCAACTAGGCTCTGGATTTCCATGACTCAGCTCTAGCTTGGCCCAACTTAGCTCTATCTTATCCCAACTTAGCTCTATCTTAACCCAACTCAGCTCTAACTCAACCCAACTTAGCTCTAATTAGGCCCAACTTAGCTCTAGATCACTCTGACTCAGCTTTGGCTCTACCCAACTCAGCTCTGACCTAGCCTGACTTGGCTCTAGATCACCCTAACTTAGATTTGGCTTGCCTATCCAACCTATCTCACCTATTTAGCTTGACTCACTTATCAACCCAACTTACCTATAAACCCAAATTAACTATCAACCTAACTCACTTGTCAACCCAACTTGACTATCAACCCAACTGACTGTCAACCCAACTTGACTATCAACCCAAGATCTAAATTCTTAATATCATTTACTCAAACTCTTAAGTGGTTCAAAGCAACCCCTTAAAATTATGTTTTAACAGATTGAGGGGGTAGTTTGGAAGTTGGTTTGAATGCTTTTGAATAACCAAACACACTTTCATTTAAGTTTAAAATGAACATGCTTTATTTCACACATTTGAATTAGTGCTTAAAATGAACCTAAGATTTGGCTAAGTCTTAGGTACATTTTATTTAGTGCTTAAAACACATTATAACTCTTGCAACATTTTAAATTTGGTATTTTAATCATGAATCCAATCTAAGTCTTGAATCTTCAATTTGGGCTTAAAATGAACTTGTATATTTATTGCTTAATGTGGCCTTTTTTCTGCAATCTTTTACCATTTTAGCAATTAAGTCCAAGGACCAAAAAGAACATCACCTAATCTCTTATTTGGTGCTTAAAATTGAACTCATTTGTCAAGTTTGTATTTAATAAGTGATTAATTAATTGATTAGAAAAAATAGGGACATTGCATGTATGTTCTTCCATCTATCCCCTTTAGGGAAATTTTGAAATCAAAAGTGTTATCCTTATTGCAAGCATGCCTAGTCCAAGGCATATAAAGAATGTTGCTTAAAGTGTTCCCCAAAAACTCATAGTAGTATTAGGTGACCTTTGAGGTGACCATAAATTATTTATATTATGTCTTTTATTTTATGTAAAATTGGATTATGAGGGGGATTTCATCACCTCCCATGAGTTCTCTAGGGATAAAGCATTGAGACATATTTTCACTTTAGACATCACACTACACTGAGCAAGCAACAGATGTAGTGGTTACAAAAAAGGCAAGACCTTTTTGCAACAAGCCAAGTGCCATGGACACCCAATTAAAGTGAACTTATTTTGTATAATTTGGCATGAAATCCATTGTGAAATTGATTTATCTAGATGTTTAGAAAATAATTATTTTAGTCAACCCCACATTGCCATACCTTTACTAGGATTTATATTATTATACTTAGTGTATTTTGGTCATTTTTGCTTGGTATGTTTTGAGAATAAAACTTGTTTTTTAATTTATAAACCATGTATTTTAGTTTAGGAGAGTAGTGTTATGCTTCCCAAAACATATCAACCATTTTACCTTTAAGTCTTTTGAAACATAATATTGATCACATCATTCGAGCATGCTTACACCGTTAGGCTGCTCAATTTGTTTCAAGACTTATTTACCATTATATCAAAAATCATTTGTTTCGAACCATGCCATGTATACCATTTGGACCTTATTTATTCACTATCATGTTGTCCAATCTTGTCTAGCTTGTTTGGTAAAATCCTAGTTTTCAACATTGAGTTTTTAATTACCCTTGTTAAAAGTTTGGATTCAAACATTGATTGATTTTTTAGGCCTAAATTCGTGGGGATAATGCATAGATATTTATCTTTTGGGTTGCATAAATTTGGTTAATATATTACCCAAATTTTAATAATATTGATTGTTTATTTGTTCAAAGCCTATACTCATCATTGTTTGTGGTTTTATTTGGGAAAACACAGCCTTTTTTCAAGAGCCTTTTGCTTTATGGCTTATGCCAACTGATCATGTTTATGTTTGATTCTGTGTGTTGGGTCTATGTCAATGTTTTTTCCAAAATTTTTAGATTAAATCAAAATCACATCATACCTTTGTTTCAAGCCTAGATTTTGACATCATTTGGCCAAAAGTCCTAGCATAGCTTGTTTGAGCCTAGATTTGACTCCACGTTTAGATACAAGCCCTAGAGACTCTTTTCCCTTTCCTAGTTAGATCGTGTTTGCAACACTTTGACCTAGACTTTTGACATGTTGATTTTTATTCAAATGTTTAACCTTTTATGCATATGACATTTGACATTAGACATTTGATGTTAGACTATTTTATGCCAAATCTTAGCATAAATTATTTTGGAGATACAACTCCACTTTCAGACCACATTAGAGATACAGTGCCACTTTTGACCAAGTTAGACCAAGATTGAACCATTTGTCCTTTGGATATAGTTTTTTAGAGTTTGTAAAACTCTAAGCCTTTTTATTTTTAGAGCTTTCATCCATTATGCATGTATGTTTAACTACACATATGGTGGAGTCACATATAATCCAACTTATGATATAATGGCTGCAGAAAATAACTTTTATGGATTTAGTCAAGATTTCAATGATGATACTATGGTTTGTGAGATAGATTTCTATCCACCTCATAATAATCATTCATGGGAACAAAGTCATGAACCAGCTTATAATCCAACTTGAGACCTTAATTGGTATGAAGTGGTTTATGAGGAGGAATTTGAAGACCCAACTATAGATAATGTTGTTTAGGATATAGATCCATACCCTCTTTACAATAATTAGTACATATAACATATTCAAGAACCGACTTATGATCCAACTCAAGATTAGGATGATATGATTTATCAGGAGGACTTGGATGCTTTGGCTTATGCAAGCAATCAAGTTTGATGACATCCTTTTATTATCCAATCATCAATTACCCCTAACCCTCCTTTAGATTATATGAGATACCAAGCTCCACAATATCTAAGGCATCCCATTTCTATACTAGGACCTCATCTTTTGGCTTGTGTGATCAATCATGCTCCACAATGCCCTTCATCATTCTAGGACCTTGTCCTTTAGCTTGTGCAAACAACCAAGCCCCATACCACCCTAGTATTACTATCTCAGGACTTCATACTTTGGCTCGTGCAAGAAATCAAGCTCCACAATGCCCTACCATTATCCAACCACATGCCATTCCTCATCCAATACCATTCCCATCCAAAACTCAATTGATATAATCATTTGAATACCAAGTTGTGTTCAAAATTGGTATTTTCCAACTCATTGGAAACCAAGGCCAAAATAACCAATCAATCCAGGATATTTTTGTTGAACCATCCACTTGTGATAAGTCAACCTATGATGAATCACCTATTGATCCTATACTAGTTATTGAAGATTCTCACTCTAATGAGCTAGTCTTTACTGAGTCACTTATTAATTATTATAACTACCTTTAGGCAAATCATTACATCTACCATATGCCTATTTTTCAAGAGCCTCCTATTAATAAGCTAGTCTCTAAGGAGTTATCTCTTGACCTTGTTCCCATTATGGAAGAGTCTCACTTTGACAAACCAATTTTTATTGAGCTCATTATGCCATTACTTATCAAACATCTAGAATTCAACAAAACATTGAAGAAGCAACCACATCAAATGAAGAATCAAAAATATATTTAGGTTTCATTTTTAAACTGACATTGGATTTAGTATCAAAAATAGAATCAACATCAGTTGTGACATCAGATTCAAAGGTCCTTGCTTTATAATTAGATTTAGAAATAGATTATAGTTATGGTTATTACAACATTGGTTATAATTACCTTGTGGATCAATTTGAATATATTTTTTATACTTATACAATTTTTGAAGATGATTACTTTAGCATTGATAGAAGTTCTCCTAGTATCTTCTTTGAGGATTGTACTACCTTTCACCATCCCACCATTATTACCACCTAGCATAGACATTATATTAACATTCCACCTCCCAAAAAATTTGATTGGGATAGACAGAATTACACTTTGTTAAACTAAATCCATGGTGACATACCATTTATAGAATATTAGGGAGGTCAAGACCACATTCACTCAGAAGAAAAACAATCTCCTAGTGAAACCTTTTTGAAGGAGCTAGGAGATAAGCAAAGATCAAACTCAGCATCTTTTAGTGAAACCATTTTGAAGGTGCTAAAAGTCAATTAGATTTAAGTTTTAGCATATCTTCATGAAACCTTATCAAAGGTGTTATGGGATGATCAGAACAAGTTCATTGGTGAAAACCTCATTACAACACCAATAGCTGAGCATAAAAGTTATTCGCTACATACTAAAGATAATATCAAAGATCAAATCAAAATAGCTTATAATATACAATCTAATCAAATGGTATCTACTCTCAAGATCAAGAAAATAAATTGGTGGTCCTATCAAGAGCATCTTCAGAAGTATTTGGCCTTGCCACAACCAAAATTATGTTGAATCTGATATCAACAACATTACATGTGACTAAAAGTATTGATATTCATTTTTTCTCATTTATTATACATTACATTATCACCCACCTATTTATTACCCACTTATCTCATTTATCCTAACATTATTTACCATCACTAGCACCACTTTTCTTTGTCAAGGTTATAAGGATATCTTGTCTTGATGTTTGAAGGAAGCGAAATCAATTATCTATGAAGATTAGAAACACATTATTGAGATCCAAATTGGTAGAAAGTTATTGATAAAGTAAATTTTCCAAAAAGGAATTGGATATAAAATTTTATAACTAATCATCTCTATTGTCTCACATATTGACTAGGATGTGCATCTCCTTGTCAACTAGAGCAACAAAACCATTTTTCACTTTTATAATTACCATTTGCCATTACCATACATTGTTTCTTAGGGGAAAACCTATAGATCCTTTTTAGGCATTATTATACCATTGTAATCCATGAACCATGCCATTTAAACTACATTGACTTGAGGTCCTTAATGACTATGTAGGCAGTGCTCAATTTTTATTGAGGTCAGCTTGGTCACCCCTTTACTATGCTCTCATCATTTTGTGAGAAATTTTTAAGTTTGAACATTATCACCATTTTGTGAGTAACCTAAGAAATGATCTTACCATTTTGTGATCAATCTAAGCTAATCATCACTTAGGGGAAACTTCAATGCCACTATAGCCAATTATCTTCTGATCATTTCATTATACCATTTCCTTACTATTGACCAAAGATTTATTATAGTCATATTATTGAACCCATTTTGATCTTGGTTCCTTTGGTTCATCTTGTATTTTATATGGGAGGATTCTAGTCCAATTTAAATAATTCTAGAAAATTGTGTTTAATGACAATCTATGGTAGTAGTGTGACATTTGATTTGACAAGTTATCTTTCATTTATCCTATTATTATGTATCACTAATTATAAACACCTATGCACAAATTAGTATTATTTTGGTACCCCTAATTATAACCACCTTTGGGAAAATCAATATTATGACATTGTTTCTTAATTATAACTACCTATGGGCAAATTTGGTACAATGCCTTTTTATAATGCATTATCAAATCATCTAGTCATTACTATTATCATTTATCTTATCATTCACCTTTGTTTGCAAACTTGTTATAACCTAGTCATTTTTTCATCACCTTTTGTATGGGTAGAATTACTATGACTTGGGATTATTTTTGGGTTATATAAGCCATGCTTAATTCATGTCAAGGACAACTTAGTCCCTCTTATCATATTCTCTCTCTATATTGTGAGAATTTTAAGTAGTGCGATCTCACCATTTCATGAGCTAGACTGTTCTGTATCTCTTAATCCTCAATCAAGTTGAGATACCTAGAAAATTCCAAAAACATTTATAAAACATTAAAAAACTCAAAAACATTTTATGTGTTTTTATTTGATTATTTTTTGTTATCTGGTCTTTTGTTTTCCTATTTGGTCTTGCTTTTTTATTTTATTTTCCAAGTACACCTTGATTTTCCACATAGATCTCAATTATTCATATCTTGATCTCATGTTGTTAAGATGTCTTGTTTTATTTTTCTTTGTCTTTGATTTTTTGTTTAAATGTAAATAGTTGTAACTCTAGTTTTGGTCATTATTTTACCATTATCCTTAGTTATAGGTATTCTCATTTAAACTGGCTCAGTGCAATTCAAATATTATGTCTTTCTAAGTTATTCATACTTATGATGCCTAATTTATTTTTTTATAACAATCAGTTTGTGCTCAGGTTCCAAAGTCTTAACATCAACATCAGCTCTAATGAATGGTTCTCAAGAACACTTTTCATACTCTAGGCTTATGATATGATAATAGGTATTTAGGTATTATGCATTTTGGAACTTGACTCTATGGTTAGACATGCATATTTTTGCATACATCATGAGTCTGATCAATATCTGGTTAGTTTTCATCATTCCTCATTCCATTCTCTCTCAGACTTGGGTGAACTACATTGGCCTGAAGTTCATGTTAGAACATGAGTCCATGGAACTATGAGGCAATGCACACTTATATTATACATCTAGAGTTAGCTTAACCATATCCATTCTTATTTTCATCTCTCACATCACTTTTTGCATTCTCATATGCTTGGTTTCTTATGGTTTCTAAGCCATTCCACCATCTCATGTAAGTTTCCACCCACTCACTTTAACCTATCTTTTGGGTTATATCCTTAAGCTATTTTATTTGTCAATTACCCATGCTAGGGTGAAAAATTTATAAAATGATAGAATACAATTAGATTTATAGGGGTAAACCATTATTTATTCTTTATCAATGATCAAAATTAGCCCTACTGGGGCACAACTATCTTATCATGATCATATTTACTCTATTGGAGTAGTTGTTATTACCTTCTCTTTGGATACCACATTCTAGTGGTGCTTACCTTATTGAATTAGAATATTCTCTCTTTTCCTCTAATTCCAATATCTCCACACTATTGGCCATGTTGGAAATATTTAGTGTGTAACTTATCTCGAGATTGATCAATGTCATAAGTGTGTAGCTTGTACTCTCAAATTGGGTAAGTTTAAAGTGTGTCCCTTACATTTATGGATTGTATGTTTCCCATTCACCCTATATTTGGGGCATATTATACCTCTAAATTATATTTTGATCATTGATGGTAATTACATGTGCAATAATTAGCTCATCTAGATGTGATCTACTCTATGGGTTAATTTCTCACTTTCTTTCTCTTTTCAAGAGTCCATCCTTTTCTTCCATCCTAGTATGTCCTCTCGAGGGGGAATCATGGGCCTATTCCAATTTCTTATTGATAACTCTTTTCTTTAAACATATGTTGCTTTTCCTAAATGTCTCACTATGCCTTCTCAAATAGGGGCAAAATGTAGACATCTAATTCCTAACACCATTTGTGTTAAAATTGTCAATCTTATTCGAATTGCACTCAAATGCACATTTTAGGTCAAAATCTATAAAATGCACTAAATGGTTCAAACTTGTCATTTAAAAGTGCCAATTTAGGCTAATGTATCCCTAAATGAGGCAATACAATTTATGAATAAACTAACTTTGATCAATTCATTTCAATTCAAATTAATGATTTTGCCTTTTTGTGCTCTAGATCCCTCTTTTCTTTTAATTCATTGGTACACATCATGTACCTTTGTTATTTTCTTTTGGCAACATCCTAAATGGGAATATGATTTCAACTCATCTAACATCACCTTCCAATTCTTCCTGAGTCAAACTATGATTGAGTAATATGACTTTCTGACCATTTTGATTAATTGAGGGCGAATTTCTAAATAATTGCACAAATGTTGATTAACTTTGTTTAAGGATAATTAATCCAAATAAAGAGCTTAAGTCGATTTTACATCATATTTATTGAGTATTTATTTTTGAAAATTTATTTCTATTAACTGTATCACCTAATGACATCATTTCTTGAAAAGACATCCCTAAGCCATAAATACTATAAATATCAAGATTATGGGTCTCCCATGCCTCATTAATGACCCTCCATGCATATTCAATTCCCCTTCTTCCAAAATCATTATCAGGGATATTTATAAATTTTAATTATATAATTCAATTAATCCATGACCACACATCTTAATCTTGAGATGGACAGTCATGGTTAATCCTGACCAATCTCAAAAATTTATAAATAGAGAGGCCATGAACATCATTTTAAAGCTTGATTTATGCAAAGTTATTATATTTAATTATCTTCACAATCCTTTACATTTGATCATTGATTTTATATTCAAGCTTAATTGATAGGCTAGTTTAGTGATTCCAAATCATGAGCCTAGGTTTTACAAGGAATTCTTGAGACATTGGAAGAGTTGGCCACCATGGTTGTTGAAGACAAGAGATCTTGATCAAGGGGGAACATGATTTTGAGATGCATTGGTATGGTGAATCCATTTGGAAAGGTAATGTGATGTTGCTTTCTTTCAAATCTTTCATGTTATCCTTTGTAATTCCCACATGAATAGATAGGGTTAATTTGGTTTATTCTTATGCATTCTTCTTTTGGTTTATTGGACTAATGTTTGATTAATCATGTTATGTAATCCTCTCTAAACTCATTACTAGAACTAATTTGGCTTCTTCAAAATATCCTTTCCATTTTCCATCTTCAATGGATCCATTTCATTTTCCATCCATGTGTGTTCGATTTATGTCTTTCAAGCAATTTGTTTGAGGATAAAGACTCATTATTTGTTTTTAGAGTGTTAGTTATGCATGTGGCAACATCTTTACAATAAATTGAATTTTTTAACATTTTAAAGGACATCGTAGACCACCTCGGTTAAAAAATATATGTTAGAATAGGTAATAATGCATTCATTTCATCTCCATTTCTATTATTTTTATTTCTAATATGTGATTACACTATCAAGATTACCTATGAGTTTGAAAAAAAGGGCCCACCAAGAGACATGTTAACCCTATACATAATGCTCTGCTATTTATCCATTTGGCTCTTGAATCATTCTTACATGTCATTGAAGAAGTCCTATTAGTCTTAGATCACACCCACCAAGGATGGCTCATAACTATTGGGGATCTCCTTCATGACCTTCAATGACTGTGATACCTTTTCTGAAATGGATGCGTAGATGATCTCATACTTTTCTATAAGGTACCCAACATTGTATCAAACTTTGGATTTAGGATCTTGAGGCCAAAATACTCTAAGCTTGTACTTGTTAAAATGGAGGAAACTACCTTCAGAGAGTGAGTGTGAGTATATACCATCACTAGAAAATGTTTTTATCTACTAGAGTAATCCCCTAGGTGTCATCCTCATTGCCTTTTAATCTCTTACCACCATCCAATCTCCTTCTACCATTCATGCTTCCTTTTGATCTCCATAGATCCCACAATTTTGTTAAAATAGGGCTTTGAATTTATTTTTCTAGCTCATTAATTTCTAGTGGGGGACACTTTTTATTAAAGGTGGGGTTGAAGTTACTTTATGAGTGGATACATTTTAATGGGGGACAATATCAATGGTGGTGTATTTTATTTAAGTGGAGATTTTATTGTGATGAGGATACTTATTCCACATGATAGATGCATTTTCTATGGTGGGAATATTTTATTGTAATTCTTAATTTTATGTGGAAGCATAATTTTATATTTATTTATTTATTAAAAATAATATATTGAAGGTCATTGTAAAGGGTATTATGGACAATTATTATAAGGAGAGATTTTTTTTTAATTTATGATTTCATTTATTAAAGACCGATGGGTGAGGTTTGGTTTGGCAGGTGGCCAAACCCCTTCACAAGTAAACAAATTCTTTTTATCTTTTTTTTCTATTAATCTCTCATTATAATTTTGGATGCATTTTTAGTTGTGATTAATGTCCTATTTGCATGAGATTTAGCCTAAATTACTCTTTCATGTCCCATATTGTACCACTTATGCCACTATTATACTTTGAATTATATTTGACATATTTTTAGTTGAGTTTGACATCCTTTACATGTGCTTTTCTTGGTTTTAAATTATGGTAATTGGTCCTTTAAAGTGTGGTTTTTCATACATGATGGTGTTTTTTCACCATTTGCCACACTCTTCCATCAACCCACGACATGAATTAGTAATTTAACACACTATTAGTTTTGTCATGTCTTGTTGAGGCCCCTTTTTTAGTGCTTTTCCTTCTTTTATGAGGACACCTCTTCACTCCCTAATTTTTGTAGCATATCTCTTGATGGATTATTCGATAGGTGGATATTTTCTTTGTTTGGAGCTATTCTAGTGAAGCCTAATGTCTTCCTTTTTTCCATCTAGTGTTTTTTGTATATGGGTTATATTATACTCACACTAATTTATAAAGTACCATGGGGGGTTTGATAATTTATCTTTGTACACCTTCATGCATTATATACTCTATTATGGGCACCTCAACACTTCTTCAATTGTTTGTCTCTTCCATCACCACCACAAACCATCCTCTTTGAGAGACATTATCTATATTTTTGAAATCATTTAGATAATTAAAAGTCTCTCATAGCTTAAAATATATCTATTCTAGTGAATCCCCATGTCATCTTATCTTCTTTGATAGTTTGACAATCTCTTTTAGTGTGACATGGATCTATTCTAGTGTATATAGTGTCAGCTTGTTCGGTGTTCAAGTAGTCAATTTAGATACTTATGTAGACCTTTTTTTCCTCCACTCTACCCAGTCAAGAGTATGGGGGGTGTGATATACATTATACTTCTTGGTATTGATCATTCCTTACACATGCAATACTCTTTTATACTTTTATCACCACTAATAGTCTTCTTCATTGAATCTATTTTGGTGAAGCCTAGTGTCAGTTATCTTTATGATCAAGTAATGGATTCATAATATGCATGCATATTGAGTTGCTTCATGAATTTTAAGTACTTAGAGTGTGGAATTATTCAACATCATCTTTGATGGGCTTTCTATCTCTTTCTCTTCTTCTTTTCTATCTTTTTGGAAAAAAAAAATCCTATAGATTTTCTCTCTTTTTCTCCACTTTATGAGAGTTATATGTATTTTAAACTTTTTAGTATTTTGTGGATTCCTCCTTTACACATGGGTATCTTATTAAGGTAATTTTTTTTCCAAAACCCATATTAGAATTTTTACTTGACTCGATGGCCTTTGTGGTGATTCTTATTGTGAGACTAGTGTGGTATCCCCACCAATGACACTAGTGTGGGAAACCCACCTATCTTTGTTCTCACATCTCACTATCATGTTGGAGGGTATTTAAGTGATGCTTCTTTGATTTCATCATTATACCTATTACTTTGGAATGTGGTGTTCATATTTAGTGATCTTCATATTCAACACCATTCTTACTTTCATTTGGTAGTTATAATGACTCGACATCCATGTACTCTAGCATGATGGATTAACATCCATAAGGACACATGGTTTCACACTATATCCTCTATTTTTATCCCCTAGCTTCACTTGAGAGGGGGTGTTAGAGTCTATTATTACTCATGCTTGCTAGGTAATAGCTAGGTCATTGGTCTTTACCTAATTTTATTCTATATGGGGGTTTATCCCACATTGCCTAATTTATATTGCATATTGTTTTGTCTTACCTATATAATAAAGTTTTATTATTTGTGATATGTATGTTTTATATGATTTTTAATCATTTTTATATCTCTTATGAATAATAATTTTCTTTTTTACAATTAATTTTCTTTCTTAATGTGTATGTTGAAGTATCAATGGTTTTAGTAATGAGCCATTAGAGATATCTTGGCTGAAGAATTATGATAAATATTTAAAACTTAAATAAAAAAGTAGTAAAGAGAAGTTGTAAAAGTCAAAATGCAATTTGTATGGCTAAAAACTATGAATATCATTATCAGACAAAAAACATTGACATGTAATTTCATTTTTATGGAAATGGTGGAAAAGAGAATGATATCTCTAAATAATGTTGAGATAAATGAAAATTTTATGGATTCATTTCCCAAGTGAATGAGTACCAATAGGTTTTATTGGTTTGAGAAGGAGATGACATGGTTAACCAAAGCTATATGTAACATATTAAAAAATGGGATATTATTTTAAAAAGTATGAAATGTGCATGTAACATACTTGGTCCTATTATGAATTAATATTACACCCTTGTGGATGAGTTATTTATGCTCCCCTACTCATAGTCACAATATGGAAATAACCCCAAGTTTTGGGTATCCTATGATGGGGTTGAACCTCTGGAGAAGGCCAGTTTCCTTTTGATGGATCACCTAAACTAATGATTATACTTGGAAAAGGTTTAGAAAGGGGGAAAGAGATCCTAATAGAGTTAACTAGGTGATGTACCAATAAAAATATAAGACTCCCATAATCTTGAACCAAAAATATATCAATAAAATACAATGCTATCTCACATAACCTCACAGACCAACTAATTGCATAAGTATTTCATATACTAGGTTCAAGAAGAAATGAATGGAAACAAGGAAGGATTCTAAGACCCACATTGAGCCTACATTAATGATATAAATAAAACCAATCTAGACCTACAAATAGATTGAAAACACCTTATAATAGGTAAGAAAGGAAGAAAATAGATATGGAATAATCTCCTTCACAAGGCCATCATGCACAACTCATGTAACATTGATCCAAGGCAAAAGATAGGTAAATAAAGTCTTTTATTACATCAAGAGGTAGTTATTACAGATTATTTACAAATTTTAACCTTATCAAGATGAGCATATCTTCCCAAGATATCTTAGAGAGTCCCCTACTCTTCAAAATGAAAGATTCCTTATGGGAATCCAAAATCTATGAGAGAGCTTACAATGGGGAAGAATGGATAATATAGAGAAAAAGAAAGAAAGAGAAGAAGAGAATACATTAAGAAATCAATCAATGATTTGTCACCACCTTTCTTGAAATCTCCACCACATTTTAATCTAATCAATATTGATCCTTCATTGATAAATTAGCCTTCATTTGCTCCAATAGTCTTCAAGATCTTCACATTGGCTGAGAAATACACTAGAAGATAAGAATCTATTTTAAATATGATGAGTCATGATATTATTAAGAAAGGATAATCTTTAAAGGCTTTAAAAAATAATTTAATTCTCCACTTGCACTCTCCAATCCCCAAAATTACTCCTTAAACTTCTATGCCACCTTTCACTTGGCTTCATTATAAGGATAAAATACTCATATCCTTGGGCTTGACAAAGCTGTGACTATATCTATTTTAAGAGGATATAAGTACGTACTTGTTGAGAATATGAATCTTTTGGAAGATAAGACAATCTTCCATATCTTGTTTATAACTTCCCCTACTCCAAACCTGAACATCAATTTAATATAGATGAAAACCAATCCATTTATTGGTTTTCATATAGCTATAATATTGATGAAAACCTATACGATATATAGTCCTCTCTTGAAGTATATTAGGTTTAAACAAACCTATTCTGCCTTTGAACCTTATAGAATCTGATAATTCATAATATGCATAGGTCTTATTTAAAGAATAACGAACTTAGTCATAGAATAATACTATAACCCTAGAAGATGGACCTTTCATGTTAAAAATTTTAGAACTAGAGGTTCATAATGAGCTTCAATGGCATAAAAAATTCATCTTTGAAAACACCTAACTAGATGACTATGTCTTTTTGACTAAACTCTAATGGTGGCACATGCCATTTCAAACATTTTCTCTTGGTTTGACCTAAACCATATTTAACATCTACTTCAAGTCTCCTAGCTTCGACTTTTAACATTAGTCATCAATATTGATCTAGGCTTCCACTTGTGCCATCTATCAACTTTGAATTCATCCTATGGGTCCTATAATTAGTTTCATCCTATACCAATACTTTTGCCACATGGTGATCTTAAATTTGTCCTAAGCTTGGTTGACCCTTTGACCTTACTCTCACCATCAATATTATTTAACATGATTCAAATGCTTACCATTGATTTACCTGGTAGTTACCATGATCATGACACTTGGAAGCTATGCATTTATCTTTAAGATTTTTTAACTTATTTACCTTTTTCTCACCATCAATCTACTTAGTATGATGTATAATACACTGTTGATCTATTAGGACCTATTGGCTTCATTGATCACTCCTATACCATTAGATCTCATCTTCAGATCCCATGATATTAACACTTATCATACCCACTCTCAATCTTAAGATACACTAAAATTTTGACTCTGAGCTCACCATTAATCTTTGATGCATGATTTAACATGATCTATTGGATCTTTCAGACCCACTGACATTGTTGATCACTTGCTCATTGTTAGATCTTGACTCAAGCTTTCATGATTTGGACACTTATCATCCCTGTGTTTATATTTAGGATCCTTTTTATTTTTTTGAATTAAAATGATTATTCATTGTGACTTTTATTTGATGTCCCCATGCACAAATCATTCTACTAGTTTAAATTTAAGGACTTGTATCTTGAGATAGAAAACTCATCAAGATACCAATTATCTAGATAATGTTCAAGGCATGAAATAAATCATGTCCATGTGATCTTTTATCTTGAGAGGCTTTCTAAGCATACTTATAAAATGAACAATCAAGCTGACCAATCTATTTATTCATGATGTTTGAGATGGTCTGGCTCTTAAAAGCTTGCTTTTACCATATTTTTATCATTTATGGGTTAGGAACTCTTCTCAGCTTCTCTATCTAGGTAAAAAAAATTTATGTGGGCCAAAATTGGCCAACAAGTCCATAACAACACAATTAGACCAAAATGTGTTTTAGGATCCTTCAAATTCTAAAAATAAATATAGACTCATGTTTCTAAAAAACATAGGATCAAGCAAGTAGTTCCATAGAATTCTTAGATATTTTAATGTTTATTTCATTTTTGACTCATATTTTTTGTATATCCTTATCATATACTTGATTAATATAATAATAATAATAATAAATATTTTAATTAAGTAAAATAAATAAAACCTAAAACGTTCATGCAATTTTTTCATGTAGTTTTTTTAAACCTAAACATATCATCTTAACTAATTTTTACTTGGATTAATTAACTTGTAAAATAGTTTAGACATTCAAAATAAATCATTAAGTCCTTGAAATGTTTTGTTATCAACATCCTTATCTTACTTGGCCTATCCACCATTTCATTAACTTGTAATCTCTAAGAGATCCTTCATTGTCTTGAAAATACCAAGAACATCATTTAGACATCCATATTTCATCCCTATTCTACTTATGAACATCTATCAACCTAATTCAATAAGTTTATATCCTTTTAGAATAGGAAAACCCTAGGTCAGAGAAGGTTACACTACAAACTTGTCTCATAGTGCAGACATATCTCCCCACCTCAATAATAAATTTTTAAACTTGAGACATTTCACAACAAGTCTTCTACACTTTTCACAAGGTTAGTTAATGAAAATATTCTAATACTTATATATAAAATCACATCAATACATTTATTATAAATATGTCCTCAAGCCATTACACATTAAGAAAAAGAGTACTATTATTTCCAATTCTAATTATGTTATACTTTAACAGTTATAGGCCAATTCTAAATTCATTTTATTACTTGTCAAGGGCATCTATTTTAAAGAATATTAATTAATATTATAGTTATTTTCATATAGTTTCAAAATCACATATCAAAAACTCAATCTAGGAGGGAGAACTACATTGGCCTAAGGCTCATTTGGTCTATCTATGCAACATTTAGATTGTGTATGGTTTTCTAAGAATAACTTAGCTATTCCACTTACCCTACATCCACCTTTTTATATTTGATATCTTTTTAGTTTTGTGTGAAAGAATAAGTTTTAAAATGTTCAGGTTTTCCATGTGTTTATTCATCTCTCACATAGAGTTAGGAAATATGTTTAAATAGGCATACTTACTCATATCAAAAACTCAATCACATAGGCAAATAGGACCTAGTTTTAGTAAATGGATAATGTCACAATGTGCCCATGATTTTATAGTACAAACATGTCCCAATGCAACATAGACTTATGTTTTTATTTGTGACACAATAAAGTGGTATGTTTATCCTATTTTATTAACAATCAATTTACACAGTCAAAAATATCAGATCCAACTAGGTTTACATATATATTTCACATTCACTATTTTAGGCACATTTCCACTTTTATATATTTTAGTATTTTATGTTTGGGTTTTTTCATACTATAATCTTATTTTTCATAAGTTTAATCTAAATATATTTAATAGGATTTTGAGATCAAACATTTTGGTGAACATGCATTTTGTTTTCAAACATTGCTTGTTATTTTATCGAATTTTGTCTTAGTCTTTCATGAAAATTTCATTAAATTCCTGAAACTAAGAGGAAAACTTCAATTTTTGGATATAAATCTAACACTACAAGTCAATAAATATATTAGCGTAGGTGTTTTAATCTATTTTATCATTTTTAATGCACATATATGTAACTTGCTTAGGTGTAACAATGATGTCACTTATGTGTAATATTGAGATCATGATAAACACATGCACATATCTAAATTATAGTTAAATTGGTTGGTATACATTTAGTAATCATTTACCAACCAATTTTTACATTTAGCACATAATTACTCATTATTCATTAGACAATCGACCCCTATTCACACTTTTAAATGTAGGTGGATTTATGCCTCACTTATTCCTATTTATGTACCTCTAGTCAAAGTTATTTTCATTGATTTTGAATAAACATTATTATTATGTCACATTTTGTTCATATGTTATAGAATAAATATATTTCTACATTTCTATTTCTAATGTTAAGAGTTTAGTATCTTTAAATCCACCAAGCCTCAATCATGGCTCATTCTAATAGATTATATCTCTTTCTTACATGGTATAAGAGTAGTTTCTAGAGAATTAGAGTATAAAAATGGATACACTATTTGTATAAGTGCATTTTGAGGTATTATAACATGTGTCAAAAAGGCCTAAAATGATAGGATAACCTATCAATTTTTTAAATATAAAGACTTTGTAAAAATTCATTTTTTATAGGTTTTGGGGACCACTCAGGTACTGATCTATATAATTTTTTATGAGTGGATTTTTTTTTAAATACCATATTTTGGGGTTTTATATGTTTTTTATATTAATACTAAGTTTTTTGTCATATTTTATAGAAGGACATAGTTTTAAAGGTGTTTACCAACTAATGTGACCTCTGTATGCAATTAGAAATACATAAGATCTATAAATCAATCCTAAATCAAAGAAGATAGATCCTACTTACACTTCTAATTGGTGATACATTAGATAATCAGAAACATAACCAAGATGGGGATCTTCTAGACCTGATTGGAGGATCTCTTATCAAAATAACTTTACTAGGGAGGGTTTGAAAACCTCCAGTCTAATAAAAAACATGCAACAACCCTAAGGGGGTCCTATGTTTTTATATTCACTAAAATATTAATAAGTAAAATAAAAATCTAATCTAGTGCTCACAAAAGCTTGTGGCGTAAAGTGGGGGTAATAAATAACAAAAGTAAACATGTATAGAATATGTATACTAATGTCAATGATATAGAATCCTAATGCACTAGAGAAAAGTAAAAATGCATGACCTATATACTCTTATAAAGGAGAAAAAAAGTTAGGAATACTTACCTTTGAAGATGAACTTGCTGAGCCTTAATCTCTTCCTTGGCCATGATTCTTCACAAGAGGTTGTTGTGGTTTCTAAGGATGACAAGGATAAATCAACTCTAAGATACACAAACTATCAATGCATCAAAAATACTTATCCAAAAAAAAAGATTTGTATCTCCAAAGAAAGTATGAAACCCTAAGATTTCTCCCTAAATAGGATGGTTAATAAGTAGATGTGTAATATATCTCTTCACTTATTATCTTCTCTTCTCTTTTTCTCTCAAATAATAACCTAAATAGATGTATATATAGGCAAATCTAACCTTAAACCCCTATAAAAGTTCTAGATGACAAGGTATATCATGTTGACCTAATAGTGTTTTAGACAATGACCCATGCTGAAAATGAACTAAGTCGGCACTATCGGATGATGACAAAACAATATAAGGTCGACCCATTCGACATAGTATTAAAATTGTTGAAAGTGGATTTAGGTTAGGGAAAGGCTAAATGAAGGTGGAAAATGACTAGAGTAGGGTAAAAATAAGATACTAAGCTTAGGTAAATGGATTTTAGGAGACAAGTATGTATATAGCACGTGGCAAAAGGGACAACAATCCTGTGAAGCACTAATAGTCTACCCACCCCTTTCTTGGTGTACCCCTTAAGGCATTAACTTAGAGATATTGAGGCTTAATAGGTTACTTAAAGATACATAGTGTTAGTAATTGATAAAAGTTTGAAAATATTATGTGTATACATATACCCCACTTGAAGCTCATCACATTTCACTTCAGTGTAATAGGGGATGGTGATTTGAGAGAACATGATGACACATAATGTTGATGATAAGTAAAGTAATGAGAAGAAAATAAGATAAATAAAAGGACATAATTGAAAAACACATACCTTTACTTACCTTAGTGTTGTAGATAAATAAAGAGATGGAGGAAACATGAAGGCATCCAATGTGAAGAACAGTAAGTGGACTTGTAGAGATTAGCACAAAAAAGATGGATAAAATGAAGTTTTTACAATGTAGACATATGATTGTTATAAAAATTCTCTACAAAATTAGGATTATATAATTTTTTATGGTTTTGGAAAAGAGTTAGAATAAATAAAGATATGAGAAAAATAAGAAATCTGATAGTAAATGTTTGAAGTGTAAATAAAAGTGAATAGTAAAGATAAATAGGGTGAAAAATAAAGCATTTTTCTAATTGGAGAAAAATAGAGCTCTGAAAGAACTAATGAGAACCCAAAAATCTAAAATGGTGAGGAGATAATAACCAAAATGAGGAGGATGCCTAGAAACCATAGAGGGTATAATATTAGGTAGGCAATTGAGAATTTCAACTCTATTTTGCATGTTTTGCTAGAAATGAAGTGTTTTATAGTAATTTATAATTTAAACCCAATTTAGAAACTAGAATGAAACCCAAGAAGTAGCTATGTAAACTAGTGGTCAAATGAGTAAATGGGTTGAAAGGAATCAAAGAAGTGAGGGATAAAAATAAGGTAGACTTAGTCAAAATAGACTAGGTTGACCTAGTCAACCTAGTAGGAAATTTGTAACTTTTTGATAGGGTCAACCTAGTAGGTAATGGTTGACCTAGCTGGTTAGAGGTAAATTAATGACTTAGTACATTACTACCAAATTATTTATTTGAACCAAATTATCAGCTAATTACTAAGGGGAAAAATGATAGGGTCAACTTAGTTTGCTAAGTCAACATGGTCAACTCAAAGTGTTTGACTGAGTGGTCAGAATAGTATGTAAATGCATGAAATAGGTAGAAATAAGGCCCAAAATTCCCAACTAATTATTCAAATGGCTGAGTAGGCTAAAAATAGGTCGAATTGACAAAAAAAGAATAGATTAAGGTAGATTATGCTTATTTTTGTTTAAAAATAATGTATTTTGAATATAAATGACATAGAGGTCTAAAACATCTTTAATTGTTTTATTATTTTATGGGCATCCCATATTTTGGTGATTGGTGGATGTGAGTAGGTTAATGGATTTTATAATGTACTTGATAGATATGGATCATGTCAAATTGTTACACTAGGATTGGAAGGGATTATGGAGATGCAATGCATCCCACTAAGTTCAAATTTAGTGGTAATGTTCTTGAGAGCCTAGGAATTATTGATCAATAATTTTTGATGAGAGGTAGATGGGGATACCCTAGAGGTTTGTATCCCACTAGAGGATGTCCACGCATTACTTGGACTTCTGATAAGGACACTAGTGATGTTGGAACACAAATATATACTGAGAGTGGGGGTAAATTAGCATATTGATAAAGTTAGTCTTTTTCTTGACTTTTCAATGAAAATTAGAACTATTTACAAAGATTACATACACACAAATAGAAACAACACTAGATATACCATGGAAAAATTAATATGGGAAAAACCATCATGAGAATAGCTACTAGAATTTACCATTCTAATCTAGCCTCATAATAAAAAACCTCATTAGTTACAATGTTTAAGGGCACCAACCTAAGGAGACATTGATCCCATGATTTAAGAGAACCTACTCTATGAAACCACCCACTCATTAACTGAGCACCAACTCAACTTATCTAATGGCACCTACCTATTATATTCTTTTATGGTCTAGTCTATAACCACTCATGCTCTACACATTTCTCTCTTCTATTCTCTTCCACTCAACCTCTCTACTTCTGTGTCTCTATATCTCTATTTGACACACTTCATCAATAATACCAACAACATATACTATATCCTAGATGACATATATATAATCATTTTATCTAGGGTTTTGTATATTCTTTGTGTTCACACTTGTTTGCTAACACATCATGCTTAGATATGTTGGAATTAGTTCCAATCTTTAACTTCAAGTTTCTCATGTCTTGAACTCATGATCCACCACTATGATTCTTGGTCTTATTACTATTTATAGCATATACTGGGATCTAGTTTTAATGCACATGTATATTTACATAAATTTGATCGATTATAATAATCAATCTCATTGTTTGTATCATTATCTATGGCTTAATTTCAAGTTCTTATATGTTTCTACATGTTCTTATGCTTGACCATTATGATTATTATATCTTTAAATATTGACCGTTGATATTAAGTTTGGTAACATGATCTAATGGTCTTCATTCTAATTACTCAACTTTAAAATACATCTATTCAATCAATATATGATAGGCTTACATGCTCCATTCAATCTTTGTACACTTATAGACTTTAACCTTTTAACTTTAAAATTCATCCATTGATACTTTGTACACTTCTAGACTTTAACCTTTTAACTTTAAAATTCATCCATTGATATTTATGATTTGAGCTCTTACATGTTGTTAGATCTTCTAAGTTTCAAATATTTTATCTATGTTTATAGTTAAACATCAACCACTTATCTTCATTCAGTTCACTTGCTCTGTTAGATCTTCATTTAAAGATCAACCACTCACCGTTTGATCTTCTAACAAGCTCAAACTTTATCTCTGATGAGCTCAAATGAATGTGAAACTTGTCACTAGTGTGTTCACATGTAGGTGCCTTTGACATGACTTCACTACATGTCGTTGGATCTTGAACATATGATTAAGTATTATCCTTTATATCTTATAACAAGCTTAATAATTACCTTGTGTAGATTTGAATAAGTATGGAGACCATCTCAATATGCTTGGAAGGCTAACTTTGTACCTTCATATATTTTGATTCACTCATTCGCTAGTTCTAAAATTTGGACCATATAAACTAAGAATGATAATGAATAATACCATATGCTCATTTATTCTTTAATCCTTCACATATGTGATATATAACACCATTAATTTTCTCTCTCATATTCTTCTGCCATAGATCTAACTATGCTTGGAACTACCTAGAAGGCCAACTTTTTTCTTGTATAACTCTTGATGTAATTCATCGTGTGATTTGTAATTTAGTGCATAAGATCATCTCACATAGGGGATTCCATCTATATATACCTCTACTCCATATACCTTCACATGTTAAATATATGATATCATATAAATGCCTTTTTAGCTTTTTCTTACCATCTACAAATTTGATTATGGGAAAACACTATCAAAATGCTTGGGAGCCCAACTTTACTCATGCATATATTTTATCACACTACATCACATGACCTAAGATTTAGTACATAGAAACTAGGAATAAAAATTAATAAATCCATATTATCATTTTATCCTAACACCTTTATGTGTGCAAATTCTAACCTCATCAATATGATTACTTGGATCTACTTGAACCCTTTTACAAATTTAGCTGAGTATAAAAAATTGGTTAATTTTGTCTGAGTAGCCAAATATGCATCCAATTATCTTCTACCACACTTCATTACATGAATTCAAATATGTAACATAATAAATAGGGACTAATGTGATCACAAAAATATGACCAACTCCACTAGACTCATATGTTTCTATCTAATTTTTGCTTTTTTAAGTGTGAAAAAAGAGACTAGTTAAAAAGGGTGTGTATAAGAATACCTACTAAATTTGCATGTGTTGAATCTAGAATTTATGATAGCTCCTCTTTGGATAGGGAATAATGACTTGTAATAAGAAAACACTACCACAAAACCTATTGGTTAGGCAAGTAGTTGGGTGGATTGCCTAGCGTGAGCTAGATCTTAGAAGTGAAAGCTTTCTAGGAGGCTGTCAATCCACTTAATTTTAACACTTAAGTTTGTGAATAAAAACAAAATATACATGCATTTAAAAAATAAACTAATTTAAGACAAGAAATCTAAGTTCTTTTAAAACAATGACTAAATAGAGCAACTAATGCTAAAAATTAGTCAAGACAAGGCTATGGTTTTGGTTTGAAAATTTAACAAGGGATTAAAGAAAGGTGGTTTGGTTGGTTGATAAATGGTTAAGGTAATAAAATTAAAATATTCAAATGGGACAAATGGGTGAATGGTTGATGATGTAATAAGGTAAGTGGTTAGGATGGCAAAAGGGGAAGAAGATAAGGAGGGTAAAAGTGGCAAAGGTGTGAATGGATAAAAGATGGAAAGGGAGAAAATGGATTGAGACAATGAAATGAGAAAGGGAGAAAATGGATAAGTGGGGATAAAGAGATTAAAAATACAAGGGGATGATAAAATTAAATTGAATAAAAAAATCAAATGTTACCTTCCAAGCTTGAAGAAAAATGTTGTTGTTGTTGATGATGTTGTTGAAGATGTCTTGAGGCAATTTAAGTAGAGCTTCATTGATTTAAATTCTTTTCCTCCAATATGTAGATGACCTAAAAAATGATTACCTCCTTAAAATACCTATAAAAATATGTTAATAACCAAAGACTAACTTCCAAATTTTCTTTGGGTGAAGGAGAGGGGGGTATTTATAGCATTTGTTGTGAATTATCATGCCAAAAGAGTGAATAGTAGAAGTATGGTGCCATTTTCCATGTGGTGCATTAATGAGTCAAAATATGAGGTTGGTGGGATTCCCACCTTGATCATGGGTCTCCCATTTGGGTTTGTGTGTCTCTCACTTTGTATGTGAATCCAATTTTTAATGGGAATTATGCATATGGATCTAGATGAGCCCAAAGACTTTTCACCGCCCTTTCTTGTCTTCATCCAAGCACTTAAAGAGATGCCCCACAAAATGTGTTGCCATTTTCCATGGGGTGTATGAATGAGTCAAAATATGAGGTTGGAGAGATTCTCACCTTGATCATGGGTCTCCCATTTAGGTTGGTGTGTCTTCCACCTTACACATGAATCCAATTTTGAATGAGAATCATGCACATAGGTCTAAATGAGGCCAAAAACATTTCACCACCCTTTTTTGTCTTCATCCAAGCACATAAAGAGATGACACATAAAATATGGTGCCATTATCCATGTTTGTGTATGAATGAGTCAAAATATGAGGGTGTTGGGATTCCCACCTTGATCATGGGTCTCCCATTTGGGTCAAAAAGTCAAAAATGGGTGCCCTTTATATTTTACAAAGCACTAAAGAGGTAGGTATCTCATTTTAAAGGCCAATTTCATGTGTGAAGGCAAAACACATATTGAATGATGGAACCTTAAGGGGAAATTCACCATATTTCAAGGGGAGACCCTTATGATGCTTAAATTAAGTCATTAATCACCTTGGGAAAGGTTCATAGGTGGGGTATGATGTCCCACATCAGGCCACCTCACTTCTAATCCATGTCACTTGCCATATCACCTCCCAAATCACCTTCTATGTCACTTGCCATGTCATATGCCATGTCACTCTCCATGTCACATACCATGTCATATGCTATGTCACTTTCCATGTCGCTTACCATGTCACATGTCATGTCACTTGCTACATCATCATGAATAGTGATAGTGGGTCCCATAGGGAATAATGATAGTGAATAGTAATTTTGAATAGTACTTTCAAATAGTATTTTTGAATAATATTATGTGAATAGGAAAATAGTGATTTTGTTAGTTTAAGAGGGGTTAGTTAAGGATTAAGAAGGTTTAAATACTCTTTAGGGGGTCTTGAGGCATTTAGTCATATAAAAATATATGTGTGTAGTTTTTTAGTGTCTACATTTTACCCCTTTTTGTTATGTGGCTTTGAATTAACAAGATGCAAAATGAAAATGAATCACTTTGTCAAAGGTCAAGATACCCTGAGTATGGGAGGAGGTGTTCCCCCTCAAATTGATATTCAATGAGGAAAGGCCAAATTGGGTGCAGGTTTGATAAGTAGTTGGTGGGGAGGAATGAGGTGGTGCCACAAGGTAGCTAGGCATATGAAATGCCAATGGGTTCACAAAATATGACTAAGCATGATAGTCAAGATTGTGAAAAGACTAAAGTTACCAATGTTTAGAAAAAATAAGGTTAAGTTCTAGATGAACATATGACAAGGTAACCAGTCTATAATGTTAGTCATTATTGATCAGATTAAGCCTATCAAGTCATATAGATAAGGTCAGTTTTTTTCATAGGCATCTAAGGTAGGAAGTGCTCCTACAAAACAATAAAAATGATCTAGTTGCACATGAGCTGGGGTGTCAAAAGTGCAATATCGTAGACATAGTTTGTGTAGTCAAAATTACCAAGACAAGGTCATCATAAAACATGTGAAGAGGTCAATTCAAAAATGGCCAACATTGAGGTGGATGTGGGCATGTGGGTTGGTTGGTTGGAATGGGGTGGTCGAGTGGACTCCATATGCACTAGGCAAGTGGACACTACCTACATAGTTCTATGAACATAATTCCCAAAATGAAATTCAAGATTAATGTAGTTCATCTAAGGTGGGGATTGTTGGTTAACTTGGTTACCCTAATTTGATGTATCATGCAATTAGTTCCAGTTAAAAGATGTTAGAGAAATGGAAGTTCTAAAGGGTGGAAAAGATGGCAATCAAATAATTTGTTGATTGGTTTGGTAGAAGCAGTGGATGAGATTACTTAGGAGGTAATTAGATGATTACTTCAACTATGCAAAAGGAATATGTAGCCATGGATAAGTAGGTTCAAGCATGAAATTTCTACCACCATTTGTTAAAAAAAAAGGGATAAATATGTTTTACCAGCCTTTAAAAAATTTGGCACTACTCAAATTGCCATGGTGACCCAATGGATTCTTTCATCACCATCAAAATAAGCCAACATTATGTACACTCCAAAAAAACATCGTTAACATGCTATGGAAGGGTATTATGCAATGATTTTGGGAATAAAAGTAGTAGAGTGGGTAAATGAGAAGTGGTGAAGATTTAAACCCTTGACCCTAGAGCCAGTGGGGCCCCAAAATAAGTAAGTATTGAGTTTTGAGGTAATTTAGAGAAAGACTCTAAGGGGTTTTGGAATATGGAGTGAGGAGAATAATAATAATATTAATTAAATGTGGGATTAGGTTGAAATAAGAAGGAAAATAAATGGTATAAATGGAAAACTAAGATGGGAAATAGAAGAAGAATATACGAAGATAAATAGATTAGGGAGCTAAAAAGGAAGGTGATAAAAATAGGTTCAAGGAGAAAATAATTTGGTGGAAGAGGTAACTTCTATAAAAGGTTACTAGGTGGAAAATGATTAAAGAGTAGGGTGATTATGGTGCATAGGAGGATAGAGTCCGAGTAGGGAGAAATAAGGGAAATTATTGGTTAGGAGGTAGGTCGTGTGAGAGGGTATAGCTAGCATCCACACCTGGGTACCCTGACTCATCTAGTTGAAGGTGGTTTTGGTTTTGATTATAACATCTATAAAATTTAGATTAAAAGGGTTTGAAATAGGCAAAACTAGAGGGGGTGAGGAAGGAATCTTCGTCCTGAGGGCTTAATGATGTTCAAGCTCACTTGTTGGTTGTATGAGCTTGAAAACTTGGCTAATTATGTTATAAAGCCATAGGATCAGTATATATCTCATTGTAAACCAAAGTTGAATGGAAGACCTTCAATTCCATAGCATGATATATGTTGTGATCATATAAGAGAAAAATGGGTAGATGGTTTAAAAGGAAAAAAAGGTGACAGGTAAGGTGAAGGGAGTAGCTGAAGAGGGACAAAAAAGAGGATTTATGCTCAACATGCAAGGGCATTAAAGGAAGAAAGGGATGCACTTGAAGTAACAAACCTAACCATATTTTGTGCATTAAATCAAAGGTATGAATGACACAAGTAGATAAGGAGATGTACATAAAATGGGAGAAAATAAGGGAGATCCAATAATGGATGAGGTGAAGGCAGACTAGGATATGGATAAAGAGATAGGTAGAGAAAATAATGAGGTATTAGATAAAGATGAAGGTGGAGAAGGATGGAAGGATCTAGGCATGGACATATAGGAGCTAAAAAAACAAGGTCAGGAAGAACAAGGAATGTCATCAAGGGAGATGAAAAAATTAAATGAAGTAGAGAAAAGAGAAGAAAAA
The DNA here is from genome assembly GCA_037957365.1 of Torreya grandis. NCBI lineage: Eukaryota > Viridiplantae > Streptophyta > Pinopsida > Cupressales > Taxaceae > Torreya > Torreya grandis. The sequence continues at coordinate 1,207,483 of JARHVA010000263.1, read as the reverse complement.
TAAAATTAGATGGGGGGTGAGGGATGCACTAAAGAATGACAGATTGGAGAATTAAAAATGATGGGGAGAGAAGTGTAAAAATCATGAAGGGTAAGGGGATGATGATAAATATGGGTGGCCATGAAAGGCTTGAAAATAAGTCTAAAAAAAAGGCCAAGGAGAAAATAGTTTGGTGATGAAAATGAAAAACAAGCCAAAAAATGGAAGAAAATGAAATAGGAGGAAAAATGAATGAAATGAAGACACAAAAGGATGACAGGAGAGTGAAGAAGCAGGTGGTATCTTGACCAAGTAAGCATGGATGATGATAAGCAAGTAGAGGAATAACGAAGCAAAGTAAATGGTAGTTTTGGAGATGAGAATGGGATGGAAAATTAGAAAGAGGTTAAGAATAATGAGGGGAAGCAAAGGTTGGGTGGATAATAAGGTGAAGAGATAAGGCAAGTGTCAATTAGCTTGTTAGAAGAGATTGACAAGTTGAAGAAGTGATGAGGTGGTGAAGAAATAGGGGAACATAATGAAAGAGAATGAGATGAAAATAAGGGATGAAGATTAGGGATGATAAGAAGAAGAATGAAGCACATATATAAAGTATAGACACTCACATAGATGCAAAAGATAAGTGAGTATTGATATGGAAAGAGGAAAAGGAGAATGAAAATTTTAAAAGACAAGAAGAGATAAGAAGAAAAGGGCAATTATGGAAGGCTTCTCAAAGGATAAAGACCCAATTAGAAGCTAATTATGAAGGAAAAAAATAGAAAAGGTGGGAAGAGTGTCAAATCGATAGAGAGTTGTGGCACACATAAGAAAAAAAATGGGATGATAGAAGAAATAGAAATCATGCTAGATTAAAAATATGGAAAAGAGGAAAACAAGAACTAAAACTTAGAATGAAGGTGGTTTAGAATCAGTGGAAGAGTAGTAAGAATGTGGTAGCAAAGAAGAGAAGGAGGTAAAAGTGTCCCTTGATGTGAAATGGAACATGACGATGTTAAATTAGTGAGGAAATGAGAGTAATAAAGAGGGTATGATAGGTTGTCTATGGGAAGGAGAAAGGATGAGGATAGTGGAAGAAGACAAAGGGGATAAAGGGCACGGTTGGTAAGAAGTTGAGAGAGGGATAACAAAACATGAAAAGTGGATGGAGAAAGCCATAAATCATGCATAATGAAAGGTGATGGGGAGGCCAATGAAGTAGAGTAGGTGGTGGATTTATGGGAGATAAGGGGGGCCAATAAGTAAGGATATCAATCCTTGTGTTAAAAGAGATTGATAAGCTAGAAAAGTGGTTAAAAGAGATTAAGAAGCTGAAGGGAGAGAGGTGGTGAAGGGATAGGTAGAGAAGTGGAGGAAGATATTTTAGAGAAGGGAAAATAAAGGATGTAGTTGAGCTGACCTTAGTAACTGAGCACTGCCTACATATTCTGAAATACCTCAAGACAATGTAGTTCTCCTAGCAATTAGGTAAAAATAAAGAGGAAGTATTACGTGATGTTAAAATACAAGGATGCTAGGAAAAATCCAAAGATTCCATAATATAAGATGCCCTAAGCATGAGGGAATTATTATAAATGGAAATGAATGAGAAGAAAAAAAGGGAGGGTAATTAGTTGTTAGTGGCCAAAATGCCTTTAGAAGTCAAGCACCACCTATATAGTCCATGGACATTAGGCTAATGTAGTTCAACAAGTGTTGGGTGAATGATGTTCAAATTATCTACCCCAATTTTATGGACCACATGGGTTGGTTTAGGTTGATGGAGAAGGTTTTGTAAAATAATGGTTTTGGGTTTTAGTGAAGGTGATAGTGAAAGTGCATGGCGTATATTGGTGAATAGTTACCATAATGATCCCACATTTATTAGGATGAGAGACACAGATGGGTAAGGTAGAATAAATAAGAAGGGAACACAATGATAAGAACCAAAAATGAAATTTATTAGGGCTAATACAAAGAAGAGGTACCTTTGTGAGGAGGTTTCACCTTTTAAAATTATAAAAGGATAGAATCCTAGAGATAGAATCTACTACTATGAGTTGAGTTTTAGGAAATGGGATTATATTAAGATCTACATAGTCATGTTGGCCAAGGTTCATCGCCACTACAAGCTGAGATTTAAGGGTAGTAGCAAAGTGACCACTTGCAAAGAATTTCTTTGATGGCTAAGTAGATTCTATAAGGTAAACAACTGGTAGTGTGTTGAGTGATAGAGGATGGACCATGCATGACCCAAGATCTACATGGGTAAGCTAGAAAAAAAATCATACATGTATGCATCCTCTTTCCCAACACCTCAGAACTAATGACTTGGGGTTCCACTTAGAAGAGGCCCTAGTAGTAGGGAGATACATGGTCTAGGATATTGGTTATATAGTTGGATCAAATGGGGGAGCTTCTACAATAGCAAGGATTTGGGAGTTACCACTACCAACAACATTGGTATTTTCAAAGGCATGATCATTACAATGACCCATGGTTGGAAGATAATTTACATCACCCAAGATAAAAGTGACAATGACACAAATGACCACTAGGCCCACAATAATCACAAGATGAAAAAGCAAGGAAAGACATTAGATGTAGATCAGATGATAAGGGAAACAAAAAGATATCATAATGGTGTATATTGGATTTATGAGATGACCAATCATATCAAGGGTGATGTGTCCATATAAAAAGGTAAGTAACATGATTTTTTCAAGTGGGAAGACTATTCAATGGAATAAATTACATCATATGACCTTCCCCGTCAGTGGAATGGAGAATCATGTCAGTGAGGAAGAATGATTAGGTATTCTATTTTAAAAATAATGATAAGGATGAGTGTCTATCCTTGATTTTTTTGGTTTTGTAGGTTATAGAGAGTGAAGATAGCTACACAAGGTTGAAGATGATAAACAATGGGAATAATGGTGGAGATAATTAGCAACCCCCGTGACCTGAGATAATCAATATGGTGAATGTGTAGATCCACTAGATACTATAACATGTAATGGTGATAATAGAAGTATTGTTAGATCAACAAAAAGAAGAAAATCACCTATGGCTTGAGTTTAAACCTAAAATCTTACCTCTATATTAGTGAAGAAGGAAATAATTTCATTGTGCAAGATGTAAGACTAGAAAACATGACCATCAACCTGTCTATGGAGGGAACCCTCACTATCCAAGGAGATATACAATAAGGTAGAAACTAGTGGTACGTATGCAATCAAAATAACTAGAGTAGAGTGATGAAATGGATGTGATAGGCAAGCAAGGTGAAATACCCAGAGTAGAATATGATTCTCATCTTGTGGGGATGAATGTGGAAGAGGAGAATAGAGTACACCCTTTAGCAACTGCTGAGATAGGGAATGTTATGGATGTTAGATCAAGGAGGAATCAAGTAGAAGGATGGATAAACACAAATCCATAGTCACCAGATAATTATCTTAGTGCTTAGGTAGGAAAATAATGTATGTAAGGGCCTTAAGTGAAGTGTGTGATAGTATGATAACTTTGTATGTGTTTTGAAAGTCTTTGTACCCTAAATAAAATATTACATAGTTTATTGTAAACATATACAAAATGTTTTGGATGTCATTGGTTGAATGTTATCATCCTTGAGGTTATGTGGGTACTTATGAATGTTATGCTTATGGTTATGATTATGATTGGTATGGTTATGGTTGTTGTCATCTCACTTAATATAAAAATAATGATTATTATTGTTACAACACTGGATGGTAAAAGTCATGATAAAAACTTCAACCAAGAACATTTAGATAAGAATAGTGCATGATGTTTTATTTTTGATAAGGATTGAAAATAGACCCAAGGTGGGATTAGCTTAATGAATATAATCCCTTAAAATGTTGTGCATGAGTGGTTGTGAGTTGATAAAAAAGGGTTTCTTAATCACAAGGTATCAATTAAGCTCTAAATCCCTTGATTTATAGATAGTATAAAGGGAAGATGGGTGATAGGTGGTGTGAAGGGTAATGGGTGATATGTATTATAACCTCATGTGAATTATTTTTCCCCTTATATAGGTGGCCTAAGAATGGTAATAGATAATTCCATGTTTTATGCTAGATGTAAACTGGTCAATGCAGGAAGTCTACATGTGAAAGTTGATTTTGGCTTCTAACTTATTATGTTGCTTGAGAGTTGATTGTAGCCTTAGATTTTATTGTGATAGTGGGTAGTTTGTTTTATTATTCTATATGAGAAGATGATAGATGTGAGAAGCTTACAAGAAATTTCTCTACTTTTGACAAAGTTAACTTAGCCATCTTTCAAGGGAGGGGTCTAAGCTATTTGTTTAATGCTCTTGATAGTTAACCTTTAAGGGAGTAGTCTACCTTATATTTGGTAATTTTTATTTTATTTTTAGGTAGCTTTCCTTCAAGGGAATAGTCTACAATGCCGAAGATATTGACCCAAGTAGTATTTTGGTATCCAAGTTATTTTTGGATGCAATGTTTTTAGACATGGACAAGTCTAATTAGGTTCAGAGGTTTACTATTATGAAGGCAAAATTTTAACACAAGAAGGTTAATGATATGAAAAGGTGTAGTTTTTTAGAGATAATGACCATGGGATTCCATCTTGTTAGAGATGAAAATTATCCATGAGAACCATGCTATGGGTAGATCCATGGTACCTACATTTAGGTTTAGGCTATGACTATGATGGTTAATCATATGGTTCTATGCTGTAATCAATTGTCCTCAAAAGGAGAGGATAAGGATGGGTGAAGGTTAAAATCTCATAATCAAGGGATGAGATTAAGTTAGACAAAAGGAGTGAGCTTGATCCTTCTTGAATAGAAAAATGGACATAGATGCAAAGCATTGAGGGGCTTAGGTTCTAGTTTGCCTTTGAGAGAGGATAAATGATAAGCTCCTAATCCATACTTATGGGTAATAATGTAGGTTCCAAGCCAATTCAAAGAAAACTTACCTCATTTACTCTTCTCCATGTTGGTCACATATTGGTTTTCCTTTAGCATGAGGTCTTTGATATTGAATTGTCATTGTTTGAGGTACTTGGTATAATCACATTTGATATGATCTTGATAGATACAGAGGTAGGTGAGGGCTACTAGATGATGATATTCAAGTATCTTAAGTTGAGCTAAATGGTGCTAACAAAAATCTTCCTTATTAATAAGCTCTTGAAAAGATATGGAAAAAGAGGGGATTTAGATTTCAAGAGGCAAGACTGCCTCTACTCCAAAGACTAAAGAGAAAGGGGTAGCACCCGTAGATATTTTAATGATAGTGCAATATTCCCATAAAGCGAATTGGATGTGCAAGTTCCAATCCCATCCTAAAGCACTAAAAACTTTGGTTATTATTTTTTTGACATTTTTGTTGGAGGATTCTACTTGTTTGTCTACTTATGGATGATAAGATGAGGAAATATTAAATTGATACCTAATGCATCACATAAGCCTTGGACTTGCTTATTTTTGAAATATTTTCCATTATTAGTGATGATCTTATGAGGAACACTGAAGTAGCAAATGATATGATGGTTGATAAAGTTGACAATCTTTTCTGCTTTGGTTGAGATAAGAGGAATAACTTCCACCCATTTGATGAAATATTAAGTGGTTATGATGATTGAGCTATGTCGATGTGAATACTGGGGGTTAATTTCCCCAATGATATAGATCCCCAATTAAGAGAAAGGCCAAATGTCCTTAGATACCTTGAGGCTATTGGCTGGCACGTGATGTAAATTAGCGTGTTGTTGACATTTAACACACTTTCTAACATAATCAAAATAGTCTTGGTTGAGGGTGGGACAATAGTATCCAAGGTGAAGGATACATTTAGTGACTACTAGGTCATTAAAATGTCCCCCATAGATCCCATCATATGTTTCCTTGATAGCAAGGGAAGCTTCATGGCTACATAGGCAACAAATAAGGAGACCATCAAAATCCCATTTGTAAAGGATTACCCTTAGTATGGTGTAATGAGAGGTAATCTGAACAAAGGCTCTTCAAGCATTCCTATAGATTTTGGAAGGAATGATGCCTAGGTTGAGGCTAAGAAGGTATCTAGGAAGCAAGGTAGGTCATTGTGTGCATGAATTTATTGGTAGATCAAGGAATGGATTGGACTAGGTAATGTTCAAATGATTTTAAGAGTTTGCAACTAAAAGTTTATATTTTTACAATAAATAATTCTTACATTTATAGGATCCATTTACCTAGTTGACCATAAGCTAAGAATCACCAAATACATGGATTATCTTAATTCATAAGGTTAGAGTAGTTTAGAGACCTATCATTAGGGCTTTGTACTCAGCCATATTATTAGTACATTCAAAATCAAGTTTGAAGGAGAGAGGAATGGGTTTGACATTGAGAATAACTCTGGCACCCCCTCCTTGTTGGCACTTCAATCCATTAAAAAAATGGTCATTTGGTTGGTTATGCCATCCTATTAAAAAGAGTCATGATGGACTCGTATGGAAAGGCAAGAGGAGGTGGTTGGTTGTTTGGTGAAGGAGCTTTAGCTAATTGGTCAGAAATGACTTTCCATTTAATCAACTTATACTAGAGGAATTCAAGGTTTAATTTATCTAGGAGCATGATCCACTTATCCATATGTTGATTTTGGTATGGTTTAGTGTGCATGTACTTGAATCTGTTGGTATTAGTTATGACATAGGTTTTATGGTTGAGTAGATAGTGGTAAAGTTTGGTGGCCATGAAGGTCAATACTAAGTAGAGTTTCTCAATATGTGTATATCAATTTTTATATTCTACAAGCATGCAAATAATGTAGTTAATGGCTTGCTCTTTATGTCGTTTATCTTGGTGAACCAACATTGCCCCTAGAGAATGGTTAGTGGTAGATACATATAGGTAAAAGGGGTCATGATCCTTAGGAGAGGTGAGGATAGGTCGTGATAAAAGGTACTATTATAGTGAATCAAAGGCCTTTTGATAATTTTTATTCCAATTTAAAGAGACATCCTTATTTAGAAGGTGATGAAAATATTGGCACCAGTCTAAAAGCTAGGAAATGAAATGGAAAATGGATTGAAGTTTTCCCTACAGGCTACAGAGATTCTTAAGGCTGGTTGGAGAAGGAATGTCCAAATTTTCTTTGAATTTAGTAGGGTCTACTTTGACTCAATGAAGAGAGATGATAAAGCAAAGAAGCTTTCCTTAAAGGACCCCAAAAATACATTTCTTGGGATTAAGGCAAACATGATAATGGATGAGGCATTCAAATTTGATTGTAAGAATAGTCAAGTGATCTTTTTGAAGTTTAGATTTCTTGAGAAGTTCATCCATATAGTCTTCTACAATCTTATGGATTATATCATGGAAGATATAAATCATGTCACACTAGTAGGTTGCCCTAGTGTTATTCAACCTAAAAGGCATGACTCTATGGAAAAAGGTTCCCAAACGGGTGGTAAATGTTAGGTTGTGGAGCTAAAAGCTTCATGGAGGAGGATGCTAAATTTCCAGAAGTACCGACATCGGCAGTATGACCGACGTTGGTTAAGATGAATGCAGAATGCAACTGGCATCAGTAGGGAGTTGGCCGATGTCAGTCAGCACCAGTTAGACAGGGACCGACGTCGGTCACCTGTGTGTTCCAAAACTATTCATTGCACAAACAATTAGTTAGTTGAACGGAGTGTTTGCATGTAAAGGCTATTTCAAGTCTTGAGATACATAGATAATTATAGTAAACTAAGAGTCTAAGTTATTGTTTAAGTCTAGGATCTATTTATAGACCCATTTGCATGTATTGTAATTATGAGCTGAAAAGGAAGGCAAGGAAGATCCTTCCATTGTAAGATCATTGAGTTGCAAGTTGTTGCAAGCTCATAAGAGATCTACATGTGTAAGTATGGTCTGTTGAATTGTAGGTTGCAGGTTCATGGGAGATCAACTTGAAGTACTATAGAGTGCTTGGTGTATTGGCAGGGTTATTATTGATTGGTTGGAGAGGTGAACACCAATTCTATGTGTGAGTTGTGTGTTGGGACCATTTTTGGTAGGAGAGTGTTTTTTGAAGAAGAATTACTGTACACTTGAGGTGTGGGAAGCCTCTGTAAGGTGGAAGAGTGTGGCAGATCTTTATTGTATTCTTTTCTGTACAAGTATTAATACAAGATAGTGTATTGTCTCTCATATTTTGTGCTATTGGTGAATTCTAGTTACTTGTGATTCTGGTTATTTCCGCATGTTTAATTGCTTATATTTGGTAATCATATTGTGCTCTTTTTGAGGAGTAAGATCCTAACAATTGGGCATCAGTGCATGTTTGTTGTTCTTGGTGCTCACCCCTAATAGTAAAGGTAGTTTTGTGATGATCTTCAAGAATAATCAAGATTTGATTATAACCTAAAAACCCATCCATGAGAGATAACATCTCTTGGCTAGCTGTAAGATCAATAATTTGGTCAATACTAGGTAGAAGAAAGTCATCCCTAGGATAGGTGAGGTTAAGGTCACAAAAGTTCACATAAATACATAGACCCCTAGTGACTTTGGTGATAAAAAGATAGGAGATTCTAAATCTCTTCTTTGAAAAGAAGGGCTATGTAAGGATGCATGTGTCAAAGTTTCTATTTAACAGGCTTGACATCATGATGAATGATTATGTTATGGGTATTAATGGTGGGGTCAATCCTAGGCATATCATTATAATACCAAGTGAATGTTATGTTATGGTCTTGGAGGAAAGAGGAGAAGTACCAAATTTCCTCAACATTTAGTGATTGACCCAATTTGACAATGTGAGGGTTATCCAAAGTGCCTAAATTAATATTCATGGTGGATTTATTCGACATGGTCAAGGCCTCAAGAGGAAGAGATATGTAGATATAAGAATCCCCCATACTTAGGTAGGTAAGAATGGAATCATCATATTGATTTTGGATGGTGTTGATGGTAAGAGAATTGTTCTCTACCATTTCAAGGTGTAAGAGTGGAATTACTTTGGTTTGAACACCCTTTTGGTAGATAAGAGGGCTTAAACTAATGGTATTGACTAGAAAAAAATTAGGGGGGATGATGTTAGGATCTTCAGGTGGGGAAAGTGGTTGGCTTAGTGAGGATGGGATGTCTTCCTCCATTGTGGCAATGGGTTTGGGTGAATTGGTGGGTTCTTCAAGTGGTTCATACCCAAGGCCAAATGACTCATGAAGTTACAAAGTTTTGATATGGGGTAACTCATGGGGACCTTGTTCATAGAGACCAAGGCCAAATCCTTTCCAAGCACATCTACAAAGATACAACTTAGTGAACTCTAGTTTGCTTAGATAGGAAAAGTTAGAGGTATATGGTTGGACAGATGAAGTAGTGGTAAGTGATAGAAGTGGTTGATCAAGTCCCCCGTAAATGAAATTTGTTTGATGGTTAGGGAGCCCAAAGGGGATGATGGTTCTAATGTTAGGGTCGTAGGAAGGGTCATGTTTGAGATTCCCATATTCTTGGGGAGTAGAGAAGTCATCCAGGGATAAGAGTCTATATTCCTTGAGGGAAAGACATTGGAATGTGGTTTCCATGGGGTTTTCTATAGTAATTTAGAAAGAAGGGATAGATAAACTAGTAGAAGCTTCATCAACATTTGGTGTGGAATTTGTTAAGCATGGGATATATTGAGAGGGGGGTGAATCAGTATATCATATATCTTATAAAACTTTCCTTTAAACAAATTTCACTTAATCAAACATTCAAGATATGCAATAAAACTCAAACAATAAACACCACACAAGATAGAGAGAGACACCAGATATAACGTGGAAACCCAATGTGGTAAAAACCATAGAGAACAATCTCAAGTATATGAATGAGCACAAACCCAAACAATATTTGCAAGACAAGTTTGCAGGAGCACCATACCCATTTGCCGAGCACTAACCCAACTACTATTTGTGAGCACCAACCCATAGGAACACCATACCCCTTCACTGAGCACCAACCCATAGGAGCACTAACCCCTTTACCGAGCACCAACCCAGCAACAATTCATGAGCACCAACCCACAAGAGCACCAACCCCTTTGTGTATACCACACACCTATCTCTTAATGTTGCTATCTCAACAAATGATAGATCAATACAACATCTCTTTCTTCTCTCTCACCTTTTCTCTTCTAAGCTAGATATAAAAAATACAAATCATATTCATCTCTCATAATTGCTCTTCTAAGCTAGATATTACAATATCAAATCAACCTCTATCTTCCATATTACAAATGGTTTCTCAAGCCTTTATTTATAGCTTTCCAAATGACCTTTGGCCTTCCCCCTTTGTGACCCTTCAATCCTCATGGAAAATGGTGCCAAACTTGTATGACCCTTCATATTCAAGCCTTTGAAAAGTCATGTGGTGACCCTTCATGACCAAAAACGTCCTTCCCACTTTTGTCCTTATCTTTGGTGACTTTTCGTACTCCTCAAAGTGTTCCTTTATGAGAAATTGTGCCCTTACTCTTTTGTCTTCACTTGGTGACTCTTGGAATTCCCCAAGATGACTCTTCATGGGAAAATGTGTCCCATCCTTCTTTTGTCTTTACCCCATGGCTCTTTGACTTCTCCATGGGATCTTCTTTTGTCTCATATGCAGCCAAAAATATATTCATTAATATTAAATAAATATTAACTCATATTACCCAGATAAAAAAAATTAAATGCAATGGGGCCTTTATCACTAATAATACTAAACCTTTGACATCAATGACAATATTTCCAATAGAAGTGTCACATGTTTTGGTTTGTGGGCTTGTGCCATTAGAAAATGGTTATTAGTTGGATGAAGGAGGAAGAAGGATGTCATTAGGCTGATATTTCATATTTCAAGATGTGAAAGGACTAGGGCTAGCTTGAATAGTCACAACCTACCCTTCATGCTCAAATTTGACACATTGATGTAAGGTGGAAGGGACACAAATCATGGCATTAATCCAAGGGTGCCTGAGTAAAAAATTGTATTTGAATTCTTCTTCTACAACATAAAAAAGTTTGGGAATGGTACGGGGCTATACACAGATATGGATGATGAATGTGACTAAGGTAGTAGCCATGGTATCACTGAAATAATGAAGGAACATTGTGCTTTCAGACATGATGTTCATGGGTAAGTGTAGTTGGTCATAGGCATGGGAGGAGATAATATTGATGTTGGGTCCTCCATAAATCATCACCCTTTTGATGCAGGTTTGATTAATCTATGATGTAACAAAGAGAGGGGATCAAGATCCTCTAAATAAATAGAAGGTAATTCTAAATCTTTGAAGGTGACAAGGTTAGAAGTTCAAAGGGCACCACCAAAGGTGGATAGAGGTTGAGGGTCATTAGGTTGGACCTTGATGGATTTAAAGGCTTTTATGAGTGCTTGGTAGTGATGGGGAGAGGTATAGAATAACTCATATAAGCTCATTTTTGTTGGAGTTTGGTCAAATTTCTTGAAGATAGCTTTTTGGATGGATATTGCATATGGGTTAGGGTAAGGAGGGTTAGATGGGGAGTCACCTAAGATAGACACCTTGGGTTTATTTTGAGATAGATATGGTTGGGTATTATTTGCTTAGGAGTTTGGGGAGGGGTAAGCCCAAGGAATGGATGCCTTAACCTTCCCTTTATCCTTCTATTGGGCTTGAGATCAGGTAACTATTGATGCTTGGATTTACACCTTTGAGGATATGCTTAGCTCTCTTCATCCAAGCAATAAAATGGAATCATCTCTCTTGTTGTGGGTGATAATTATGTTAAGATGAATCTCTAGATTAGGGACTAGTTCCCCTTGAGGCACATTTAAAGCTCTTCTAAACTACATAGTAAGTATGAAAAGGGAGAAAGAAAACAAATAAGAAAACAAGTGGTGATGCACCAATATTTGATATCCTCTCACTTTATTGAAATCACTACTTAAATACTAACAAATTTTCATCACAGAAAACAAATAACTTTTGTACATTATCACATCAGTGTATCACATATTAGATTCAAGAAGTTATTTGACATTTAGGAGAGTAACAAATAATTCCAAGAAATAATATAGTCTTAAACCACTTCTAAAATGTCTATACACTTATCAAAGAATATTAACAAAGACCTATAACAATACTTTTTCTGCACATTTGGTAGGTAATTGAGGATAATAGGTTAGGAAAGATAAATTTCACTAAATAAGAACAACACGATTTGGACCAATGCACAACAATGTAGCATGTGAGTGGAAAATAATTTGTATTATTTATTTAAGAGTTCTAAAAGTACAAATCTAGCTAGGGTTTCACTATCACTAGTCAAGGCTCCCAAATGAGTAGAAATAATACACACAGATATATATATATATATATATATATATATATATATATATATATATATATATATATATATATATATATATATATATATATCTGGAAGGGAGGTCAAGTGAATGAAATGTAAAGATCAATCAAACATATGTCAACTGAGAATAGGAATAGTTACTATACATTCTCTAAGATGCTCTTAATGGTTATACTAGTAGAATCAAGATGTTTTAAACTATATTTTGCTATAAATGGGCTAAGTTATTAAAAAAAAAATTTGATGTTAGATACTCTTTGTTGGATCATCAAGTTGTGTAACAGTGCAAAAATATTGAACCATCAACCTGCCTATTATGCTTGTTATTAATTAGAGCTCAGGACTCATGTCATTTGTCATTTCCATATTTATCCTCATGTTCCCATCAAGTCTTTTAAATATCAATGGCTATTCCTCATAATTTAAAATTAACTTCTTTTGGGTCATCATCTTTTGTTTGAATCCCAACATCTAATTTTCATAGTCTGAACATGACATTTTATGGGCCGTCACTCAAGCATTTTCTTTAAACTTTTTGTCTTCAACATTCTTTTAGATAATTTATATAAAATAATTCTTTTGAGCTCTTTTTCCTTTCCTCTAAATTTTTCCTTGGACAAAAAGTCTGAAAGAATTCTTTCTTTTGGACTTGAGCCTTTTCCTTTGAAAATATCCTTCAACTTTGTGAAAATGCACTTCAGCTTTATTAAAATGCCCTTTGGATATTTGGAAATAAACCTTCAGCTATTTAGAAATGGTCCACCTCTTCCCTGAAACAATCCTTTAAAGTTTTTAAAAAGTCCCTTCAATAAATTGAAAGTGTCCTTTAGGAAAAATGAAATGACCCTTTCAAGAAAGTGACTCTTAGCTAATTTAAGCAAACCCTACCAGTAAGCACTAGCCCAAGTAGTGTAAAGACCAGTCCTCTTTTTACAAGATCTCATTACCACTATATATCTTCTTCCAAACCCTTATTATCCCATATATTTCTATATACTTCAAAATTTTCATTCCAAAAACCCAAAAAAATCCACAAAACTAGGTTTTCAAAGAAAATGAATCTCCAATTCCATAATCATTTTAATAAATTATCACATGATGGCTTGCCAAATATCCTCAATAGTCCAGTTAGTACAACACAATACCATCATAGAAAATCATGTAACTAGACAAAGTCAATGGTGCTTCTGATTATGGCTTCAAATAATCCAGAGAAATGGCAAGTGTCTTTTGGGATTTTTGAAATGGTCCTTTTTTGAACAAAACATACCCTTCATAAAAATTGCAACATACCCTTTAGAAAAATGAAAGGGTCCTTTAGCTTTGAGAAAGTCCTTCAAGAAAGTTAAAGTGCCTTTTGGAAAAGTTACAAGCACCCTTCAAAAAAATTGTTTCAGACAAAAAGTCTGAAACAATTACTTCATAAAGATTTAAGTGAACCATTTCTTTCAAGAGAAATACCTTTTGAAAAAAATTTGGACCTTTAGAAAGTTTTTTCAGACAAAAAGTCTGAAATAATTGTCTGCTTATGATTTTTGGAAAGATCCCTTTGGAAACACAAGTGTCATTTGAAAGAAATGCAAGTATCCACTTTCCAAAGAAAATGCCCTTTGGGAAATTAAAAATTCTCCTTTTAAAAGGAAACATACCCTTCAAAAGACTTGTCTGAGCCATTTTCCCTAAGGAATATTGCCAAATGAAAGCCCAAAAGATAACACTTAGCAAAAGACCAAAATAAACTTTCCAAAAGAATTCATTGCAAGGGATTTATCCAAAATATTAAAGAACAAAGCTTTAAAAAGGAAAACACTTGGGTTTTTTATATGTAAAAGACTTTAGATTTGTATAATAACACTTCTTTTGAATAAAACCTGCATAATAGTTTTGGACAAATGTATAAACTTAGATATTTTTTTCAAAAAAGGGGTGCCCAATTTTGGCTTGAAGGGCCAAAATTTGGTTAAAAAATTAGTGACTCATAGGGGTATTATACCTATTATATTGACCAGACTAGTAGTCTTATCCAACTCAAGACCAATGGAGTCAATGGATTCTTGAACATGACTAACAAGGATTTTATCAAAACAAAACACAAGGAAACACACCATACAATAACAAGACAATTTAAAGACAATAGAAAACCAAACAAGAATAAAATCACACATGTGCATAAGCACTTAGGGAACATAAGGAAAAAAAGAAACTATGTATAATAGAAATAAGATAACCATCAGTAACAATGCTTTAGATATATCCCATTGACTGGGATATACATCTCCTTTCCATCCAAATTTGAGAGTTGGAAAGTATTGTGCTATTTGCACTATGTGATCACATATGGGACACTCCATAAAGCATCAAACTTTATGTGTCTTCCAAATTTTTCCCTATCTTCATCCCATTTCAAGATAATTTCTCCTTCCTTAAAGCTTCTTGGCATGGACTTGTTTCCAAAATACTTCTTTATTTTCTATTGGTGAGTAGTCATGGTGTGCATAGCTTGATCTCTTATCTCCTCAAGCTCCATCAACTCAAATAATCTAACCTCTATGCTATCATTCTCCATCAACTGTAGCTGATAGGTAAGATCTAAAGCTGGCAACTTAAGTGAGATAGGAAGTCTAGCTTCCCTTCCATACACAAGTATGTATGGTGATTTCCTAATTGATCTCTTTGGGGTGATCATATCAACCTAAAGGACTATCTTTAACTTAGTGTGCCAAGTCCTTTGATTCTCCTCCATTGTTCTCTTGATGATCCTGATCAAGTTCTTGTTTTTGGACTCATATAGTCTATTTCCTTGAGGATAGTAGTTAGAGGAGGTGCTAAGATAGATGCCGTACTTCAAATCCCATTCACTTGTCTTTGTTCCTAAGAAGGCTAGTGCATTATCTGAAATGATTATTGAAGGAGCTCTAAATATGGTTGTTATACCTTCATAAAAGTCCAAGACTAAGTTTTCATTTTCCTCCTTAATATCTATAGCTTCCACCCATATTTTAAAATAATTAATGGCAATCAACACCCACTTGTGACCAACACTAGGAGGATTGATCAGACATATGAAATCCAAACCTCATTACATTAAGGGTTGCTCAACTTAGATTGGATGAAGGGGCAAGGTAGATAGCTTTTTCTTGCCATTAAAAAGATCTCACTTTTGGCATTTCATTACCCAAGCATGAGTGTACTTGAATAGGCTAGGCCAAAAGTAACTAGCCCTTATAATCTTAGTAATTATGGTTCTTGGAGTAAAGTGACTACCAATTTGTCCATCTTGAAAATCATGAAACACTTTGTCAATCTAATCTAAATCAATACACCTCAAAATCACACTAAAAATTCCTTTCTAAATATCACTCCATCAACAAGCACATAATAAATGGATTGTAGCCTAAAATACCTTCTTCTAGCTTTATTAAGACCTTGTGGACACTCACGAGTTTGAAGGAAATAAATCATGTCTTGTGTCCAAATCCTTATGGATAAAGGTATAGATAACATATTATCATCATGAAGTACCAAAACAACCCCCCTTTGCTCTTTCAAATCTGAAGCAAGATGCTCACATAGTCCTTTTCCTTTCACTAACCATCTCTTTTTGATCTCCACATCATATTCCATCACTTTGGTGATCCAACCTGCCCTTTTATCATTCAAATATTTATTCAATAGAAAGTATTTTACACTAAGATGAGGAAAAAAAATGTGAATCTTGTTGTTAGACAACATGTGCCTGAACTTCTTCAAACTCCTTATAATTGAAAGCACTTATTTCTCAACATATGTGTATCTTGTCTCATAGCCTTCCAAAACTTGACTGAAAAAGGCAATAGGTTGTTCTAAATTTTCATTATTAGCTTAAGTAAGCATGGTGCAGATTACCTCTTTATTCCCAAAAATATACATATTAAAGTCTTTGAAGAATTTAGGACTTTCAAGAGTAGGGGCTTGGGTAATGGCTTGCTTGATTTCTTCAAAACTTTCTTTTCTCCTTCCTATCCAAGTGAATGTCTCATCCTTCCTTAGCATAGATGTCAAGGGATTGACCATGTTATAAAAATTAGGAATTAACCTCATAATAAAATTTATCTTACCAAATAATCTTTGTAAACCCTTCTTATGTTTAGGTAAAGACAATGCCAAGATGACACTCACCCTTTCAGGATCAATGGATAGACCTTTCTTGGAAATAATGTGGCATAAGAGTTTGCCTTCATGAATAGTAAACACACACTTATTTGGGTTTAGAGAGATACCAAACTCTCTACACCTCTCAAAAATCTACCTTAAGTTTTTTAAATGATCCTTTGCATCCTTGGAGAAAACTATCACATCATCAAGATAAACTAACATAATTTCATTGACTAGTCCTTGGAAATCCATATCCATTTCATGTTGGAAAGTAGCTCCAACATTTTAAAATACAAATGGCATATTCATATAGGCATATGTGCTCCATTTGGTGGTGAATTCTATTTTTTATTGGTCACTTTTTTCACTAGAATCTAATTGTACCCAAAATAACCATCTAGGAGACAAAACCTCTCACTACTTGCCACCACTTGTAGAATTTGCTCCATAGATGGGAGGGTGTACTAATCTCTCAAAGATACTCTATTTAAGTCCTTGAAGTCCACACATAACCTGATCTCCCCATATTTCTTTCTAATAGGGACTAAGTTGGTTATCCAAGAAGAATGCTTGACAAGAAAGATGATTTTAGATTCAATCAGTTTAGTGAGCTCTTTCCTCATGAGAGGCTCAATTTTGGGATTGATTGGTCTTTGTATTTTATTTATGGGTTTGGAATTTTAATCTATCTATATGGTATGTTAATCCAATATTGGATCAAAACCCTTCAAATCACTATACTCCCATGTAAAAATATCACTAAACTCCTTTCATAGTTCAATGAAATCATGATTCTCTTAACTAGTGCATACCTTTCCAAGATCAAGTAACTTATATTTTAAGATATCTACCCTTCCATAGTTCTCTTTCTTGGTTTACATTCTTACCTTCTCCTTCTTGAGCTGGTATCCTCATTTAATATGCTTTCAAGAGTTACCAGGCCTTTGGGAAGCTTGTTGGACTTTAGCTGGACAATCTACCCTCCATATTGTTGTTGAATATTAGACTAATTATTTTAAGATAAATTATACTCTTCTTGTAATAAGAGGGATATATCTTAATCACTCTCAAAAATTTACTAATTGGTGACATTATTTGGTATCGAAGGTCTCATAATCACCTTTAGATGAGGTTGATTTTTGTCTTTTCTTATGATTTTTGGAACATCAAACTAAGCACCAATAGATGTCAACCTATTAGCATGATTATTATCTTCCCTTGGAATATAAGTGATATTAAATTCCATGAAATATTCTACAAGGTCCCAAACTCTATGCTTATAGGACTTGAGCAAGGAGTTCTTGGTCAAATTTTACTCTCTAACTTGATTGACAATGAGCTCGTTATCACCAAACACTTGAAATTATTTGATACCTCTTTTATTTTCTCACTCAAGGCCATGAATGAGGTACTCATATTCTAATACATTACAATAAAAAGAGAACTAAAATCTGAAATTTTAAAAATACCTATCCTTTGAAGGTGAAACCAACATTGCTCCACCACTAGCTCTAATCTTGCTTCTAGACCCATCAAAGAAAAGCTACCACAAGCGATTCACATTTTCATTTGAATTCATAAAATTGGTCATGAAATAATCCTTATCATGCATATAATATACTCCAAGACAATATTCCTTAATAAAATTTTAAGGATCATGCATATAGTTATCATCTCCCCGCTCATATAGGAACAAATCAGATACTCCTTCAAGGGAAGATAATGGGGATTGATCAATCTGAAACTCCTCTTCATTAATGATATCATAGTTAAAATTTGATACCTTAGGTGAGTATGGTTCCAATTGATCTCTATGGATAGGTTCTGACTCAATCTTCACTTTAGTGCCATATTTTTTTCTAAACATCATGTAGGATCAATTAGCTGCCAAGTCTCCACATATCTTGGATGTAAAGTCTCTTGACACGTAAAGAGCAAAATAGGGACTTAAATTTTCTACCATCACATCATGAGGAGTTTAAAAGGTAGGGAAAGCATGAAGGATAAATTTAAAAACTTTCACAACCCCCAAATTCTTAGCTAGTGATCCATCCAATTACAAAACTCCTTTAGTCATTAGATTATATTTGATGCCTAGCTTATCTGCTATGCATTTGGGCATAACTGATGTCCTTGTTCCACTATCTATGATTAAATTATGAACCAATAAGTGACAAATAATTAAATATAGGTATAAATTATTAGTCTTCTCATCATTCTTCACCTACCCATCTATAGATTGAGTTACATTGACCAAAACCACATTGTCACTTCTAGATGGGCCAAGTTGTTTACCCAAACCATGCAATTCCTTTTGGAGTATATCTTTCTACCCTAGTAATGTTAGAAAATTTCATAATGATATTTTCATATGAATATTATTCATCTGGTCCACAACATTAATGGAATGATTACTTACCTTGGGGCTCTCTTTATGAACATTTATACCTTGTGATGTATCTTGTGGAGGTAGGGTTGTAGAAACTATCCTAAAATTTGGAATCCTCTAAGTTTCCTATGTTTTAGGAGTTGAAATAGTCCCTTATCCCATTTAATCTGATTTAGGATTCAAAATAGGTCCTTTATTAGTTCCTTGAATTTCTTCAAAGGCCATTTTCTTTGATCTAGTGTTGGCAACCACACTAGTATTCTAATTACTTGTATTTCCCACATAATTAATGGCATAAAACTCACCCTCCAAATGATTCATGAGAGTATAATCAGACTAAACCTATCTAATCTCCATATTTAACTTATTTTGCATCTTAAAATTTGAAAATTGAGATGTTTAATCACCTTGTGTAGTCATGCCTTGATATTGCATCTCATTGGCATAAGCAACCTATTCTTGACCTTGCTCAAAAGAAAGGTAGTTGGGTTGTTCCTAGACTAAATTATTTTGAGTGAGAACAAGGGATTTGGATGATGAAGGAGCACTAGGATTATAATTTTGATAAGGCTTGACATGGGTGATTTGGCCTTGTCCCTGATTATTGCTTTGAAAAGGAGGTCTGTTTGTTTGTCCAAATTGGTTGTAGCACTGATAAAGCTTATAGCTTTGGGCTTGTTTCCTTTTAATAGAAAAAAATTCATTAGTAACACTTTGAATTAGGCTTTTTAATTCATTCATTTCATTGGTAGGGGCAATGGTAGATTTTTCTTGACCAGAAAAAAGAGTTAAAGTGGGCAATATACTTTTACTATGAGAATGCAAATCAAGGAATAGTGGCATTGGAGGTCTAGGAGCTATCTTTCCCACTTGGATAAGAAAATTATTACAATTTATGTTTATTTCATAGGCATTAATAAGTGTATTTACACCCATAGAATGAATCATCATGGCAATGTCACTATTCAATGCTTTCGAGTAGTACAAAAATGCATAATTTGTAGTTGGCCTCAAAAGAATTGGGATTCTATCCCATGTTTTTTTAAACCTAGTATTAAAATATTGCATGAATTAATGTGGTTCCCTATTTATTGTGGTAAATTTATCAACTAGAGACAAGTGATCACTCTTTTTTCCAAACCTATCAGTCAATGGGGTCCCCAACTCATCCCATGAGCCAATAAAATTTACAGGTAGGGTCCCATACCAGTCTAAAACTTTTCCTTTAAAAGAAAAGGCTAAAAACCTAATATATAAATTTTCTTGTGTGATATTATGGATATTACAAAAGTTTTATATATTTTGAATATGCTCAGTGGTAGTAATAAGACCATCCCCACTAAAATATGGGACACTTTTGAGAGCAACTCCTATGATTTGATCATATTGGGCAAGCTGCAAGGTAGATGACCCCCAAAAAGGCACAAAAGGTTATCTTATAGCCATATTGGTAATATTACTATAGACATTAGGAATAATATGCAACACAAATTTTGAATATTTTGCCATAAAATCTCTTTTGTAGGGATGAGTGTTGACAAACCTGGACCTTTTGGTGGAATATGGAGCTAATTCCATAAACTTGAAGGGTGTAGATTTAGTATTCGACCTAGTGGTCAATTTTGCCATGGAAAGAAGGATTGATCATCAACCAAAGACTTTAAATTCTTTAATGGAGTCACCAAGTACTAAATGTAGTTTCTTTTTCTATAATTATGTCAAAACCAACACTAATCTTGAATAATCTTCTAGGACATAGATGTCCCACCAGGCATGCTAAAAACTATTGACACTTGGATTTTCACCCTTGAGAAGATGCTCAGATCTCCTTATCCAAGCAAAAAAATGGAATCATCTCTCTTATTTTGGGTGACAATTATGTTGAGATGAATCTCTAGATTAGGAGCTAGCTCCCCTTGATGCACCTTTGAAGCTCTTCTAAATTACACACTATGTATGAAAAGGGAGAAAGAAAACAACTAAGAAAACAAGTGATGATGCACCAATATTTGATATCCTCTCACTTGACTAAAATCACTACTTAAAGATGAACAAAGTTTATTCACATAAAACTCACAACTTTTGTGCATTATCACTTTAGTGTTTCACATGTTAGATTCTTGAAGGTATTTGACATTCAAGAGAGTAACAAACAATTTTAGGAAAGAATATAGTCTTAAACCACTTATAAAATGCCTATACACTTATCAAAGAATACTAACAAGGACTTGTAACAATATTCTTTTTTTCACATTTGGTAGGCAATCAAGGATAACAGGTTAGGAAAGATAACTTTCACTAAACAAGAATAACACAATTTGGACCAATACATAACAATATAGCATGTGAGTGGAAAATAAGTTGTATTATTTCTTTAAGAGTTATGAAAGTACAAATCTCGCTAGAGTTTCACTATAACCAGTAGAGGCTCCCAAATGAGTAGAAAGAATACATACATACATACATACATACATATATATATATATATATATATATATATATATATATATATATATATATATATATATATATATATATATATATATATATATATATATATAGTTTTTTAGAATTGAGGTCAAGTGAATGAAATGCAAAGATCAATCAAACATATGTCAACTGAGAATAGGAATAGATATTCTACATTATGTAATATTCTCTCAATGGTTATACTAGCAAAATCAAAATGTTTCAAACTATATTTTGCCATAAATGCATTACATTGTTGTTGTTGTTGTTTTGATGTTAGCTAATTTTTGTTGGCTAATCAAGGTATATAACATGAAAAAATTTGAACCATCAACCTGGCTATTATGTTTTTTATTCATTAGAGCTCATGATTCATGCCATTTGTCATTTTCATATTTGTCCTCAGGTTCCTGTCAATTCTTTTGAATAGCAAAAGCTATTCTTCATAGTTTAGAATTGACTTATTATGGGTTGTCATCTTTTATTTTAATCCCAATGGCTAATTTCTATAGTCTGAGCTTGACATTTTAAGGGCTATCACTTATACATTTTCTTTGAACTTGTTGTCTTCAACATTCTTTCAGATAATTTGTCTAAAAGAATTCTTTCAAGCTCTTTTTCCTTTCCTCTCAACTTTTCCTTGGACAAAAAGTCCAAAGGAATTCTTTCTTTTGGACTTGAGCCTTTTCCTTTGAAAATACCCTTCGACTTTGTGAAAATTCCCTTTAGCTTTGTGAAAATGCCCTTTGGCTATTTGGAAAGAACCCTTCAGTTATTTGGAAATGGTCCACCTCTTCCCAAAAATAATCCTTTAGACTTTTAAAAAAGTCCCTTTGATAAGTTGAAAGTGTCCTTCAAGAAAAATGAAATGATACTTTGAAGAAAGTGACACTTTATAGAAATTATAAGTGTCCTTTGGTTTTTTTGAAATGGTCCTTTTATGAACAAAACATACCCTTCAAAAAAACTGTAACATACCCTTTACAAAAATGAAAGGGTCTTTTAGATTTTAAAAAGTCCTTCGAGAAATTTAATATTAATTTTGGAAAAGTTACAAGAACCCTTCAAAAAAAGTTGTTTCAGATAAAAAGTCTAAAATAATACCTTTGGAAATATTTAAGCGAACCATTTATTGCAAGAGAAATACCTTTTGGACCTTCAAAAAATGTGTTTCAAACAAAAAGTCTAAAATAATTCTTTCCTTCAGATTTTTGAAAAGATCCCTTTGGAAAGGCAAGTGTCCTTAAAAAAGAATGCAAGTGTCCACTTTTAAGAGAAAATTCCCTTTTGGAAATTTAAAATACTCCTTTTGAAAATAAACATACCTTTCAAAATACTTGTTTGGGCCATTTTCCTGAAGGAATTTTGTCAAATGAAAGCCTAAAAGATAACACATAGAAAAAGACCAAAACAAACTTTCTGAAATAATTCATTGCAAAGGACTTAGCCAAAATACTAAAGAACAAAGCTTTCAAAAGGAAAAAACTTTAGTTTTTTATATGTAAAAGACTTCAGCTTTGTATAAGAACACTTCTTCTGAATGAAACATGCATACTAGTTTTGGATAAAGGTTTAAACTCAAACATTTTTTGCAAAAAAGGGGTGCCCAATTTTAGCTTGAAAGGCCAAAATTTGGTCAACAGTAACCATGTGAATAGTGTGGATAAAGGGGTTTTTTGGTTTGGGTGGTTACTTTGGTTTCTCCTCTTTAATTTTTGGTGAGAATGAAGATTAGATGGGTAAAGTTGGTGGTTGGATTGGTAATGGGGATAAAGGAGGTTTATCTAATAATATATCATCATCTTCATATAAGCTATAATTAATTGCTTGGAGAGCTTTACATTTTTTTGTGTCATGTCTTTGTGCCCTATGATATGCACATATCAAGTTATCATTGAACTAAGATGGTTTGGTATGTGAAGGGTCAAAGGGTTTGATGGGTGGTAAGCTCAAGGAAGAAGTTTTCAATAATCATTGGAGAATGGTTAAGTAATATTTGGCTAAAGGTGGTAAAGGTTTAGTGATTTTTGTATTGGGAGTAGAAGTTGAAGGTTGTGTGGACGTATATTTGGTGGTAGGTGTCTTGGATAAAGTGGTATGCTTGGTTGATGGTTTTGGTTTAGGAAAGATGGTTGATGAGTTGGAGGCAGAAGAGGGCAAAGTAGTAACTTAAGAATTGTTGGTGTAGTGAGGAAAGGTGTCTTAAAAATCAAGTATGAAGATTTAACAATAAATGTGGTGGTGTTTTGGTAAAATTGATGGAATTCATATTCAAGGTAGAGGGATGAGGAGCCAAAATGGAGGGAAAGGTTGAGGGAGGTAAAATTTAAGGTTTTTTACCCTTTGATGGTTTTAATTCTTTGGTTGTTTTAGTTGTTGGTTTTAGAGGGAATTTGATCACTTTAGTTGTCTTGATGGGTTTAGATGTTTGAGGATCGATTGATTTGGAGGAAGTTTTGGTTGGTTGGATGGAGGTTTTAGTTGGTTTAGAAGGGCTAGGTTGGTCTTCCAAAGAAGGGGTTAGAATTTCTAGTTTGGTTCCCTTACCTTTGTCTTAACCTCTGATAAAAGGTTTCAAAATTAGAGGTTGGGTGGATGAAGTCATATTCTCTTATGAGATAGCTTCCAAAGAGGGGGTGGATGGTTCTACAATAGGGGAGGTAGGTTTGGTATCCTCTAATGGAGGTGTGGGTATGGTGACTTCCTTTGTTTGGGTGTTCAAAGGAATATAAGACAATTTTTTTATTCTATTAGGGGAATGGGGAAAGAGGTGGTTAAGGTAATTTTTTCTTCAATAATGAGTTCATCAGTAACCACATTAATAATATGTACCTCATGAGATGGGTCTGATTTATTATCATGGTAAGGGGTAGAAGGAGCATGATTAGGAAAAGACCTATGGAATATGTCAAGGGATTGGTTTGATGGTGCATTAGGATTGTCCAACATAAGCTCCCCCTTATCAATGAGGGATTATATAAGGTATTTGAAGGTGTTGCACTTATTGATGTCATGTCTTATGACTCGATGAAAGGCTTAATGCTTATTCTCATTATACCAACCTGGTATGGGGTGATAATCATCAAAATGTTGGGGTGGTTTAATTATTGGAAGTTGGATGATATTATATTTTAGTAACTTTTCCAAAATATAAGGATAGGGATCCCCAAGTAGATTTAATTACTTATGAATATTACAAGTTTGATTCCTTTAGTTTTGGTTTGAATAATTAAAGGAGTCAAACGTTTGGTTTATTTGGTTCAGTTGGTTGGTAGATGGTAGTGGTGTGGCTTTGAGGATAATGGCGTTGGTGGTTACTTCATTTTTAGTGTTGGGATTGGTTTGGTTGTTTGGTTTAGAAGAAAAGGGCTCATTGGGTTTGTTAATTGATTTTTTTATTCAACTTTATCCTTCATCAATGGCTCTATTCTCTAGTTTGTGAGCCATAGTAAAAGCTTCACCAAAGGTATGAAATATTTGGACATGCAATGTGGATGAAATATGTTTTGCACATGCCTAGGAGAGGAGCTTTATAAGCTCAAGTGGAGGTAATGAAAATGAAATTTGGTTGATTAGGTTCCTCCAATGAGCCACAAAATTGGTAATAGATTCATCTTCAAATTAATGAATGGAGTAGAGGTTGGTAATAGAAACTTTCTTAGATATATTGATCAAAAAGTGATTCAAAAAATTTTGGGCTAATTGGAAGAAAAAAAGGATGGAATGTTTGGGTATGGCACTATACCAATCCAATGCTAGTCTAGATAATGACATAGAAAAGGTGCAGAGGAGAAGAGCATCATCGTGGGCAATCAAGTTGCATGAATGCCTAAATGCTCTTAAATGTTGTTAAGGGTCTTCTTTACTATTAAACTTGGTAAATTTTGGAAGTTCCCACTAGGTTGGATAAGGTTTTATGGGGACCAAAGGATGAATAGGCTCATTGTAAATTTGATCATAAGATAAGAGATTATGGGATCTAGAGATGGATGACTCAAGGGTATTCGTCTTATCCATGATCAACTTCATGAATTCTACTTGAGGTTTTTGTGATACGTAGTTTTATGGTATGTTTTATTGAGGTTGGTTAATGTGTGAATAGATAGTAGATGGTTGAGATGACTTCAAATATTGGTATGTGGTCTTTGGAGGTTGGGTGGAAGATATATATTGGTATGTAGATGTTAATAGTTAGGTAGAGGTGGGTGGTTTGATATTAGGCATATGCCCTTATGGGTTATGAAGATAACTAAAGGTTGTGTGTTGGGTCAGAGTGGTGGTTGGGTTAGTATCTAATGGAAGGGTGGTGACTCTTATGTTGATTGATGGTAACATAGAGGGTATGGACACCACAAGGCTTAGAAGTGGAGTAGTGTTTGATATATTGGAGGTAACTAGAGGAAGATGGGTAGCACTAGAGTTAGAAACTCCTATTGTGGGGGAATGATTAGTAAGAGGTATAAGGGTAGTGGTAGTTTGGGTTGGTGGATTAGTTTAGAGAGAGTTATTGGTTGATGATAATGTTTAGTCAACTAAAGGTTGAGTAGTTCCCATGGTAGTGGAGGTATTCTCCATGAGGTGGAGAGGCATGACATAAGGTGGATCTATAGGTGCAGTCAAAATTGGGATTTGGTAAGATGTGGTTCTTAGGTAGTGTTGTAAGGCTACATGATTGTTTTTTAGAAAAGTGGAAAAATATACATCTCTTAGGACTACCTGAGTAGGACTTATTAGAGAGAGAGGGGAGTCTATAGGTTCATAAATGCATTCCATGGATGAAGAGGTGGAAGTTGGTGATGCTTGATTTGGTGGTGGGTTTTGTTCCTTGAGGTATTTTTGCTATTAGAGAGTGAGAACCATACAAGAAGATAAGAAAAGGATGATACATTCTCACACCTAAAAAAAATAGAAATAAAAAGACTCAAATAAAATTATTCATTCAATAAGAGTGTGTTAAATCCTAGGATTCTTTTTAATCTCTCTTTTGGCTTATACCTTAGAAAAGTGTGAAGAAGAAATTGGCTTGAATAGGTCCTAAACAAGGTAGTCTATGTTTGATTTTAGGTTATGTTAAGGCACTCAATAGAATTTTGTATTTTTCCAATTATATGGTCTAGTACTTGGGGCTTTCTCCCCTCACATCACAATCCTATAGCTAGTGTGGGTGCTTATCCAATATGTACTAATTTCTAGAGTTTATACTCAGCCAGAGAACTGAGTTGGATATCCCCTTAGTGATTAAATATAAGATAATCAAGAAAGGGTAAGGTGATCTGATAAGTGAGGAAATATTAGTTGGACCTTGTCTTAAGTGTGTTTTGATGTTTTTTTGTGCAAATGGCTTGGTTTGTGTAACATTTTTGAACTATGATTAATTCATAATACTTTTAATTAAACTAGGTGAGCTAAAATCAAGCAAGCAATTAATGGATGCACTCAATTTTAATCAAAATAATTTTATTTATTTATTTGAATGAAGAAAAAAAACTAAAATTGACCTAAATTCAACATTAAAATGAAATACTAATCCTAGGATGAATGCTCTTTTCTTTATTTTTATAAGTGTAATAAAATTTAATTTTCTAAAATAATGCAACTAAAACTTTTTTGTTCTTTTTTTTAATAAATAAAGAATCTTAATTTTATAATAATTAAACTAAACTAATGAAATTAAAAATGTCCTAAAACATATAATAACCCAAGAAAACTCAAGGGTCCCACCGAGTGTGCCAAAATGTTTCTGTCTAATTTTCACTTTTCATAAGTGTGAAAAGAAGAGACTAATTAAGAAGGATGTGTAGAAGAATACCTATTGAACACATGCATATTGAATACATAATTTGTGAGAACTACTATTTTTATAGGGAATAATTACTTGCAATAATATATCACTATCAGAAAACTTGTTGGTTAGATAAGTAATTGGGTGGATTGTCTAGCGTGAGCTAGATCTTAGAAGCAAAAGCTTTCTAGGAGGCTATCAATCCACCTACTTTTAACACTTAAGTTTGTGAATAAAAATGAAAGATAATTGAATTTAAAATAATAAATAATTAAAATTTAATACAAGTAAATAACAACAAATAAATAAATTAAGATAGGAAATTTAAGTACTTTTAAAATAATGACTAAATAGAGCAGCTAATGCTGAAAATTAGTCAAGACAAGGCTATGGTTTTAGTTTGAAAATTTAACAAGGGATTAAATAAATGTGATTTGGTTGGTTGATAAATGGTTAAGGTAATAAAAATGTAAAGATTAAAATGGGATAAATTGGTTAATGGTTTATGATGTGAGAAAGTAAGTGGTTAAGATGTCAAAAGGGGAAGAGGATAAGGAGGGTAAAAGTGGCAAAGTTGTGAATGAATAAAAGATGACTTAGGAGTAAATGGATTGAGATTTTGAAATTAAAAAGAGATAAAATGGATAAGTTGGGATGAAGAGATTAAAAATCCAAGGGGATGATAAAATGAAATTTAAGAAATAAAATTGAATGTTACCTTCCATGCTTTAAGAAGAATGTCATTGTTGTTGAAGATGTCGTGAGGAAATTTTGGTAGACCTTCATTGCTTTGAATTTTTTTCCTCCAAGATGTGGATGACCTTAAAAATTATGACATCCTTAAAATACCTGCAACAAGATGTTAATAACCAAATACTAGCTTCTAAATTTTCTTTGGGTGAAGGAGAGGGGGGTATTTATAACATTTATTGGAAAGAATCATGCCAAAAGAGGGAATGGTAGAAAATGGTGCCATTTTCCATGTGGTGAATGAATGAGTCAAAAAATTAGGTTATTGGGATTCCCACCTTGATCATGGGTCTCCAATTTAGGTTCGTTTGTCTCTCACTTGCACATTAATCCAATTTTTAATGGGAATCATGCACATGGATCTAAATTAGGCAAAAGAATTTTCACCACCCTTTCTTGTCTTCATCCAAACACTTAAAGAGATTCCCCATAAAATATGGAACCATTTTCCATGTGTTTCATGAATGATTCAAAATATGAGTTTGGTGGGATTCCCACCTTGATCATGAGTCTCTCATTTGGGTTGGTGTGTCTCCCACCTTGCACATGAATCCAATTTTGAATGGGAGTCATGCACATGGATGTAAATGAGGCCAAAGACTTTTCACCACCCTTTCTTATCTTAATCCAATCACTTACAAAGATGGAACAAAAAATATGGCACCATTTTCCATGTAGGTACATGAATGAGTCAAAATATTAGGGTGGTGGGATTCCCACCTTGATCATGGGTCTCCCATTTGGGTTAAAAAGTCAAAAATGGGTGCCCTTTGTCTTTTCTAAAGCACGGAAGAGGTAGGTATCTCATTTTGAAGGCCACTTTCATGTGTGAAGGAAAAATACATGTTGAATTATGGCCCCTTAAGGGGAAATTTTCCATATTTCAAGGGGGGACCTTTGTGATGCTTAAATGAGGTAATTAAGCATCTTGGGAAAGGGTCTCAAGTGGGGTATATAGTCTCACATCAAGCCACCTCACTTTTAATCCATTCCACTTGCCATATCACCTCTAATATCACATTTCATGTCAATTACCATGTCACATGCCATGTCATTTGACATGTCACATGCCATGTCACTTTCCACATCATCATGAATAATGAGTGGGTCCCATAGTGAATAGTACTTTCAAATAGTATTATGTGAATAAGAGAATAATGATTTGGCTAGGTTAAGAGGGGTTGGTTAAGGGTTAAGAAGGTTTAGGTAGTCTTTGGGGGGTCTTGAGGTATTTAGTGATTGAAAACTGTATTTGTGTTGTTTTCTAGTGTTTACATCATCCACACATGTTAATGGTGATGTAAGAAAACTACCTTATTAGATTTTCCTATCATAGACCCAAAATATATAGATGATAAATATGAAGAACTAGATTAATTCCACTCATGCATGCAAGCACTCCAATCATATTTGACCTCTGATAGAATCTCTTGTACATCTTCAAATAACTATACTCAGCCTTGAACATCATTGACATGTATAATGCCAATGATCTCCCTTTTTGACATCAATGACATGGTCA
This sequence comes from Torreya grandis, assembly GCA_037957365.1. Lineage (NCBI taxonomy): Eukaryota > Viridiplantae > Streptophyta > Pinopsida > Cupressales > Taxaceae > Torreya > Torreya grandis. The sequence goes on along the minus strand of JARHVA010000263.1, from coordinate 1,178,110 downwards.
TAATGTCCCTTTTGACATCAATGACAATCATATTTCCAACAATCTCCCCCATTGTCATTGATGGAAAACTAAATGCTCTAATTTTATAATAGTTTATTCCTTCTCTAGCATTGCTTGTATTGGCTTCTAATTATTATCAACTGAAGCTATTCATACCAAACTTGATCTCCCTTAGGAATTGATACATTTTCCTAAGCTCAACTTAAACACATGCTATGATCTTATTTATCATTTTCACTTTTTATCCAAAATTTTGTAGAGAGAATTTGTACTTTTTCTCCCCCTTTGACATCAATGGCAAAGGGAATCTTTATCATTGTTTGTCCAAATGTTTCTCCCTCTTTATCAGATAAAGGAGTTTGTCCAAGAATTTACAAAGATCAACTTGTTAAATATTTGTAAAAGTATACACACTTGACTTTCCTTCTTTTCTTATAGGGATTAACAAAGTTTCTATGATTATCCCCTAGACTCATGCACCATCACTAGGATCTAGTGATGTGATGTAGGAGCCACCACACCCAAATTATATCTGAGATACTCAAATTGTTCCTTAGGAAGAGGTTTGGTGAATATGTCTACAATTTGATCCTAAGTTAGCATATATTACATTTTGACATTTGGATTTACAACCTTTTCTCTCAAAAAGTGATACTTGATTGATATGTATTTGGTTTTTGAATGCATCACTAGATTATTTGATATATTAATAGCACTTGAGAATAGAGAAAAGTGATTTATACTCTATCTTGATATAATTTAGTGTTTATTTCATCCATAAGACTTGAGTGCAACATGCCACTACTGCCACATACTCTAATTCTACTATGGAAAGAGTAACTGACTCTTGTTTTTTGGTTAGCCATGAAACAAGTCTATTTCCAAGGAAAAAATCATCACCACTAGTGCTTCTTCTATCATCCACACTTCCTACCCAATCAACATCTATATATGTTATCAGAATAAAATATTCACTTGTAGGATACCATAGGCCATAGTCAATTATGCTCTTGATGTATCTAAATATCATTTTCACTGTATTGGCATGTGACTCTTTAAGAGCATCTTGAAATCTTACAACCATGCACACTGCTTGCATGATATCTAGTCTTGATGCAGTTATGTATAACAAGTTACCTATCATTAATTTTTACATAGTTTGATTTGCATCAAATGATTCATCCTCTTTTCTCAACTTTCATCTAGTTATCATGGGAGTACTAACTAGTTTGTTGTCTTCCATTCCAAATTTATTGAGCATTTCCTTTGCATACTTGGTTTGGGATATAAGTATCCCTTCATCTATTTGTGTTATTTGTATACCAAGGAATAAAGAAATTTATCCAAGCATAGACATCTCAAACTCACTTTGCATTTGTGTGGGAAATTATTTGCACATTTTGTTGTTACTACCACCAAATATGATGTCATCTATATAAAAATAATAATGAGCATATGCTCACCTTCTGATTTAAAGTACATATTGTTGTCTGCACATCATTTATTAAATCCTTATTGTTGTAGGTACTAGTCTAATCTTGAATACCATACTCTAGGTGCCCATTTTAGACAATACATAGATTTATTTAGTTTGCATACATAATATTCTTGTTCTAATAGTTAAAAACCTTCAAGTTTTTTCTATGTAGACTTCCTCTTCTAGGTTCCCATTCAAGAAAGTAAACTTCACATTAATTTGATAGACTTTGAACTTCTTGTAGATAGAGAATTCTAGAAACATTATTATATCTTCTAATCTAGCAACTAGAGCAAATGTTTCCTCAAAATATATGCCATCAACTTGTGCATATCCTTTGCACACCAATCTTGATTTATTTCTTATAACTGCTCCATCCTCATTAAGCTTATTTCTAAATACCCACTTTTTACCTATCACATTACTGTTTGAAGGTCTTAGAACTAATTTGCATGTTTTGTTCTTTTCAATTTGGCTCAATTCTTCTTCCATGGATTTTAGACAATTCTCATCCTTATTGGCTTCAACATAGCTCTTAATCTCAATTTTAGACATTAGAACAAAACTTACTTGTTCTTTGTTTTGTGAAACTCTTCTCCTTGTCTGACATCCTTCATTTTTATTATCAGTGATCTACTCTATAGGATTATCCTTTTGAACAAGTATTGAAGGTGCATTTTCATTTTCTTCCTCATGCTCTTCATTAATTGTTTCCTCTTCAGACTTTGATTCTTCTTCATAGATGTCTTTGTTAGGTTTAATTTGTTTCAAGCCTTATTCAACCTTGACATTGATGATCTCTACAATCATGTGTAGCCTTTTATTGTAAAATATGTAGGATTTGTTTTGGGTGGAATAACCAAGAAATATTCCTTCATCACATATTAAACCAAATCTTCCTAATTTTTTCTCATTTTTCCTAATGTAGAATTTGCTTGCAAACACTCTTAAGTACTTAACAGAGTTAAGATTTCCATACCATATCTCATAGGGAGTTTTCTCATTATTTAACCTTAGTTAAACTATATCCAAGATGTATAATTCTATTTAGACTACTTCTCTCTAGTATCCATTAGGTAACTTGGCCTCTTTTAACATTATTTTAGCCATTTCCTTGACTATCATGTTATTTCTCTCAATGACTCCATTATGCTATGGAGTCCTTACTGTAGAGTAATGAATTTTGATTCCATGCTTCTCATATTACTCTATGAACTCATTTGAGGTGAATTATTTACCCTTTTCAGATCTTAATAATTTTATTTTTCATCCAATCTCATTCTCTACTAGGATCTAAAGATCTTGAATTTCTCAAATGATTGTGATTTGTCCTTAGAAAAGGTTACCCATGTCATTATTGAGAAATCATCTAAAAATAATTTACAGTATCTCTATCTTTTCAATCCTCTTATCTTAGTAGGAACACAAAGATTAATATGAACTAATTATAAAGGCTTTGTAGTTGCATACTCTTTTGTTTGAAATTTGACCCTTGTTTACTTGCCTAGTTGACATTCCTTACAAGTACTGCATGTTGGTTTGGTTATCTTAGGCATTTTTATAATGAACTTATTTGATCTCACTTTGAATAGGTTATCAAAGTTGACATGATTCATTATTCTATGACATAACCAACTCTCATCAATCTTTCCTATTAGACAGTTATTACTATTCACTTCAACAAGATTATAGATATTGATTTAAGTTCTTTTCCCTTCTAATACCAGTCTTAAAGATCTCTTTAAATTTCACCCTTCTAAATTAAAGGTGACCTTATATTCATTGCCACATATTTGGCTGAAACTTAGCAGATTATGCTTCAATCTTTCAACATAAAGGACATCATGTGTAGGTAGTTTTACATCTATGTTCAAGGTTCCTTTACCTTTGATCTTTATGGCAATATTATCTCCCAAGATGACAAATAATTCTTTATATTTTCTTAATTTTATGAACATACTCTTATTACCATTCATATGTTTTGAGCAACCAATATCTATTACCCATAAATTCTATTCCTTGGCATGGAGAGCAATTTGAGCAATCGTGGATTGATCTTTCACTTTTCACACTTCCTTGGGTTTTTTATTTTTCTCTTTTTTATAGACTTGTGAACCTTTGTTCACATTGGGAGGCATGCCTTTTTGTACACTTTATGTATTTGGTCTTATAAAACTTGTTCTACATTGTTTAGCTATGTGACCAAAATTATTGTAACTATAGCATATTACATTTGTATCTAACAAGGAAGAAAATAAGTTTATACTTACAAAATTTTCTATCGTTTTAGGTACAACTCTATAATAAATATCTCTGACCAAAATAATTATAGGTATAACAATAACCATAAAAAGATGAGTAATATATGGTTATAGAATTTCTTTGAGCAGTATGAAGAGCTCTTCTAAACTCTAGATTCTTCAAGTCTCTCACTTTTGTGTATCCATATGCATCAACTACCTTTTTATTCTTCTTTTCTTCAAGATTATTTTTTCCTTTAGCTTTCTTCACATCATCTATGTTTGATAATGTCTCTATATCCTTCCAAGCTGTCTTTTTCTTTTCTCTTGTCTCTCCTTCTGTATTGAAGTTCTCATATAGGTTAGTAGTGTAGATACCTAAATCTAGCCACCAATAACCTCCAACCAGGGTTTTGACCAATTTCCACTAAAGAGCAAAATTTGTCTTAAAAACACTAAATCACATTAAAACCTTTGAACCTAACATATTCAAGTGCTGATTTTGGTGAGAGTATCATTAAATGGGGTAATGCAATTTATGGGCTAACTAACTTTGATCAAATCATTCTAAGTCAAAATGCCAATTTTACATCTCAGTACTCTGGATTACTCTTTCTTATAAAATCTCTTACATGAGACACATGCCTTTGTTATTTAGTATTGGTAACATCTTAAGTGGGATAATGGATCCAATGCATCTAACATCAAATTCTAATTCCAATCCAATCAAATTTTGAGCTAATAACAAGGCATTCTAATCAATTTGAGTAATTTGTGCACAAAGTGCTTAATCATAATTAAGATCTAATTAAACCAAATTATATCCTAATGAATAAATCCACAAAAACTTGTTGACTACTTATTTTTAAAAATGAATATTGAATATTTGCATTATCAGGTGACCTCATTTCTTGGGAAGACATCCATAGGTCATAAATGCCATAAATATTAGGATTCATGCCTCCCATGCCTCATCAATTCCCTCCATTCCTCTTAATTGATCCTTTATCCCAAATATTGATGAGCCTATTTATGTATTTTAATTACATAATTGGATTAATACTTAGCCACACATCTCAATCTTGAGATGGATGGTTTAGGTTGATTCTACCCATTTAAAAACATATATAAATAGGAAGCCTTACCACCTAAATTTTAATTCTTGATAATGCAAAGTTATAATGCATAAATGATTCCAAAAGCTATTTCAATTAGTGTTACCATGATAAATTGATTTCAAGCCAAGCCAAATCTAAAGGTGCCAAGAAGAAGAGGAGATAGCCAAGCCTCATTTGATGAAGACTTCATGAGCACAAGCTGAGCAAGCCACTACAAAAGTATTTGAAGCATCCAAGGAAGGTGAAGGATTTTTGTTTTTCCCTAATTTTTAGTTATCTTTATCATTTTATTTGTTATTAATCTCACCCTAACAACTAGGCATGAAGGTGTTAGTTTAGTGTGTTGTTTATCAATTTGCTTTGTTTATTTTACCACTAACATAATACTAATCTCCTCTTCTTAGTTAAATTCCTAGTTCAAATAATGGCATGCTTGGTGGGACCAATTGCATCCCACACATCAAGAAGATCATTATAAAACTTTAAAATCTTCATTTGGATCATTAAAACTTTTAAAATTTGATTTTATAACTTTGTTTTGCCATTTTTATTTATCACAAGTTTACACAATAACCATCATTAGTTGAGTAAACCATTGATGGTTATTTTCAAATATTGTCAGTTAAGTATAACCGTCATCAATTAGCATAACCATCACCAATTAGTAAAATTGTCATTGATCTGCATAACCATTACTAGTTAGTAAAACTATCATTGGTCTGCATAAACATCACCAGTTAGTGTAATCATCATTTATTAGTATAACTATTGATGGTCACTATGTTTTTTTATACAAACTTAAGAGCTCATTTTTCTAATTTGGTTGTTTTGTCTTCAAAATTGCTTCTAAGCTAAACATCTTGCTAACATTTTTTTGCAAGTTTTACTTAAAAAATCATCAAAGCATGCTTAAATAGATCCTATTTAACTTATTTTAGGGTGTTTTAAAATGAATCAAACTTTTCATTTTGGTGTTTAAAGGAAAATCATTTAGGGTGCTATTGCTTAAATCTTGTAGTTAGCTTTCAAGGTTATAAATTAATACCAAGGGGTCAAAAGAACACCACCTAATTTTTCAAATTGGTGCTTAAAATTGAACTCACTTGTCTAAATTTTTATATTCAATAGTTATTTAGTTGTTTTTGATTGTTAAAGAGAAGGATGTAATGTGTATGCTCTTCCATTTGTCCCCTTTAGGGAACCTTTGGAATCAAAAATGCCATCCTTATTATAAAAGGCCTAGTCTAAGGTTTAGAAAGAATATCATCTAAATCACTCTCCAAAAACTCATCAAAGTTTGGGTGACCTTGAAAATGACCCTAAATTATTTCTATTAGTCTTTTATTTCATGAAAAATTAGCTTGTGAGGGGGATGTCATTACCTCCCATGAGTTCTTTAGGGAAGCTTTGACTTGGGGTTTCATCTCCCAACATTGAATTTATTTGGATCCATATTAGAGTTACACATGGGACATAGTGGTACTTTGGACATTACACTACACTGAACAAATAGTAGGATTTAGTGGTTACAACAAAAACTAGACATTTTTACAACAAGCCAGGTGATACAGACCTAAAATCCATGCTTTTTTTTTGCATAATTTGACGTGAAAGTCATTGCATAATTGAATCCCATAGAACATTCAAAAACTTATAGATCTTAGACAAATCCCCACTTATCATGGACATATTGTTGGTGCAAGGTGTGCCTCAAGGTTCATGTCATAGTACTATCATTTGAGAGAAGGGGGGTGTAAAAACCATACTATATAATGCAGATTTACTTTTGGATGAACACTTAAAATCCTCTCAGATGATGTATATTGATGGATTCCAACAATACCAAGTAACCTTGTCAGTTTATGATCTAAGAGTGACTAATTAGTTAGTTTTATCCTGGATTAAAGTCTTGTTTGGAGTTAAAAATTGGTGTAAACAAATGATACAAACCAAAACACATGGTCCTCATTTTCCTTTGAAAAAAGAGGTGTTATGCTACCCACATGAAATAATCAATTTACCTTGTTCAAAGTTTAGTAAAATTTGGAGTTAGATCATCCACTTTGGTGTAGTTGTGCTACCTAATTGAGACTAGGCCTTTGCCAAAGATATTTAAGTCTTTCATTTATAATCTAAATTCAAAATTGAACCTTTATAAGTTCATAGGGTTGATGTGATAAGTGGGTTCACCATTTACACCAAACTTGAGGGAACTTAGTTTTAATTTCCAATTTGGGTTAAAGGCCATTTAAAGACTCATAGTAATGAAATTATTTAGATATTCACATAGAATGATTTTATATTATGTAGAATAAGAAAATATGAGAGAATATTACATAGCCATAATTGATAACAAAATAAAATATTGGATAATATAGTAAAACCACTTCGAGGGGACAACCTCCACAATAATGCATTAATAGCAGAATAACTCACATAATGTTTAAAGACTAACCAATACATCCTATATTTAGACTACTTAGCCAAGGTTATTCCATAGGCTGACCTATCTAAGAACATAGAGAAATGTAATAAGTAAATAAAAGAGGTATGTAAGCCACAAGTCAGCCACACATATCCATAGACACACCAATGGTTAAGGGCATAACAAGCCCTTCTCCTTCAAAATAATGGTGTAATCTATGTTATGGAAACTCTAGATATTATTTCACAAATGATTAATCCTCCCAAGTGGCATATTTACATGGTATATTTTTCCATTTGATCAAGTATTTTGTAATTGTTCTAGAACATAGTTGCTTGGTGTGTCATTGAATGATCACCTCAAGATCAAGAATGACTTTACCTTCCCCATCTAATTTTGGTAATTCTATTTTAATGGTAACTCTGTGTCTAATGAATTTCTTCAAGCATGATACATGAAATACTAGATTTATGTGAGTGGATGAAGGAAAATATAACTTATAGGCCACACTGCCAATTTTTTTCAAGATCTGATAAGCCCTATAATACTTAGGGGACAACTTGTTATCCTTTTTTGCTATTTCAATGACATCTATTATTATGGATTTAAGTGAACAAAGACCCAATCACCAATGTAAATATTCCTCTCACTTTTATGTTGATCTTTTTGTTGCTTCATGCAATTCTGGGCTATAGCTAAATTTTCACACAAACTTGCAAGGACCTCTTGTTGATGGTGAATATCTTCTTCAACTGCAAGAACCTTAGGATGGACCTTCAAAGTTGAAGTGATATATAGAGGGTGGTATCCATATAGTGCCACAAAAGGAGACATTTAATAAGAACTATGAATAGAAGTGTTACACCACCATTCAGTAAGTGGCAGCCAATGAACCCATTTATCTTGTTTATCAAAAACAAAATAATGAATATATCCTTCCAAGCATTTGTTGAATACCTTAGTTTTTACATAATATTGAGGATGATAGGATGAACTATGAGCCAATTGAGTGCCTAAACATGTAAATAACTCAATCTAAAAATTACTAGTAAAAATGGGATCTCTATCATTGACAATGATCGTAGGGTTCCCATGCAGTTTTTGAATTGTATTGATAAAATTAGAAGCTAATTTACTAGCAACAAATGGATAGGATAATGAACAAAAATGATAATACTTACTAAGATGATATATAACAACCATGATAAAATTTTGACCATTATATCTTGGTAACCCTATAATGAAATCTATAAATACATCCTCCCAATGCTAGCTAGGGATAGATAAAGGCTGTAAAAGACCTGGAGTTTTGATGGTTTTGCCTCTATTTTGTTGATAGATCATACATTCGGCCACATATTTTCTAGACATCCCCTTTGAGACCTTCCCAAAAAAAATCTTGCTTGATCCTGTGATAGGTTTTCAAAAATCCTGAATGACCCCCAGTTGGAGTTTCATAAAGTTTTTTAAGAATTTTTTGTTTAAGAAGAGAATGATTACATAGGTATAATCTATTTTTGTACCATAATGCATTACATTTTCATGTGAATTTTTTAAATCCATCTAAACCTTGCTAAAGATTTTGAATCAAATCATGAGTAGTACTATCATGTTCCCATTTTGATCATGCTTCCTGTAGCTAATCTACTTGCAAAATGGTCATGACACATAATAATGCCTCAACTGATTCATCTTTTCTAGATAGTGCATCTGCCACCACATTGTCCTTGCCTTTTTTGTAGACTATTTCAAAATCATAGCCTAACATCTTAGTTACCAATTTTTTTTGTTCTTCAGATGACAACCTTTGTTCTAAAAAATATTTAAGACTATCATGATCAATTTTTACCTAAAAGTGATGACCCATCAAATAAGGTCTCCATTGTTTGACTGCATGCAAAATGGCCATCATTTCCTTCTCATAGATGGGTTTGTGCTGATTTTTACCCTTGAGTTGAAGACTTTCAAATGTTAGTGGTCTACCTTCTTGCATGCTTAAAACACCCATACCATACCTAGATGCATCACATTCAACCACAAAAGTCTTAGAAAAATCAAGAGTGGGTAATACTGAAGTAGTGCACATAGCCACTTTTAATTATTCAAATGCGTGAGTAGCTACATCATTCCACTAAAATGAGTCTTTATTTAACAAAGAGGTAAGTGGGGCTAAAATACTACCATAATTTTTGACAATTTATGATAGTAACTAGTAAGCCCCAAAAATCCCTAAAGTTGCTTGAGTATCTTAGGAATTGACCAGTCCACCATTACTTAGATTTTTTTAGGATCTGCTTCCACCATTAAGCATGAAATATACTGAGAGGGGGGGGTGAATCAATAAGCATGAAATATACTGAGAGGGGGGGTGAATTAGTATATTATATATCTTATAAAACTTTCCCTTAATCAAACATTCAAGATATGCAATAAAACACAAATAATAAACATCACACAAGAAAGAGAGAGACACTAGATATAACGTGGAAACCCAATGTGGAAAAAACCATGGAGAACAATCTCAAGTATATGAATGAGCACAAACCCAAACAATATTCGCAAGCCAAACTTGCAGGAACACCATATCCCTTTGCCGAGCACCACCCCAGCTACTATTCATGAGCACCAACCCATAAGATCACCATACCCCTTTGTCGAGCACCAACCCAGCTATTATTCATGAGCACCAACCCACATGAGCACCAACCACTTTGTGTATACCACACACCTATCTCTCAATGTTTCTATATCAATAAATGATAGTTAAATACAACATCTCTTTCCTCTTTCTCACCTCTGCTCTTCTAAGCTAGATATAAAAAATACAAATCATATTTAACTCTCACAATTGATCTTCTAAGCTAGATAATACAATATCAAATCAACCTCTCTCAACAATATTTACAAATGGTTTCACAAGCCTTTATTTATAGCTTTCCAAATGACCTTTGGCCTTCCCCCTTTGTGACACTTCAATCCTCATGGAAAATGGCACCAATCTGGATGACCCTTCATATTCAAGCCTTTGAAAAGTCATGTGGTGACCCTTCATGATCAAAAATGTCCTTCCCACTTTTGTCCTTATCTTTGGTGACTTTTCGTATTCCTCAAAGTGTCCCTTCATGAGAAATTATACCCTTACTCTTTTGTCTTCACTTGGTGACTCTTGGTATTCCCCAAGATGACTCTTCATGGGAAAATGTGTCCCATCCTTTTTTTGTCTTTATCCCATGGCTCTTCGACTTCTCCATGGGCCCTTATTTTGTCTCATATGCAACCAAAAATATATTCATTAATATTAAATAAATATTAACTCACATTAGCTAAGATAAACAACATTAAATGCAATGGGGGCTTTATCACCAATAATGCTAAACCTTTGACATCAATGACAATATTTCCAATAATCTCCCTCTTTGTCATTGATGGCAACCTCAATCTTGAAATTGCCACATCCTATCACTTGCACATACTATCATCTAAAAATATATAGTAACTCCCCCTTACTGTAGCAACCTTTACCTATTCCTTGTACCTATTATTCTCCCCCTTTGACATCAATGGCAAAGGGCCTACCTGAGCTAACACTTAGCTCCCTCTTAACTGATGCTGAATCTCAATGGCAGGAAGTAAAGGAAATTACTCCTAACTTCTCTCTTAGATACTCAAATGTGTCTCTTGGTAGTGCCTTTCTGAAAATATCTATAATTTTCTCTTTAGTACTAATATATTCCAACTTAACCTATTGATCTCCAACTTGCTCTCTCAAGAGGTGATATCTAATGGGAATGTGTTTTGTTCTTGAATGCATTACTAGATTTTTCAAAATATTTATAGCACTTGTGTTATCACAAAAAATGGAAATAGGTTCATCATACTTTACCTTGATATCTTCCAAAGTTTGCTTCATCCAAAGAACTTAAGTATAACACAATACTGCTGCAATATATTCTACTTTAGCTGTAAAAAGTGATACTGAGTTTTACTTCTTGCTTAGCCATGATACTAAGCTATCACCAAAGAAGAAAGCTCCTCCACTTGTACTCTTTCTATCATCTAAGCACCCTGCCCAATCTAAATCTGTATAAGTAACTAAAGTGAAATCTTTACCTATGGGATACCATAATCCATAATCCAATGTCCCTTTGATATATCTAAATATTCTTTTCACTAATTAAACATGACTATCTCTTGGAGATGACTAATATCTTGCAACCATACCTACTGCATGCATGATGTCTGGTCTCAATGCTATCAAATATAAAAGACTACCAATCATAGATCTATACAAAGATTGATCTGTAACAGGTGAATCTTCATCCTTGCTCACCTTATTTCTTGTACACATAGGTGTGCCAACTGGTACACAATCCTCAAAACCAAATGTCTTCAACATTTCCTTGGCATATTTACTTTGAGATCTAAAAATTCCTTTATTTGATTGAAATATTTATAATCCTAAGAAAAATGATAATTCTCCAAGCATAGACATCTCAAATTATTTTTGCATTCTATCAAAAAATTCTTTTGTCATCTTTTCAATATTTCCTCCAAAAATGATATCATCAACATAAACCACAACAATCAATTGATGCTCACCTTATGTTTTGATGTAAAGATTACTATTAGCAAATCCTGTCTTGAATCCTTGATCTTGTAGTTACTTATCAAGTCTTGCATACCAAGCTCTGGGAGCTTGTTTTAATCCATACAATGCTTTCTTCAATCTGCAAACATGATTACTAATATTTGAGAGAATAAACCCCTCAAGCTACTCAATGTAGACCTCTTCTTCAAGATTTCCATTTAGGAAGGTAGATTTGACATCCATCTGAAATACTTTGAAATTTTTAAATATTGCATATGCAAGAAACATTCTAATAGCCTTTAACCTTGCTACTAGTGCAAAAGTTTCTTCAAAATCTATTTCCTCAATCTGAGCATATCCTTTCCATACTAATCTTTCTTTGTTTCTGGTTACTTCTCCACTTTCATTCAACCTATTTCTATATACGCATTTTGTTCTTATCACATTGTGATCTTTTGGTCTAGGCAATAATTCCCAACTATCATTCTTTTTTATCTGATCTAATTCTTCATCCATAGCCTTAACCCAATGTTCGTCATGTCTGGCTTCTAAAAAAATTCTAGGCTGAATTTTAGATAACAAAGAGAAATTAACTTGTTCAGATTCACTTACCATCATTCTTCTGGTGTAAATTCCTTCTTTTATATCCCTGATGATGTCACTTTCATTATAATTTTTATGAACATATTTGGATGGAGTCTTGGTGCCCTTTTTCTCCTTTTCCTCATCTTCATCTGATTCTTCAAAGCCTTCCTCTTCAATGATTTCAGGAATGTCTATTGGATCAATGATCTTTTGTGTTCCATCTTCTTCTATCCTGACACTTGCACTTTCAACAATTTTCTTGGTTCTTTTGTTATAACATTTATAAGCTTTACTTTTTCAAGAATAACCAAGAAATATACCTTCATCTGCTTTGGATTCAAACATACCAAGTTTTTCATTGGTTCTCTTTATGAAGCATTTGATACTAAAAACTCTAAAATAATAAACTATTGATGGTTTGTCTTTCCATAGCTCATAAGGAGTCTTGCTGTTATTGACTCTTAATAAAGCTCTATTCTAAATATGCACTGCTATACCAACTGCCTCTCTCTAATATTTATTTTCTATCTTGGATTCATTTAGCATTGTCCTCACCATCCTTTGAACTGTTCTATTTTTCTATTCAACTACTCCATTTTGTTGTGGAGTTCTGGCTGCTGAATATTGTCTCTTTATTTCATGATCTTCACAAAACTCAATAAATTGATCTGACATGAATTCTCCTCCTTGATCTGATCTTAGACACTTAATCTTTAGATTAGTTTCATTCTCAACTAATGCTTTGAATGATTTAAACTATCTAAAAGCTTCTGATTTTTTATTTAAAAACATTATCCAAGTCATACGTGAAAAATCATCAATAAGCAACATGAAATATTTATCACCTTGAGTACTTTGAGTCCTCATAGGTCCACATAGATCAATGTGAACAAGCTCTAGCATCTGAGTGGTCGAGTACTCTTTTGTTTTGAAATACCTTCTAGCCTGCTTCCCATGCTGACAAGGTCCATAAAGCATGTTAGATGGCTTTGTAATCATTCGAAGATTCCTGACTGCTTGATTTTTGTAAATTTTAACAAGATTGTCAAAATTTATGTGCCCCATTCTCTTTTGTCATAGCCAACTTTCTTCAATCTGACTCAAAAAACATTTTTGACCTTTGATGTCTGATAGCATATATAAGTTATTACCTATTCTCTGAGCATCTATAATCAATACATCTAAAATCTTTTCTTCTAATTTCACAACCTTTTGCATAAAACTTTAGTGTGTGCCCTAATCACACATTTGACTTACACTCAAAAGATTATGCTTAAAACCTTCTACATATAAAACATTTTCAATTTTAGTTCTACCATTATCTAAACTTAGTGTACCTTTTCTAGCAGTTTTGGCAGTAGTATTGTCCCCAAATTTCACTGTGCCACCATTGATATTCTTTAAGGTTATGAACTTGCTCTTGTCTCCTGTCATGTGCCTCAAACATCCGCTATTAATAAACCATGGCTTTTATTCATTTCTTGCATGTAAATCTATTTGGACCAACATAGAACCTTCAGATTGTTTCTTCTACCATGTTTGAACCTTTTTCTTGATGAATGGAGCCCTGAAACTCTAGTCCTTCTTGACTGACTCAAACACACTTCTATAATATCGAGCTATGTGTCTAAAGTTGTTACACTTGAACAAATTATGGTCTCTTCATCAAAGCTTGATAGAGGAGCAAAAGAGTTATAGCTTCTGCTTGACTCTACATGACCTTCCTTTTCCTTAATTTTGAGATTGTTAGCTCTTTTTCTACATTCTAATTTCTTATGACCATATCCATTACAATAAAAATAGTAACCATAAAAATAGGACCTGTTTGTGAATCTTTGACCTAATTGCCTTTTATAGCTTTGTTCCTTCCAGCCTTCTTTGTCCTCTGTATTATTCATTCCTTCCCTTCTTGTTTCTTTATTTATAAGAGCTTCAACATAGCTCTTCTTCTTTTCAAAACCGATACCTGTCTTATCTAATATTGCCTTTTGGCTTTTTAATATCTTATTCAACGTATTAGTTTTATTCTCAAATTTTGAATCATTGACTATTTTATTATTGACTGCTTTCTCAATCTCTTCTTTTAAAGAGGCAATTTCAGTACATACCTTTCACATTATTTTCTTGATATTTCCAACTGTGCCATCAAATCTTCTTCATTTTTCTTGGCTTCTTCAAAGTGCACTTGTATATCTTCAATTATCTCCTTTGACTCCTTTTCATTTTTCTCGATTTAATGCTTTAATCTTCAATTTTTATTTTTGACAATTTTCAACTCTTCCAAGGCACACATGAGTTCTCCCTCCATATTCACTTTGGCTTCATCCTCTTCTTCTTCTTTATCAACTATTTTTTGCTTGCAGAGGCACCTTTATGTATGGCCATCTTGTGCTTTCATGATCTACCTTCAAGCTGTAAAACATTTTCAAAAAGGAACCTGCTCTGATACCAATTGTTAAGCACAAAATATACTAAGAGGGGGGGTGAATCAGTATATTATATATCTTATAAAACTTTCCCTTAATCAAACATTCAAGATATGCAATAAAACTCAAATAATAAATATCACACAAGAAAGAGAGAGACACTAGATATAACGTGGAAACCCAATGTGGGAAAAACCACAGAGAACAATCTCAAGTATATGAATGAGCACAAACCTAAACAATATTCGCAAGCCAAACTTGCAGGAGCACCATACCCCTTTGCCGAACACCACCCCAGCTACTATTCATGAGCACCAACCCATAGGAGCACCATACCTATTTGCTGAGCACCAACCCAGCTATTATTCATGAGCACCAACCACTTTGTGTATACCACACACCTATCTCTCAATGTTGCTATATCAACAAATGATAGTTCAATACAACATCTCTTTTCTCTTTCTCACCTTTACTCTTCTAAGCTAGATATAACAAATACAAATCATATTCAACTCTCACAATTGCTCTTCTAAGCTAGATAATCCAATATCAAATCAACCTCTCTCAACAATATTTAAAAATGGCTTCTCAAGCCTTTATTTATAGCTTTCCAAATGACCTTTGACCTTCCCCCTTTGTGATCCTTCAATCCTCATGGAAAATGGCACCAATCTTAGATGACCCTTCATATTGAAGCCTGTGAAAAGTCATGTGGTGACCCTTCATGATCAAAAACATCCTTCCCACTTTTGTCCTTATCTTTGGTGACTTTTCGTATTCCTCGAAGTGTCCCTTCATGAGAAATTGCACCCTTACTCTTTTGTCTTCACTTGGTGACTCTTGGTATTCCCCAAGATGACTCTTCATGGGAATATGTCTCCCATCCTTCTTTTGTCTTTATCCCATGGCTCTTCGACTTCTCCATGGGCCCTTCTTTTGTCTCATATGCAACCAAAAATATATTCATTAATATTAAATAAATATTAACTCACATTAGCCAAGATAAACAACATTAAATGCAATGGGGCCTTTATCACCAATAATGCTAAACCTTTGACATCAATGACAATATTTACAACAATTGATTTTGATTTAAAATGGAGAGTATCTATTTCACATGTTGTAAATGGTCTACCCAATTTTTACTATAAATGAGGATATCATCAAAGAATACCTAAACAAATTTCCTCAAAAATGGCTTAAAAATAGTATTCATCAAACTTTGAAAAGTAGATGGTGTATTTTTTAGGCCAAAAGGCATAAATAAAAACTCATAATGGCCCTCATGAGTCCTAAAAGTGGTTTTGGTTATGTCTTCATGATGAATCCTAATTTGATGATACCCAAAATACAGATCTAACTTGGTAAAATAAAGAGCACCATTCAATTCATCTAGCAAATCATTAATGACAGGAATTAGAAACTTATCTTTGATAATGTACTATTGATTTATTTGTAGTCAAGGCACATCCTTTAAGTGTCATATTTCTTTCTCACCATGACAACTAGGGATGAGTATTTACTTTGGCTATGGCAAATGATTTTTTCATCCAACATCTATTGTACCATCTTTTTAATTTCACTTTTTTGGGCATAGGGATACCTATATGGCCTGATGTTGGGTGGTGTACTACCAGGAATAAGTGTGATAACATGATCATGTATGTGGATAGGTGGAAGTCCTTTTTTCATGTCTCCAAAAATAATGGAATGAGCATCAATTATTTGTTGGAGATCAAGAGGTAGAGATGCTTGAGTTGGTTGTACTTCCATAGAAAATAAGTGAGCTACAAATCCCTCAGCACCCTTATAGATAATCTTTGTCATTTGATGGGAGATAACAAGTTGTGAATATTTAACCTTTAATCCTCTTAGATCAAATGCCCTTTCTTTATAATGAAAATGCATGAATAATTTGTGAAAATTCATCTCAATAGTGCCCAAAGTGGTGAGCCACTGGACTCCTAGAATAATATCAGCTCCACCCATAAAAATAGAAAACATAAGAGAATCAAATAAGTAGTCTCCCATGTCCAACTTAATACTATGACATTTTCCTAAATAGCTGATAGTACCACCATCTACAATCATAACTTAAAATTCTAGAGCTAGATAAATGAAATAGTTTAAATGAGTATCCAATTTATTATGGATGAAGTTATGTGTGCTCCTAGAATAAATCAAGACAATGACATTCTATTTCTTAAGGAAACCCATCACCTTAAGAGTTTGGGGAGTAGTAATACCTAATAGAACATGGCATGAAATAGTAGGCTGAGAGTCTTTAGATTCTTCCTCAGGAACTATTGCATCTGCATCATGTACTTCTACATCATCTTCATCATCATTAGCACCTTCAATGTAAAATAGCTCTTTTTTAACACAATGATGATCTTTACTCCATTTTTTGTCACAAACATAACACAAACCTTTGGCTCACTTCTCCTCAATTTATCATTGAGTTAATCTAGTGGGATGTGGAAATGATGGTGCTAAAAAGTTGTGATCATGACTAGTAGTGAAAGTTTTCCTTTTTACCATCTCTTTTTCTTCTATCATGCATGCCTTAGGGATAACTTATGATATAGATGTTGGAATAAACATTCAAACCTTGTATTTGATGCTATCTTTGAGGCCACCCAAAAATAGATCTATCAAATTTATCTTAGTGATGTTTTACACCTGTAAAGAGAGATTTTGAAATTGATGAATATAATCCTTCATAGGTCCTATTTGCCACAGCTTGACTAATTGGTTTAAATAGTTCTCAGAGACATTATTCTAATAATGAGTTATCAACTCTTCAGTAAAAATAGTTCATGTAAAAAGAGAACCATTATTTTTATTTTTACCAGATAACTAGTGATACCAAATGAATTACTTAGGTTTCATATACAAGGATACCACCATCACCCTTTGAGAACTAGGGGTTTGATGCAACTCAAATAAACTCTCAATTTGGCTAATATAAGTGAGAGGATCCTTACCATCAAACTTATGCATGTCCACTTTTGGTAACATCAATTTCATAACAGCATAAGAGTTGTTGAGAGGAGGATTTAAATGCTGAAGTGGAGGGTTGTAAGGCTGAGACTAAGATGTGAGTGTATCCAATTACATAGTGATATGTTACAATTCATTGTAAACTCCATTAATCTCTCCATGCATCCCTAAAACATTATCTTGGACTGCAACAAAGTCATCATGCCTCACCATGTTTTTTATGTCCTCTTGAAGCTAAGAAATCATTGGATTTGAAGTTCCAAATTCCATGTCATCAGTAGGAGTTTTAGGATTTTTTGGTGCTCCTTTTCTTCCCCTAGTTAAAGGACTTGTCATAAATAAACCCTAGGAGGATTTTGACCCTCAAGAAAATGTACCAAGAAATGGTACCATTTTCATCACCATGTGAAGATGAATCTAATGATTACAAAATATATCATGGTGATCATCTCATCGAGATGAATCCAATGACTATAAGTGTGCAAGGGGAAATTTTTTTCTAGACATTTTTTTTAAATAGTTTTTTTCAAAAAGTGTTTTGAGAAATACTACATTGACAAAAAAAATTAATTCTTCCTAGATTGTAAGTTAAGTTTTTTCACTTTCATTGCTCCCAGAAGCCATGCCTCACTAGATCTAAAAAAAACACCGTAGGAAACTTGCCAAAATCAAATCTCTGATACCACTTGTAATGAGATTACTTAGATATTTGCACATAATGATTTTATATTATACAGAATAAGAAAATATGAGAGATTACACAGTGATAATTGATAGCAAAATAAACTACTGGATAATATAGCAAAGCCACTTCAAGGGGGCAACCTCCACAATAATGCACTAATAGTAGAATACTTCACATGATGATTAAAGACTAACCACTACCTCCTATATATATTCTACTTATCCAAGGTTATTACATAGGTTGACCTATCAAAGAACATAAAGAAATGCAATAATTAAATGAAGAGGTATATAAGCCATAAGTCAGCCACACATATTCCTAGACACACCAATGGTTAATGGCATAACACTCATGATCCTTATCACCAATTGATAGACTTAAGTCATTTTCTACTAAAAACTTGCACTTTGAGTCTATACACCACAACATTTTGAGTCAAGAAAGGTAGTGTTATGTTGTCAAATTTGTGATAAATTATCTTTGACTTAGAGAGTTTTTGAAACAAACATTTTTTCATATCTTTTGGGTAGTCTAGCACTGTTACACTACCCAAAACATTTCAAATATTATTTCATATCCCCCTTTGCATAAAGTTCAAATTTGTTCCTACATTTTCAAAATAATATGAGTATACCTTTGTGAACCTTTGTCTATCATAGTTACATTGTTCACTTTTTGTCTAGCTTGTTTGTCAAAAGAACCAATTTTTATACTATTATTTGTGAGAAAATAAACTATCTCTAAAGTGCCTTTTATTTCATAACTTATACCTATTTGATCGAGTCCATGTCCAAGAATAAAATGCCTAGTGTTTTTTAGAAGTGTTTCAAATCTATTAGATTTAAACTTTCATCTATTTTAAAGTCTAGATTTTGACATCATTTGGCCAAGAGTCCTAGTGCATGCCTTGTTTGAACCTAGATTTTGATGCCACATTTTGGCCAAAAGACCTAGCAACTTTTATTTTCTTAGATTAGACTGATTTGAAACACATTGACCTTAGAGTTTAGAATTTTGGTTTTTGGTTCATTTACTTAATATTTTTGTGTAAGACATGTAATTTTATACACTTAATGTTACATTGTGTTCACAAATATTTGCATAAACCTTTTGATAATTTTTATGAATCTAGACCAAGTTTGAACATCAACTTTTAGAAATTATCTTTATAGAGTTTGTAGAACTCTTTTACCTTTTATTACAGAAACATTTACTATGGATCCCAACATGTATTCCTACACTTGTAGTGGACTCATGTATAATCTAAAGATTAGTAAAATGGTTACATAGGAAGAAATGGTGCAAGACCCCTACATGTATAATATTTCTTATGAGATGAATCTTTACCCCTATAATAATACTCAGCTAGGGGCACAAAGCCAAGATCCATTGACTAACTATTTGGTTAATACACCACCTTATTCAGAACAAGACCAAGAAAAAACCATATAATACCTAGCTATGATACCTAAAACTGACAAACTAGTTCTACAATAGTCATGCTCTACTAATATGCATTCCACATATCATCCATTTTTATTTGAGCATCATTTATTGGAGAACAAAGATGAGATTTTGGTTAGAGCCATAGAGGTAGTGGCCAAGTTTCAAGTAGACTTCCCCCATAAGAATTTACCAAGCCTAGTAAGAATGCCCCACAACATAATTATGATCAATGGGCCTCTTCTAGAAATCCTTTAGATATAGTCAAAACAATGTATCAGGACCCTAATATGCCTAACAGAGGTAAAAACCTCATGGAAGACCAATTTAACCAAATGCAGATGGCATATCAAACCTACCTAAATATAGCATGTAATTTCAATCAAATGACCATGATGAGCAAACCTCTTATTGACTTAGTTCCTTCAATAAGAGTTTTGATGGATTTAACTGGTTAAGACAATTAGAGTTTAGACCCATTTGTGAAAAACACTTTGGTGAACAACTTGATCCATATGCCCATTATTTAAGAAGTGTCTTCTACTTATATTTATAATAATGAGAAAAATATAGTGGACAATGTGCAAGTAATGTCTAATCCAAATAAAAGTGGTACTAATGCACAAATAACTATTCAATAAAATGTACCTTTAGTTAACACTACAAGTGGTTCTCCAAATTAGGGAGTAGGAGTTTCTACATCCCAACCTCAACCAGTTGTTTCATCAACCATGCAACCATTAGGATTAAGTAGTCAAATAACACCTAATGTCACACTTTAACAATATAATATGATGAATCCTACTAATTTTCAACAAGGGATGAGTAGTATTCAAAAAAATAGGCACAATATAATGTACCAACATAATAGAGGTTGAATGTATTTCCATCACAACAAGGGGCAACTAATGTTCCACCTCATTAGGTAGTGACAAACATACCTCTTCAGTCATAAACTAGTATACCAATACAAAACCAAACAATGACTAGCCAACAACATGTAAATATTGGTCAGTGACAGATGCCAAATCTTCAATAAATGGTCACTTCCCAATAAGTATTCATGCAATAAGAAGGCTCCCATGTTTCTCAAGTATCTACTAGATAATAATCAGTTCAAAATGTGCCACAAGTTTAGAGATAGGGCCTTGGTTCACAAGTTCCCACTCAACAACAAGGTTCAATTAGTCAATAGCGTGTCCCTTTTTAACCACAATAGGCATAGTATAGTTATAACCCTCCATCCCAACCATAAAATCCTCCAAGTCAAACCTTTATAGCCAACCCAAACTAGAATATTGCACAACCAAATATGCAATTTCAAGTACATCCTAATCCATGTATGCATATTCCTAGTCTATTTCCCAACCAAACCAATATACCCCAATAGATATCTACATCATACCCTAGTCAAAGTAACCCACTTGTGACCTCCCAACCATCTACCCAAACCAAGGTTCTCCCCCAAACCAATGCTCTTCCTCAAACCAATGTTCCTTCCAGTTTCCTATCCCAAGAATTAAAATAGATGAAGGATGTAATTGTTGCCATTCAAGATAGGAAATAGACTAAAAATTTTAAGCTAGATGATGTGTGTTATTATCCATTCAACATGGAGTACTTGTATATACCATTTCTTCTAGGATATGAACCATTGAAATTTAACAAATACAAAGGGAAAGGTGACCCTAAAGCCCATTTAATTGAGTTCTTTGTTGTATGTCAAACAGTGACATATACCTTTTATTGTTGTTTCCAAAAAAATTAGCTATACAAACCTTGAAGTGGTTTTTAAAGTTTCCAAAGAATTTAGTAATAGATTTTGATGATCTTTCTGATAAGTTTATGCAATGTTTTTCCTATAATCTTGATCATAAGATTTCATCAGTTGACTTAAAATAAGCAAAACAAAAAGCTCGTGAGAGATTTACAAGTTATTTACAATGATGGAGAGACCTTGAAAGATGATTCACCCATAGTTTACTAGATAAAAAATTAGCTTCTATGTTTACTAAAAATTTGGATAGTGAGATAGATTATCATCTAAAATTACAATGTGTACATACTTTCAAGGAGATCATCAATAGCATATTGTTGATTGAGCAAATCCTTATTAATAAAGGTATCATAAATCTTACATTAATTAATCAAAATCAAGGTACTAATTATGGAAGTGGTCAAAACCAACATCTAATCCAAGTGTAAGCATCACAACTAGCATAGGCTAATAACCAAAATAGACTAAAGCAATTCAACTGTAATAAGAATGTTATGGGTAATAGAGTAATCAATTCATGTCATGTCCAACTAGTGAAAACATCATCTACACCACATTTTTAGCTTATTCTTACCCAAAAA
The DNA here is from genome assembly GCA_037957365.1 of Torreya grandis. NCBI lineage: Eukaryota > Viridiplantae > Streptophyta > Pinopsida > Cupressales > Taxaceae > Torreya > Torreya grandis. The sequence goes on along the minus strand of JARHVA010000263.1, from coordinate 1,155,762 downwards.
CCTCTCTAACCAATGTCACAAGTGTAACAACCAAGACTCATGCAAAAAATGTACCAACCTTTACCATTACAAGCCCCTCCTCCAAGGAGAACTATGCCTATGAGTCATGTCTTTAGTGACCTAGGAGAGCCTATTGAGTCTATATTTCATAAACTTATCACTACTAATTTTATTAGTTATCCTATACCAAAAAATTATCCACAAGGCATTCTTTATCCTAATTGGTACCATGAAAATGAATTCTATGAATATCATCAGGTCAACAGGTATAATCTATGAAGATGTGTGAAAATCAAGAATTTGATTGAGAATATGTTGGATAATGGGGAGATAACATTGGATAATGGTGCTTCCACCTCTAATCAAACTCTTGGGATTTATCAAAACCCCTTTCCCTAGCATAACACACAACATCAACATAATAATCAATAACAACATCAATCAGTGTAACAATAAAATCAACAGTATCAAAATCAAAAGCCAAACTAGTAGAATCAATAGCATAACCCACAATATTAGAATAATGGACAAAATCAAGGTCAAAATAGTAAAAACCAAAAAACCTACCATATAATTGAACATGATTACAATAGGATTGTAGGTCATATTGTAGGGGGTGGCATTAATACCATCTCCATTAATCCTAGACTAAGCACTAATAAATATAGACCATTGCTAAACAATACCATTCAACCAAATTACATGGATAATCCTTATTTGGCTTGGGACCATACATAGGCAAACTAGTAAATCAAGACTTCCACTTTTAGACCTTATACCAATAACTCACTCTTGCCATGTGACCACATATAAGTGTATCAGTAACTGAGACTTATCCTATCTGGTTCCACACCATTCCTAACATTTGTTAACAATTATGGTCTAGCATCTAATCCCAACTATGAAATCACAACTTAGAGGTCAAAGATTACTATCCCACTACCACTTTGCCTATTATCCAGCCAATTATTTAGCCTCACAATAAACCATTCACCATTGACCAAGATAAAAAGTTATATATTGTGGAAAAATTATAGAAGACATCAGTATAAATTTCTATTTTAAATTTGTTGTGAATGTCAACAATCCATAAGAACATTTTGAATGAGTTTTTAACCCAATCCACTATTGTGAGTGACATATCCCTAGATAAATTTCAAGATTTGGTTGGACACCTAGCTCTAACCCAACAAGTCACATTCAACCAAGGTGATATGTCTTCCCTTGGCCTACTCCATAATAATCCATTGTAAATAGAAGTTTATATGAAGTGGCATAAAGTGAAACATGTCCTTATAAATAATGGATCAGGCCTCAAGATAGTGTCTCTAAATCTCATCAAGATTTTTGGGTACACAGTGGTAGATCTCCAGCCAAAAATGATAACTATCAAAGCCTATGATAATCAAGAAAGAGAATCACAAAGCACCATTAGCTTACTAGTTATCATTGGGCCTTTGACCCATGATACACTTTACCACTTACTTGATCTTGAGTTGTCATAGAATATTCTCTAGGAAGGCCTTGGTTACATGAGATTCATGTAGTCACATCAATGCTACACTAATGTATCAAGTTCTCCCACTTAGGGATGGAAGTGAAATTCCAAGAGATTTACACCCATATGAACACTGTAAACATCTTGAGGCCAAGTTTCAAATCTACAATTACCAATACAACATGAATCCACATTCAAAGTAGGATAAAGGAAAGGCCATACTTATTGATCCTCCATAGGATAATTTCATAGATCATAATACCTTAAATTACCTTTCCCACATGCCACCTCTTGAAGCTTCTAATTATTTCACCATTTTAGATAATATCCCAATGGAATATGTGAACCATGATACCTTCCATATTTCCAATCTTCCTTATAATCCAAAGACCTTTACATGACCTAAAAATACCCCACATATGTATTGGAAAAAAAAGAACAAAGATAAGGGACCTGTCATGTTTGTAGCAACATTTGACCTAGAACCAAACCCTCTTGAAGGAGACAAATCATGGTTGTACAATGATGACCAAACTGAATATTATAAAAAGTGTAAAGTATCCTATTCGTAATGAGATCATAGAGCATCAAGATTATGAAGGAAGAGGCTTCGAACTAAATCAAAAAGTAACCATTGAGCCAATCTCCTTGACTAAATATAAAATACCCTATGGACTTGGATTTAAACTTCTTGGGGGTGACCCCATATATCTTATTCAATTTCCATCACTGGTGGCTAGTGATGATGATGTCAAGAGTGAAGTAGAGTCCAATCATAGCCTCACCTTTGATGACCTAGTTGAGAATAACTTGTTTGATAATAATACCATTTGTACCCTTAACCCAGTCATTCATCACAACCCATTTCCATTATAATATCTCTAACTGATAGATTGGGACCAACAAGAATCCAATTTTCTAATTGATATGTTTTAGAATGATGAGACATTCTATGACTTTTTAGGCCTTAGAGACAACATTTCATTGGGAGATTATAAATCAGGATTTTTAATTACATTGGATCGTAAAGCCTATTTTAGAGAACAGGTGAACACCCTTAGCCAAAAACAAATAAATAAAACATTGATGTCTTAAAGTGAAAACCTCTTTGAGGAACTTTTTGACCACGGAAAAAGTAAAGATAAAGGCTAGTCTAGTGGTGAAAACTTGTTTTAGCCACCATTAGATGGGGGTGTTCATTCTTCTTTGAATTTAGACTAGGAGACCACCAACAATTAAATTTCCTATGGATCTAAGTTTAGTTTTGTGCAACAAGTATTTGATTGAATTATTCAAGAATTTATAACTATTTTTGTCACATGGCTAGATCTCCTATTGAGGGACTTAGATTCATCATGTTTAAGATACATTGAAGAGCAACTCCTAATAGAGGACCCTAATATAGTTCAATAATTCAAGTCTTTAACTACTATCCTTGAAGATGGTTCGACCCTTCTAGTCAAAGATACAATAGAGGTAAACATTGAGACTCCATCAGAATTGAAATGGATAAAATTAGGCATGTCCCTCACTAAGGAAGAATGTGAAGTCTTTACAACTCTATTGAGATAATTTGTAGATATCTTTGCATGGACTTATTCTGACATGCTAGGTTTGGACCCCATCTTGGTTCTGCACCACCTTATGGTCAATCATGATGCCAAATAGTTGAAACAAAAGCTATGTAATATATATCCTCACATTATTGTCTTGGTAAAGAAAAATTTGGAAAAACTCTTAGAATTATAATGTATCTGATCTTTTGACTACTTAGAATGGATATCTAATGTTGCACCTATTAGCAAAAAGCCTAAAGGAATTTGAATATATACTAATTATTGAGACATAAATAAAGCTTATCCTAAGGATGAATTTTCATTTCCTAATATTGACATGATCATTGAATTCAAAGTGGGTTATGAAATGATTTCACTCACAGATGGATTTTCAAGATACAACCATATTAAAATAACACCAAAAGACATACATAAAATAGCATTCACCACTCCATGGGGAACATTTTATTATCAAGTAATGCCATTTGGTCTTAAAAATGCTAGAGATACATATCAAATGGCTATGACTGTCATATTCCATGATATATTCCATGATATTGTTGAATACTATGTCGATGACATATTAAGAAAATCTAAGACCACGACCGACCATCCAATAATATTATGTAGGATGTTTGAAAGATTGTGAGAGTACAAAGTCAGACTCAATCCAAAGAAATGTGTGTTCTGAGTAACCTTAAGAAAGTTACTTGGCTTCATTATGTCTCATAGGGGAATTGAAGTTGATTTGATCAAGTCCATGATATAATCTAAATACCACCACCAACTAATTTAAAACAACTCCATAGTTTGCAATGTAAGATATAGTCAATATGATGCTTCATCTCTCATCTAGTAAATAAGTGTCATCTATTTACACATATTATAAATAAGGGAGTTGCATTTCACTGGGATGACCACTACCAAATATCTTTTCAACAACTCAAGGACTATCTAGTTAATCCAACTATTTTGTTACCTCCTATGCTAGGAAAGCCATTCTTATTTTATCTATAAGCTAATGACAATGCCTTGGGGGCACTTTTAGCTCAACATGATAATAATAAAAAATAGCATGCAGTATACTACTTAAGCTGTACCTTGGTCACATATGAACACAACTATGCATCTATTGAAAAATCTTGTCTAGCCATGGTCTTCATAGCTCAAAAATTACACCATTACATGTTAAACAATAAGACCATGGTAATAAAAAATGTAGATCCATTCAAGTATATACTATCTAAAATAGATTTATAAGGTAGAATGACCAAATAAATCATGCTTCTTAGTGAGTTTGACATAGATTATGTCAATCAAAAGGAAATCAAAGGATAGGTCCTTGTAGATCAACTTGCTAAAGCACCCCTGGCAGACATAAAGCCACTCACATTTCATTTTCTTTATGAATCCATAATGACCATCATTGACACACCTCTTGAGGAGAAATACTAGAAGATATATTTTGATGGTTTATTTACTTCACATGGATCAATGGAAGGCCTCTTATTTATTACACCATTGGGGGATATAATCCCTAAATCATTCAAAATTAGTTTTCCTTGTATAAAAAACATGGCTGAGTATGAAGTACTTATCATAAGAATTCGATATGTAGTACACTAGAACACATCTCATCTCTAAGTTTATGATGATTCTCAGTTAATAATCAATCAGATCATAGACCATTTCTAAACCAAAGATGACAAGATAGTTCCATATAAGGCTATGGTCAATACCCTAAAGTAGAAAATTACAAATATCCAATTTGAGCATATACCAAGGGCTAGTAATAAAACTATATATGTCATGGCTACTATTGGCCCTCTAATTTGACAAATAGATAAAGCTAGAGAGTATCACTTCTTCATCAAGAATTTGGTCACACTAGCTCATGAACCTTTAACTATGTCAATGATTTGTGATATTATTGGTCCTAATTCTATCTAGTACTCAAAACTTTATAACTACCTTCATGAATAATTTATACCACCTAACCTATCTAAAAAACAAACCAAATCCTTTATCCATCATTCCACTCATTATACTGTACTTGGATCCACCCTTTACCACCATAGTTTTAATAGAACTTTTCTTCATTATTTAACATCGACATAATCTAAACTAGAATTAAGAAAAGTTCATGAAGGTGTATGTGGAGGTCATTATAGTGGGGCATTCCTAACCAAAATTATCTTACATATTGGTTATTATTGGTCCATGATGGATGTAGAAGCAGTTGCATATGTAAAGAAGTGTGATAAATGTCAATGGCATGCTAATTTGATTCATGCCCTAGCACAAACTATGCAACTAATGTTGAAACCATGGCTATTTGCTACATGGGGACTCAACCTCATTGGGAAAATTAACCCCACTTCATCTAATGTCCATAAACATATACTTACCACCATCAAATATTTCACTAAGTGGGTTGAAGCTATACCCCTCACTTACATGATTGAAAAGAAAATTTCCAAATTCATATTCAACCATCTCATTTGACGTTACGGTATCCCCTCTAACATTATATATGATAATGGATGATCATTCAAGAATAAAGATGTTGATGAGATATGTACCAAATATAACATTACACAACATTTTTCTACAGCATAATACCCTCCAGGTAAAGGCCATGGCAAAGCATCAAACAAAACCATTGTCAATATTCTCAAAAATATTGTCAATAATGTCAATCATGATTGGCACCTATATATATATTCCCTACCCTTTAGGCATATTGTACCAATCACCATACCCGCATAAGAACCACTCTATATTCACTTGTTTATGATACATAAGCCATCCTTTCCATTGAGGTTGAGTTGCCTTCACTATGCATATCTTTCAAACATGTCTTAGATGATCATGACTATCAAGTAGCTTGCCTAAAAGAGATAGACCTACTTGATGAAAAATACAAAGCTAAACTCAATAATCTTCAGGCACATTAGAACTAGCTCAAAGGCCACTACAATTGATGTGTCAAATATATAAAAATTAAACTTGGTGATCTTGTTCTTAAAGAAAACCAAAAGAATACCATGGTTGAGAAGAAACATAAAGGTAAATTCAAATCAAAATAGATAGGACCTTTCATCATTACTATAGATTATGGATCAGGGGTATATAGGGTTGCCACACCAGATGGAGATGAAATTCCTAAGCCAATGAATATTATTCACCTCAAGTGGTACTATGCTTAAGTGCTAGGGTGTATTATCTGTAAAGATCATTTTAGTGGTTTCATTTTATAACTATTCTTATTTGTAAAAATATAATTCTTATCCATCCTCTTAGCCTTATCCAATTTACCAACCAGATGTCTTCTAAATCCTAGCCCATTTGACCTTGGTTTTTGCCATTCATTACACATTTTTATCACCAAAAAATCTAATTAGTTTCATCAGTTATTTCAAGTAATTCAGAAAAAGATCATATTTTTTAGTATGATATAAGTTTGGCAATTACATCCTTCATTTGTTATTTCTTTCTTATCACCAGTCTTGTTACTAATTATAACCTCATTTGGGAAAATTAGTACCATTGATCTATGACATTGTGTCCTAGTTATAATCACCTATGGGAAAACTAGGGGTAACATTTATATATTAAGTCTTGACATACCAACTTGCCACTTACTATGCCATACTATGCCTTTTTACCACCTATGCCTATTTTGTTTTAATTGACTACTACACTAGTTGAATTCCTTTATTATATGGCAAAACTATAGTGACTTGAGGTCTTACTCTAGGACTATGTAGGCAACATTTGATACTTTTTGAGGTTAGCTTAGTTACCCTTTACACCAAATTATTGTCATTTTGTGAGCAACCTAAGCCATACTCTCACCATTTTACAAGCAACCTAATCCACGCTCTAACCATTTTTAAGTAACCTAAGCCATGCTCTTACTATTTTGAGAGCAACCTAAGTTTGAATGCTCTCACCATTTTATGAGCAACCTAAGTTTGAATGATCTTATCATTTTATGAGCAACCTATGTTTTAATTCTCTCACCATTTTGTGAGATTGAACCATTTAGTGTCTCATCATTCTTGATCGAGTTGAGATACTTCTAAAATTATAAAAACATTTGTCAAATCATTAGAAAAAACCAAAAATATTTGACCACTTATTTGCCTGAAGGATTCTGGGAACCCTTACTAAGTTGTAAGAAAACTAATTATCACTTAGTTTCTTCATCCTTTTTGGCCTTTTCTCCCATGCACTTTCCATTTTGTAAGACCATTCCTCTTCTTCTATCACATCCACTATATTTATTTTTCTTAGTTATCATTTTCTTCCCATCCCCTGCAAGAACTACATTTGGCCTAAAGTTTTTTATTAGATATTACATCCATGGAACTATGTAGACAATGTCCACTTACCTAGTGCATATGGAGATAGCTCATCCACCCCGTCATTTTTCTTATATTTCCCTATTTTATTAGTTTGTTAAGTTGTCATTTATTTTCTATGGGCAATGTTCATATGGTTTCTATTACATTGTTTGTTTGTTTATTTCTACTTATTTTATTTATTTGTCTACCTGTTTGTTTGCTTTCAACACTGTTGCCTTGATTGGTTTATGTGTATTCATTGGGTGATTCCTTTCCTACACTTATAATCACATCCATCCATATTCATATGTTTACATTGTCATCATGGTTTCTATCAATAGTGTATTGTTTTCTATTTGAGTATTGGATTTTGGGAGTCAGTCCTTATGCATATTTTGACCAAGTCCTCATGATTTTATACCATGATGCCTAATGACACGTGTTAAAACAAACTTCAGCTTCAAGAATTATATTCATCAATGGTGACATCAACATCTTTTTGGCACTGACATCCTGATTCAATCCCAATCATATCCCAAATAGAGTAATTAACTATGAAAGAATTTCAACCTTTATTAGTTTGGATAAGCACCTCCCTATTAGTAGGTTGTTTTAATTCATCATTACCCTATTTGTTAAGTTACCATCATCAATTAACCAATCAATCATGTTTTCCATAATCAACGTCAAATGATAATAACCACCTATGGGAAAATCATTGCGCATCATCCCACCTACATTTTTAAATGATTATAACTACCTTTAGGTAAATCATTATGTTGTCACCACTTTACATTTTTTACCCATACAAAGGCACATTATTATCTTGTTTTGTCTATCCTAATTGGGGCAGCTCCATCTTCTCAATGATTATAACCACCTTTAGGCAAATCATTGTGTTATCATACCATGTTGCCACTATCAAGGTACAATGCTTATAACCATATTTGGGAAAACCATTGTATGCCATCCCACTTGCATTCTCAGTAATTTTGACTATTTTTTCAAAATAATTATGTTTTCACCCCATCATCTTTCCTTTCTTTGGTCCCCTCATTTCACTTCTTTCTTTTTGAGGGACCGTTTGCCGACCTACTTGTGCCAACCATTCCCTCAAGGGGGAATCATATAGTTAGTTTATCATCATTATAGTTTTAGGAATATAGGACCTTTTCATTCTTTGAGAATATGTTACTATGATTATATTTTGTAATGCCTTCCCAAATAGAGGCAAATTGTAGACACCTAAATCTAGCCACCAATATCCTCCAACCAGGCTTTTAACCAATTTCCACCAAAGGGTACAATTTGGCCTAAAAACACTAAATCACATTAAAACTTTGAACCTAACATATTAATGTGCCAAATTCTGGTAGGAGTATCATTAAATGGGGCAATGCAATTTATAGTCCAGCTAATTTTGATTGGATCATTCGAGTCAAAATTCTAATTTTACACTTGGGTGCACTAGATTGCTCTTTCCTATCAAATATATTACATAAGACATGTGATTTTATTATTTGGTATTGGTAACATCTTAAATGGGATAATATATCCAATGCATCTAACATCAACTTCTAATTCTAATCTAGTCAAATTTTGAGCTGATAACAAGGCATTCTGATCATTTTGAGTAATTTATGCAAAAAGTGCTTAATCATACTTAAGAGCTAATTAAAAAAAATTAGAGCCTAAGTAATAATTCCATGGAAACCTTTTGAATACTTATTTTTGAAAATTAATATTGAATATTTGCATCATTAGGTGACCTCATTTCTTGGGAAGACATCCCTAGGCCATAAATGCCACAAATATCAAGATTCATGTCTCCCATGCCTCATCAATGCCATCCATGCCTATTTATTGCTCCTTTATCCCAAATATTGATGAGCCTATTTATGTATTTTAATTACATAATTGGATTAATCCTTAGCCATACATCTCAATCTTGAGATGGATGGTTTACGTTGATTCTACCCGTTTGCAAAATCTATAAATAAGAGACCTTGCCACATGAATTTTAAGTCTTGATAATGCAAATTTATAATTCATAAATTATTCCAAAAGCTATTAAAATTATTATTACCATGAAAAATTTATTCTAAGACAAGCCAAAACCAGAGGTTCTAAGAAGAAGAGGAGATAGCCAAGCCTCCTTTGATGAAGACTTCATGAGCACAAGTTGAGCAAGCCACTACAAAAAAAAATTTCAACATCCAAGGAAGGTGAATGATTCTTGTTTTTCATTACTTTTTAGTTGTGTTTGTAATTTTTTTTATTAATCTCACCCTATTAACTAGGCATGAATTTTTTAATTTTGTGTGTTGTTTATCAATCTGCTTTGTTCATTTTGTCACTAACATAATACTAATCTCCTCTTCTTATTCAAATTCCTAGTTCACAAGTAGATGTACTAATTATGGAACTTTTTCCTTTTAATAACCAAGACTTGATCTATCTTTTGAAGTCTTTTGAGAGTTTATTAGTTCATCAATAATGTCTGATCCTCCTATCAACTTTAGACTTTTGTCTATTTGTCCTTTAGCTTTCTCAAGCTCTTTTCTCAAAGACACTATATTTACTTCTAACTTCATGAACTCATTAGATTTAAATTATAGTTTAAGTTTGATTAAATATTATATTATTTTAGGCTATTCAACTTGTGTATTTAGGATAACCACCATATGATTATATTTCTCAAGTCTTTTGGACTTTTCTTAGTCTCCTTTTGTCTAAGCTTCTTGTATTTTGAGTTCCTTTTTCTCATCTTGTCTATTTCTTCTAGAGCACAAATGAGTTCACATTCTAAATACACTTTTCCTCCTTGTTTTTCATCTGAGTCTTCAAATTATTCTTGATCCATAGAAGTCAATCCTATTATTATGAATAGGACTTCCTTTTCCTCAGCCACAAAGCATATTTATTATCATCATCAAAACTATCACCATATTTAGACACTAAAAAATTTCACATAACAATTATAGATGTTAAAAGGCCTTGTAACCTCCTAAGGACCACCTAAAAATTCTTGACCCATTAAACTCTCCTATTATATGTCAAGTCAAGTTATCTAACTAAGATAATTAACTTTCTAACCCACTAACTGACCTTTCACCCAACCCTTTAAACCCACTTTGACCCCTTTACCTTTGGAAACTCAACCATCTATGGTAAGCATGATCATCTATGGTTAGGCTAAACACCAATGGTCAATTCCTCACCATTATAACAAAACACCAGTTATGTGCAATCTAATATGGTATAATTTAATATGTCCACCTTACCCATTGCTAATAAACTATGAAGCATCAAAATCAATAGCCTAACCTCCTAGGGAACTTTCTATCCTCCATCTCTCTTTGACTATCAAAGGAGGGGAGTAGGAGGTTAAAGGATAATCTTCAATTATCACAAAATCATTCTAACACATATGTAATCAAGATTTCAACCACTAGGTCTTCCTTCTATTAATTCAACAACTATAATAGAGAGCTAAGCCTCTATCAAAATTGCTCTTGAGGTAAAGTACCATTACTATACCAAAATTACTTTAGCCATCAACCATCAAGAAATAGGTACATTTTATATTCTAGGTCTTGTTTGTTTAGTTTATGACCTCCTTACCCAAATCAAACCCTTCTACATCATACCCTCTAACTCCCAGACCTTAACCAGATCTATAGCCATTCACTAACCCATTATGTATATATTTTTTAAACACATTCAGAATCCATAAGAACCATTGACAGTCACCTTAACCATCAATGATCACCTACAACCACTGATGGTTATCCAACCATCGATGATTAGCTTAACCATTGATAGTTATCCCAACCACTAATGGTCACTATGGTAAGAAATAATAGAAATCTATTTTTGACCCCCTACCCCCAACCAAATTTCACTTTCTGTGTTCCTACATGTTCATAGACCCCTGCATAATTTTATGAATCTGACCTAACCTAATTTAGCACTAGTATTTACCCACTATTATTATATTTAGTTTATTTTCATTATAAAACATCTATTGCTTCTTGTATTTCATTTTTATTCATTTCTATTATTTGATGCAAGTAATTAATTTTCTTTTCTTTCAACTTAACTACTATCAAAGAGTGGATTGACAGCCTCCTATCAAGCTCACTCTTTTTAGATCTAGTTCATGCTAGGTAGTCCACCTTACTATCATTCTAATAACCCTTTTTATTATTAATTTTTTATCTATAGGTCATTCTTCCCAAGACAAAGAGGATCTATCCACAATCATCTATTTTACGCATGCATAAAAAACTAGGTTCTTCTACCACACCCTTATTACTAGTTTCTTACCTTACTTCTTTCTAAGAAATATACTAAAATTAAGAGAAACATTTTGGCATGCCTAGTGGGACCTATTAGAATTGAGGTGCCCTTTTCTTCCTTTATTCTATGCTCATATAAAGAAATCAAAATTTATTTTGGGTATAAAATAAACTTTGCATATATTGATTGCTTACATGTTTTTAGTTCATTTAGTTAACTTAAAGAAAAGTAATAAATCATAGTTTCACTCTTATTATCACACACATACCAAACCACTTACATCTATAAACACATCAAAATAATTGACATAAGGTCTAACTAGGATTTCATCACCTAATGGTAAACCTTGCCCTTTGGCTATCTTACTTGGAGGTCATTACCAAGAATAAAAACTAAAACTTAGCTCTCTAGTTGATTCTAAACTCTAAAATTTAGTATAGCTTGGCTAAGCACCTAATACCTTTATCATTGTAGTGTGTGAAGTGAGGAGGAAGGCCTCAATATCAATCCATATACTAACTTTCAATAAAAATTTTTGAGAGCGTTAAATACTTAAAACCATCCTTAGACTTCCTTTCTCGTACCTATTATACCAACCAAGTCCTTCACACTTTCTAACTAAGACAAGCTAAAAGCAAGATAAAAGTTACCCTAAGATTAAATTCACTCTAGTATATGTGTTGATTTCATTAAAATCTTTTCTTTTATTTTCTTTGTGTTTGAGTTGTGAACGTTCTTTTAATGATTTCTATTTCTCACATGGTTTTTACTAGACAATAGTTGAGGAACCAAACCACCCAAGAACCACCTTCCTCTTCTTCTTCCTCCATGGAGTATACTTAGGATGTTAATGGTTATCCTCATCTTTCTCCCCCTTCTACCAGGCCTTGGATAGTTGTCAAAAGTGATGCAAATTTTGACACCATCCTTGATAATAACCTTGTGGCCCTTCAACATTACCTCAACACCCTATCTTACCACACCCCTACTTCAGTTCCTAATAATGATCCACTTTATGGGTTAACTCCCCATATTATGGTTTCTACTACCTCTACCCAAACTATGACCACCCAAACATCTTATTTCACCAATATACCATCTACTACCTCCACCCAAACTTTATCAAACAATTGTGTTTCACTAAATTTTGTCTATTTTAAATCTAAAGGAAAATAGAGAGAAAGATGGGGATAATTTATTAGAATGAATCCAAATTTGTTTTAAATGCCATATCTAGATGTTGTGAGTAGTCCTCTTTGGCTAGGGAGGACTACCTACATATAAGAAAACACTACCAAAAGATGTTTGCTAGTAGATAAATGAGTGGGTTGTCAAGCTACATGCTTGTTCTAGGAAGTGTGAGACTTCCTTAGAGATGATAGTCCACTTTTGAGAGGTCAAAAAATAATAAATAACTAAAATAGAGGTAAATAGAGAGTAAAAGAGACATAATCTTACCATTTTAATAACCTATTTGCAACATAGAGTGACAAGGTGTAGGTGAGGTGTTTTGTTGGTGTTTTATAAGTTATCGGGGTAGGTTTTGAAGAAGTTAAGAAATTGACAGTCACTGACATCAATAGGGTAGTGACTGATAGCAGTCAAGATACTAAGGTCAGTAGGGAGGTGACCAATGTTGGTCAGGATACCAAGGTTGGTAGGGGAAATAATTATCTAGGAGGTTGTAGAAGGCTTTTTTGGGTCTAGGAAATGGTTTGACTCAAGTCAGAGAGGTTGAGAGAGTTAGGAGAGCGAGTTTATGACTTGGTTAAGTCTGGTCAAAGGTTTGGTATGCATGTAAGGAGAAAAAATTAAGAAATATTTGTAACTCCCTCACAGTGATACGGTCAAAGGTTTGTAAAATAGTGTAAGGTAGATATAAAGAAATAGAAGAATAAATATTTAAATGACTTATAGTATCAGTGATATGATTAACTATGAATGATAAGTGCTAGGTTGATATATCCTATCAAGGAGTCCAAACTTGAGTGTCTGAATAGAGAGAACAAATTAGTGATGTTGGTCCTCAAGAGCTCAGTTATTGATGGTGATTGACTTACACAGAGTGATTGTAAGCTTGGATGCCAAAAATAGAATTGATTTTCTTAATTTCTACTGACCTGAACTACAAGTTAGAGTTTTGCTTATATTATCGATGTCAGTGATCCCATTTATGTTAGTAGGTATCTCATCAAGGTCAACCATGGGTTGACCAACATCGTTGGATCTAGAATAGGTAAACCTTTCTATTTTTGGCCTATTTTCTATTGTTGTCCATGCCAAGTGTGACACCCATTATAAAATGGTAAAAATAGGAGGTTAGGAAGGAATTAGTTGTTTAGGAATTTAGTTTGGAAGTGGGAATAAGTCTTAGGTAGTTAGGATAAGGGGACCAGGTCTTGAGGTGATTCACTGAAGGATAATTAGTCATAGGGTGAGGTGGCAAGGTAAGGTGGCAATAGGGGTTTTTAATTAACTTAATTAAGTAGTTTAAATTAATTAAATATGTGAGGGGTAAAAGTATGGGTTAGAGAGATTAATTAATAATATTAAAATGGGCTTAGTGGTTTTTGACATAGGAAGTTACACACATGTGTGTGACATAATTTTGGTGTCTACATTTGACCCTTTTTATCTTGTAATTTGTATCGAAATGTTGTAAGACAAAAATAGGAGTTAGATGTTCCAAGTATTAGATGAGGTATCTCCCTTCAAAATGGGAATTAATAGAGGAAAAAATAAAATTGGGTAATGATTTGATAGAAAGGTGATTGGGTGACTGGTGTAAAATTGAGCATCACTACATATAATGAGCTATAGTTGATAATGTTAAGAATAGGTAAGGTTAAGGAGGACTCAAATATAAGTAACCAAATAATAGCTTGTAAGTGATAGTTGATAGGTCAAATCAATAAAAGTTATAGCTCTAATGGTCACTATGTCTCAGGTATCCGAGGTAGGAAATTCCCCTAGGAAACACAAAAGGGTTAAAGGTGATAGGATGGGCTTGGTTGCCATCCACAACACCTAGAATACATGTGTGTGCATAATAGATAACTACAGTTAGGATAAGTAATGTACCCTTAGTGTAAAAGGGTCAATAAGTAAGGAAATATTCATGATCTCCAAGTATAGTCATCAAGGGTGAAGATTTGAGTGATCTTCAATGTCATTTTGTCATGGTTGAGGGAGATATATGTGACCTCTAGTTTCCCTAATGTATGGGTAAGGTTGTATAAATTTGGGTATTTTTGTGTTGGAAAACATGGTTATGAAGGTGTCAATATTGGTAATACATGTCGATATTGGTAAGATAGAATGCCATCATTGGTAGAACTAAGGTAACATTGCCAATGTAAATAAGCGTAAGCATCAATGTCAGTACATTAGGTCAAGATTATCAATGTTGATGGCCGAACAAACCTGATAAAAGGGGGTTTGGTGGCCAACCAAACTCATTTGCAACTTTATGATTGGAGAGAAGAAATAGGGCTTTGAGAGTGATTTGAGATGGTAGCACAAAGAGGGGACCCAATATGAGGTTCAGGACCATAAGAGCCAACAGTGCTAGCTAAGAGGAGATGATGAGATGAGGTATGAACCCAAACTACTTTGATTTCATTTTTGTAAGTTTTAGGTTAAATGAGAGGTGTATGTGTAGAAAATAGGTTAGGGTAGGTGTAGGATAAGTTAGGGTAATTTGGGGGTAGTTTTTGGGGGAAATGGGTAGGTTAGGTTTAGGTTATTTGGCCTTGGGGCTAAACCAATCATCAACATCAGCAAGATCAATTGACATCAATAAACTTGACACTAAGGTTGGTAGTGTGCTAATGATGTTGGCCATTATATAAGTCAATAAAGCATTAATTTTAGTATTGATGCCAACATCGGTTACTATTAAAAAGTAATAAACAAGAGAAAGGGTGAGTTTTTGATCTATAGTGGGAGTAATCAACTAGATTAATTGCCAAGCTAGCCTCAAAAGACCCCTTATCATCTAAGTGTTACCTACATAGCCTGGTTTAGGCCCTCAGGCCAATGTAATTCTCCCAAAAATTATGAAAAGGATCTAAAAAGGTTTGTTGTAAGAAAAAAAGGTAAAATAAAGATAGTTGAGAGGTCTAGGTTTTAAAAGTTAGCTTATAGTGTCAAAAATCAAAAATATAGGCAATCAAGTTGAGAGTTGGAATATGTAGGAAAGCCTAGGGTAGAGAGAGAGAGGTAGTGAAGCCTAAAGTTGGAATAGGTGGGTAAGCCTAGGGTAGAGAGAGATGGAGAGGGAGAGGGAGTGAAGCCTAGGGTAATTAGTAAGGTGGGTTTATGGCTGAGCTAACCTCAGAAGACCCCATGTCGACTGAGTGCTACCCACATAGCCTAGTTTAAGGACATAGACCAATGTAGTTCTCCCAATGAGAAGGAGAAAAGGTGGTGAGGGAGTAGATTAAGAGGGATGTGACCTGATTCATTTGTGTATATATGTAGGTGAGGATGGAGCTCACACTGTGAGACCATCTACCAAGGTTATTGAAATACATGAGGAGAGATGTTACTCCAAATGAGTGAGATCATATGGTAGCCATCCATTTAAGAAGAGTGAAATGATACCATCATATTTCATAAGATGTGTCATTGATGATCATAATGATCGAGAGGTTAGATCATACCACCAACACCTTCCATCTATCAATTAGAGAGTTGACAGTGACACAGGAGGATGTCTATAGGATTTTATGACTACAACTTTAGGGTGAGGATATTTTTGCATGATTGATAGAGGAGCATGATATACATATGGTTAGTTTATATGGGGAGCATATTAGTAAGGTGAATTACCACTCTGATAGTTTTGAATATGAGCCACTTTACATGCTTGATGAGGAGAAATATCATCTTAACTTCTTGATGATGATTGGGATCATAGTTTATGCATTAGTTGATGTAGATGGAGGGAGATTTTTGATTGCTTTGACTAGTGTGCTTATGTAAATGATAGAGTAGTGGACCATTTTTTCTTGGGGTCTAGTATGTTCAATATAAATATATAGAGAGCTATGTGGTTTGATGTTGTATTAGTGATATAGTTTATGTGTCATCTATCTCTTGCACTATTGGGCATATGAGCACATCATGGTGACATGACCACTGGGGCTACCTACCACTACTCTAACCAGATTTAGGGTTAGATTTAGATAGTGGGGAGAACATATTTCATAAACCTGAGTGGATGGTGTCATGTGATGAATTTCCTACTATAGGTGAATGATTGAGGGCCTGATCCCTACAAATATCATGTGGAGATTGTATCTTACATATCTAGTTTTCATAGGGTAGGCAGAGTAGCTTATTGGGTTGTAGATCTCATTATGGGTCATGGGAGATGGGTTTATGAGATAGAGATGGTACCCATGGCACAAGTCAAAAGATAGTTTGGGATTTTGTAGGATATTCCACCTACCTTCCCTTGATATAGGAGGGATGACATAGAGGTACCTTTACCATTTCTCGAAGAGATTGATGGGCTAAATTTTGAGGAGCTACCAATAGGGCTAGGTATTGGGGACCTAAGGTGTGCAACTGCCTATACAACTTGGTGGGTAGGATTGCATCTAGCAATGGAGGTCAAGAGGCCACCTAAAAACTTATAGGGGCTAGCCAAGGAGAGAGATGTAGTGTTATAGGCATGGGATACAATAATACGAGCTCAAGATGTAGCGGTGCAGGCATGAGAGATATCCTAGGTAGAGGTTTTAGCCTTACAGGGGTAGGCGGTGACATTATAGTGTTAGATTGTGGCTATACAGGGTCAGGTCTTATCACTATAAGGCCAAATGACTATTTTACAAGGTTAGGTGACTATAGTCATGGTAGAGAGATATTCTGAGAGTAATAGCAGGCCAGGCCACTCCTCTACCTCTTTCACCACCATAGGGACTAGTATAGGCTGGGCCATCATTAGGTGTCATGGGTCTTCCTCATACTATATCAATGGTGAGGTATTCAACTACCCTAAATAAGATTGCTTATTATGAGAGGGTGATTAGAGAGTTCCCATAGATACATAAATATTTAGAGTTTAGAGAGTAAGGGAGGTTGATGTCACATGTGATATCTTCTAGCTCACATTGACATAGGTGGATAGAGAGTGGTGATGATACTACATCATCATGACCTCAGGGAGAGCCTTAGGGACCCTAATTATCAGTGTTTGCCAATTTTTGTGTATATATGTTATATGTATATTGACTTGTGAGCCAAATATGTGAGATGTTCATTTTGATATAGATTTATGATGTTTTTATTATGTATATGATAAATATGTATTGGATCACTCACACACACACACACACACACACGAGATGTTTATTCATTGCCATGTGTTTATTTGAGATGTGTTGCTTATGATTATAATTCTAATATAAATGATGTTCATTTATTACTATGTTAATTTGGATGTTAATGTTGATCATGTTATATGATGTTAGACTAGCCTTTCCCATTTATGTGATGGTATATGCATAGTTGATTGGTTAGCTTCATCTTAGCATTTTTCCATATTTGTGATGGTGTATGTTTAAAATGATAATGTTGGTTATGTTAGTCTATTTCAACATTTTTCCATACTTTTGATGGTGTATGTGTAAAATAAATAGGCTGGTTAGGTAAATGTTGGTATGATATTGTTTCTTTATCTCAAATAGAGATATAGACATGTGATGTGGATGGAAAAATAAAAGGTAGAATGATCGTGTATTAACAAATACCATATTTTAGCATATAAATAGGCTTAGGAAAATAAGCTTCTTTTATACATTATATCTTAGAACCATTGTGTTTGTTAGAGAAGCATCGTGTTTACCTCATGTTAAGTGAGATTCAAAGTCCCTCGAAAACGTATGAGGGGAAAATGGGTAAAATGAGGGAAAATGTTTAGATAGCATAACCTACCAAGTAGAAATGATATGTCCCTTTTGTGGGTGACTTGAGAGCTAATATAGGCAAGTCCATGACTTAAAGTTTTTTTTTTGTGTGTGTAAGCTGATCAATGCAAGAAGCCTATAATGGAATTTTGTATAGGTTAATTTTGTGCATAGAGGTGAAGAGCCCTTTGTATTTTTTTCCCCTTTGAGAACAAATCTTGGCTGAGCCATCCTTCAAGGAAGTGGTCTAAGTGTTTTTTTCAATTTTAAATAGTTGTCCTTCAAGGGAGAAGTCTATGGATAATAGTAGAGGGAAGTTATGTAGCTGTCCTTCAAGGGAACAATCTACATTGAAAAACAAGACCTAAGATTTTTAGAACTTTTGTAAATATCCCATTTTTTTAGTCATGGACAAGACTATAGAGGCTTAGGATTTTTCCACTATGAGGATAAAACCATACCACTATGTAAGTTATCTAAGTGTATAATAGTAAGGGTGAAGAGGAAGGGAAATGAATGTAATAGGGGTGTTCAAGGGATGAACTCAACTTAAATATGAAGTAAAGTTATGTTGGCTTAATAAAAGAATGGTCATAGATGCAAGGCATTTAAAGGCTCAGAATTTGGCCTTCCTTCAAGAGAATACAAGTGATAAGTTCCTAAATCATACTTGTGAGTTATGATATAGGGTCCAAGCCAATTAGGAGAAAATTTACCCCATTTGATTTTCTCCATATTTGTCACATGTTGATTTTATTTCAAGACAAGATCTCATATATTGAAATCTCACTCTTTGAGGTGTTTGTTATAAGCACATTTAATATGCTCTGATAGATTTGGAGGTGGTTAAGGGCTATGAAATAACACTCATCAAGCAATTCAAGTTGGGCCAAATGTTTTGGTGAAAGTCATCATTAGTAAGTATGTCATGTAGATAAATATGAAGAGAAATAATCTGGACCTCAAGAGGTAAAATAACCTCCATCTCATATACCAAATAAAAGGTGTAGCACCCATCAGGGTTTGAATGATAGTGTGATAAGCCCATTAAGTAAAAATAATGTGTGTGTGTCAATCCTTACCTATATTACTGACTACTTTCATGAGAATCTTGGTCAAAGTTTTTTAGAAGCTTCTGAATGTGTATTAGCTTGGGGATAGTATGGTGATGAGAAGATTAATTTGATTCTAAATGCATCATAAATACCTTAAATAGTCTTGTTTTTGAAAGACTTATCATTATCAGTTATAATATTGTGAGGTAAACCAAAATAATAGATGATGTGATGGTTAATGAAGTCAACAAGTTTGTCAACTTTTATAGAAATGAGAGGGATGACCTCAACCCACTTGGTGAAGTATTTAGTGATAGTAATGATAGAGAGATGATGAAGTAATGAATGAGGGTTAATCTCTCCAATTAGATCTAAGCCCTATTAATAGAAGGGCCAAAATCCTTTAACAACTTGTAATGCATGATTGGGAACATGAAGGAGGTTAGTGTGTTGTTGATACTTGATGTAATGCCAGACGTAGTCAGCATAGTCTTGATGAAGTGTGGGCCAATAATAGCCAAGTCAAAGAATACGTTTAGAAACTATGTGACCATTGAAATGCCCACCACAAATCCCATCATGGACTTCCTTGATAGCAAAGTGAGTTTCAATACTAGTTAGGCATCTAAGGAGAAGACCATCAAAAGTTCACTTGTAGAGAAGTCCCCCTAGTATAGTTTAACAAGCAACACATTTTATGAAGGCCCATTTCCCATTATTAGAAATCAAGAGGGGTAATAGAGAATGAAGGATAATCTATGAGTTGTTTATACCATAAGTATTGTGGTTTGGTTATTACATTTGTGATAAAGAGGATGTTAGCTGAGACATAGGAGGGTAATGTTAAATGATGCACAGTGACATCTATTCTTGAAGAGGAGGATGAAGAGGGTATGTGTGAAGCAAGTGAAGCCATCATGTTAACAAACTTGTTTATAAATCAAGGAATAGTTTTCAAGAGATAAGAGTCAAATAATCCCAAGAGTGTATCTACACGATGTTTATACCACTACATAATTTTGTTTTTGCATAGGTAGGAACCATTAACTTGGTTAACCACTAGCTAAAAATCACCAAAAATGGTTATTGATTTGATACCCAAGAAGAGAGAGGTTTGAAGTCTAAGAATCAAATCCTCATAGTTGACCATATTGTTAGTGCATTCAAAATCTAGTTTAAATAACAAAGGCATAGGTTCACCATCCAGAGGAATAAGTATGACCCCTACACCCCCACCATGTTAGTATTTAAATATATCAAAGAACATCATCATTTGATAGGATATGTCGTCAGTGGAGAGTGTTGTAATATATTCATTAGGGAATTCAAGGTTTGAAGGTTGATTGTCAGGTAAAAGGGTAATAGCTAACTAGTTCTGGATTGTTTGCTCTTTAATAGATTTTTGTTGAATAAAATCTAAGTCAAATTTAGCAAGAAGCATGAGCCACTAAGCTTCATTTTGGTTATGATAAGGTTTGGAATGCATATATTTGAGAGGATCAGTATGGGTGACCACATAAGTTTTGTGATTTAAGAGATAATAGTGAAGCTTAGAGGTGGAAAAGACCAATGCAAGGCAAAGTTTTTTAGTATGGGTATATCAAGTCTCATAATCTATAAGTATGCAAATTATGTAATAAAACACCTTCTCTCGATGTTGATCATCTTGATGTGCAATCATAACACTTAGAGAATGGTCTATTGTGGAGATGTATACATTTCTAATAAAGAGGATGTTATCTGAGACATAGGAGGGTAATGTTAAGTGATGCATAATGACATAGATTCTTGAAGAGGAGGATGAAAAGGGTATGTGTGAAGCAAGTGAAGCCATCATGTTAGCAAACTTGTCTATAGAACGAGGAATAGTTTGCAAGAGATAAGAGTCAAATGATCCCAAGAGTGTATCTACACAATTTTCATACCACTATAGAATTTTATTTTTGTATAGGTGGGAACCATTAACTTGGTCAACCACTAGTTAAGAATCACCAAAAATGGTTATTGATTTGATACCCAAGAAGAGAGTAGTTTGAAGCCTAAGAATCAAATCCTCATATTTGGCCATATTGTTAGTGCATTTAAAATCTAGTTTAAATGAAAAAGACATAGGTTCACCATCTAGAGGAATAAGTATGACCCCTACACCCCCACCATGTTAGCATTTAGATCCACCAAATAACATCATCATTTGATATGAGATGTCATTGGTGGAGAGTGTTCCAATAGATTCATTAGGGAATTAAAGGTTTGAAGGTTGGTTGTCAGGTAAAAGGGCAGTAGTTAACTGGTTCATGATTGTTTTCCCTTTAATAGATTTTTTTTAATAAAATATAAGTAAAATTTAGCAAGAATCATGAGCCACCAAGCTACATGTTAGTTATGATAAGGTTTGGAAGCATATATTTGAGAGGATATATATGGGTGACCACATAAGTTTTATAATTTAGGAGATAATAGCTAATCTTAGAGGTAGAAAAGACTAATGTAAGATAAAGTTTTGTAGTATGGGTATATCAAGTCTCATAATCGATAAGTCTATGGCTTATGTAATAAACTACCTGTTCTTGATGTTTGTCATCTCAATGTGCAATCATAGCACCTAGAGAATGGTTTTTTGTGGAGATGTATAGGTAAAAAGGCTAATTTTCCTTAGGTGGAATAAGAACTAGTGGGGAAAGAAGGTATTGTTTAAGTATGTCAAAGGATTCATGGAAGTCTATATTCCATTAGAAGGAGACATCCTTTTTGAGGAGATGGTGAAAGGGTTGGCAGTGATCTGACAACTAGGAAATGAAGCATCAAATTGACTAAAGTTTGCCTTGTAGACTATAGAGTTATTTAATATTAGTAGGTGGAGGCATATATAGGATTAGTCTAACCTTAGTAGGATCAACTGTGATACCATGAAGAGAAATGATAAAACCTAAGAGTTTATTGAAAAGAACAACAAAGACACATTTATTTAGGTTTAGTTGAATGTTATATTAGAGAAGATGAGTGAAGATGGTTTTGAGGATTGTCAAGTCTTCTTAGTGTAGTTTAGACTTGTTGAGTAAGTCATCCATGTAATCTTCTATAATTTTGTGTAGGAGATCATGGAAAATGTAGGTCATAGCATGTTGGTAAGTTACACCAGTATTTTTTAGGCCAAAGGCATGACTTGATAACAAAAAGTCCCCCATAGGGTAATAAATGTGGTCTTGTGTTGATCCTCAGGAGGAATCAAGATTTGATTATATTTATAAAATCCATTCATAAGTGATAGCATCTCATGACCGACTATTAGATCAACAAGTTAGTCGATACTAGGCAAAGGGAAATCATCTGTTAGACAAGTGAGGTTTAAATCATGATAGTCAATGCAAATATAGATTCCATCTGTGACTTTTATGATAGGAAAAATATTGGAAATCCATTACAGGTAGTCAATGGGTTGGATAAAGTTAACATAAAGGAGGCATTAGAGCTCTTCTTTGACAAAGAGAGTGATATGAGGATGCATTTTTAAAAGCTTCTACTTAACAAGTTTAGCATCTTGATTGGTGACAATGTAATGGGTGACAATAGAGGGATCAATACCAGGCTTGTCATTTTAAGACCAATCGAAGGATTTTCTATGGTCATTAAGAAATGTGGCATAATTAGTGTGTTTAGAAGAATCTAAAGATTGGCCAATCTTGAGGATGTGAGGGTTATCTTGGGTGGATAGGTTGATGTCAGTGGTTTATTCATTTAACATAGCTTAGGTTTTTGATGGGAGTGATAATTAGATATAAGAATCATCTACACCCATGTAGGTGAGAATTGCAACATCATCCTAACATTAGACAGTGTTAATAGTGGGAAAATCTTCATCAATTATTTCAGGATGAATGAGAGGAAGGGACCTTATTTTTTTACCCTAATGATAGGTGAGACACCCCAAATGGATGGCATTTATTGAAAAAAAAATTAGGAGGTATAGATACCTCTGATTTGGTAGGTGATTGTGGAGAAAAAGGTGGAGAAGGAGAGATTGGTTCTTCAATAATTAGTTCATGGGAGGTTTTAGTGAGTTTATTTGGTCATTGTATCCCACCCCATGCCTCTTTTTGGAATTTTCAATGGTGTTTCTAGTAGGATATTCAATAGGCATGTGGACATATTGTTCATAATGACCTAAACAAAATCCTTTCTAGGCATACCTATATAGGTAGGTGTGAGAAAATCTAGGGTTACTCATGAAAGAGAAGTCAAAGGTAAATGGTTATGGTGAAGAAGATGGATTACTGATAGTAGGAGCTTGATCAATTCCCCTATATGTGAAATTGGTTCGAAGGTTAGGGGGGCCATAAGGGATGGCCATCCCAATACGGGGATCATAATTTAGGTACATGTGAAGCCTACCATATTCTTGTGGAGTATATAACATGTCAAGTGTAAAAAAATGATATTCACCAAGTGATAAACATTGAAAGGTCTCCTCCATGGGATGTTTATCAAGAATTTGTGTTATTAGTATCTGTGTAACCATGGGAGTAGAGCTTGTGGAAGCTTCAGAAGCATCATGTGAGGAAGATGATTTTTTCAATGGGATGAGAACATCATTGGGACTATAGGTCATTTTACAAGTTTTAAATGGAGGTGGGTCAGTAGGTATAATATTTACTTTTTTATCATGCTCAAACTTGAAACAGTGGTATAAAGTCAATGGTACACATGCCATAGCACGTATCCAAGGTCATCCAAGTAGTATGTTATATTATAACTCTCCTTCCACAACATAGAAGATATTAGGAATTATATGGGTACCTAAATGAATATGTAAGACAATAGTGACCACCATAGTAGCTTTAGTGTCATTAAAGGAATAGAGTACTGCATTAGTTTGAGACATCCAATTATCAAGAAGGGATAGTTGTTTGTAGGCATGGGTGGAAGTAATATTAATACTAGCTCCCCCATTGATCATAACTCTCTTGATATGAGTTTGATCAATATATGTAGTAATAAAAGGGTAGAATCTTGATCTTCAAGGTGTTGAAGTGGAAATTTTGAATTACTAAAAGAAATCAGGGAGACATAATTAAGGAATCTGACTAAAGCTACAAGAGGTTGGGGATCATCTGATTGTACCTCAATTTCTTGAAAATCACTAGTCAAATCTTAACAGTGTTGGGATGAGCTTTGGATTAACTCATACAAAGACATTTTCATAGGAGTTTGATGAAGCTGCTTCACCATTGAGCTTTCAATAACATCTGAAGATACTATTTTAGGAACACACAAGATGAAAATCTTAGGGTTAGTAGGGGAATTTCTTTTGTGAAGGGATGGGTCCAAGGTGTAGTGACCTTTTCCTTAGCATTATCCTTTTGGTTTTGTGACCTTGTGGCCACATTAACTATGTTGATTTGAAAATTTGGTGAAGGAGGTGGTAAAGAGGTTACGATGACATCTTTGGGTTTGAATTTTGGTGGAATGGTAGGAGGCACTATAGATGCCAAAGGTAGAATAATAGTAATTTTAATATTAGTGTCATTGAAAAGGGTGTCAAAATTAAAGTATTGTTAAATAACCACTGTGAGGGATTTATAATTCTCATGATAATGTCCAAGTGAATGATGATATAAACAAACTTTTGTATCATTAAACCAAGATGGTAGTGATCTAAGAGGACTATAAGGTTTAATGGGAGGAAGATTTATTACTGAAGCTTGTAATAACTGACGTAAGAAAAATATTTGGGAGCCCGTAAGTAGGCTCATGCTTGTTTTACTAATAAGAGTGGACACCTTTTGTTTTGGTGTTGGAAGAATAATTTTACATGGTATCCTATTTGGTAATAGTGAAGTTACATTTTTTTTATCACTTTCTTAGTTTCAGATGTGAGAGGCCTACCAGATGGCAAAGGCATGAGTGGAGGTAGCTTAAATTTTTGTTTGGCTTGGTTAGACGATATTCCAACTAAAGTAGAAGGATGTAGTCCCAAATAGATGGTAAATTTGAGGGTTGAAGAAGGGATTGGAAAGGTCTATAAGGCTTAACATTCTTTTGTGTTTTAGGGTGAAAAAATCCAACTTGTAGTTGAGAAGTCAAATCTAATTTCACTCGTGAATGAATTAAATTAGAAACAAGGTGTACACCTAAAGGCCTAATCCACTTTAATGTTATAGATTCTTGTGAGGATGAGGGTTCTGAAATAGATGACTAAAATTTTAGTGCTTTTGGTGAAGAAACTTTAGCTTTATTAAAGACCTTAGGTTAAAGTGTAGTAAGAGGACTAGCGATAAAGGTCAACATTCATTGTGTTGGATATGGAGTCTTAAGCTAGTCCCAAAATGCCATATGGTGAAGCTTCATGAAGTCAATAAATTATATAATTGTCACCAAACGTGAGAAGGGGTTTGACAAAGTTGGCATAGGCCTTATAGTTTCATCTTTAGAAAGATATGATGTTTGGGAAAGAGGGAAATTGTTGGTTTTTGCTACTTTGGGCCAAAGATGAGAAAGAATCGCAACGGGGTCTTCTTCAATAAAGACAAGATAAGAGACTTGATCTACCATGGGTGAAGGGGAGGTAGGAGAAGTAGGTTCCTCAAGAGGGTAAAGCATAGGAATTATGGATCCCTCAATATGTGGTCAAGGCATGGGCAATGTATGATCCTCCATAGGTAAAAGAAGGGGTAAGAGTGGTGTAATTAGAGTAGGCAAAGTAGGTATCTCATCTATTATAAAAGTAAATGATATGGACTCTTCTAGGTGCAAAGGTGAAATGGGTGGGGTACCACTCTCTATAGGTGGAGGAGAAGTAGGTGAGGAAGGTTCCTCAAGAGGGTATAATACAGGAATGATGTTCCCTTCAACATGTGGTTGAGGAACTGATAGAGTGTGGTCTTCAAGTGGTAAGAGGATAGGTAATATTGGTACAAACAAAACTAGGATTATAGGCTCCTCAAGTGGAAAATGGAGTGGTAAAGGAGGCTCTTCCTCTCAAGGGTGTGGAAAGGGTAAAATAGGATCTTCTACTTGAGGAGGAAGAATAGGCAAAATAGATGTTATTGAATGTGGGGGAAGAGTCGATGAAATATGTGTCTCTTATTGAAGGGCTAGTTGAATTGAAGATAAAGGAAAGACCATATTAACTGTATGGATATTATGATATCCTAAGTTAGTTATGGATTCGATAATATTTTGATTTGGTGAATGGTTAGGAAAAGGGTGTTTGAACACATCCATACTTTGATTGGGAGGTGCATTAAGATTATCCAAGACAATCTTACCTCTATCAAGCATATCTTAAACAATGTTCTTGAGTGTCTTGCAATTATTAGAATTGTGGCCTTTAACTTGATGGTAACCACAAAACTCATCTTCCTTGTATCAGGTTGGGATAGGGTGGGAAGGGTTGAAATATATAGGAGGTTTAATCAGAGGAAGGGTTATGACACCATGCTGCAATAGTTTCTCCAAAATAGATGTATATGATTCCTCAATGGGAGTATATTGTCTTTGTTCATAATGTTGTTGGAATTTCCTAGTTGGATTTTGAGAAGTCAAAGTATTCAATTGGTTTTTGGCTGTGGAAGAGGTTAACTAAATGACCACTGCATTAGTAGAGCCTATAGCCTTTTGGTTAGAGGGAGAAGTTTTAGAGGAGGAGTCATTTGTCTTGGTATTGGGATTCTTACTATGCAACTTGAACCTCAAGTTTTTATGCCATGGTAAAAGATTCATCAAATGTGTGGAAAGTTTGTATGTAGAGTGTGGATGAGATGTGATTATCACATGCCCTTGAGAAAATTTTAATAAGCTCAGGTTGGGGTAAGGAGAAGGAGAGTTGATTAATGAAGCTTCTCCAATGAGAGAGAAAATTAGCAATAGAATCGTCATCAAATTGTCTAATAGAATAAAGGTCTGTTATGGAAACCTTCTTAGAAATGTTAATAGAGAAATGGTCTAGGAATATTTATGAAAGTTGGATAAATGAAAAAGGGAGTGCTGAGGTATAGAGATATACCAATCCATGAAAGCATCTGAAAGAGACATAAGAAAAGTATGTAGTAATGCATCATCATATCCTATTAAATAACAAGCATCTCTAAATGCTCATAAGTGATGTTGTGGGTCCTCTTTACTCTAAAAATGAGTAAATTTAGGGATTTCCCATTGGCTTGGATAAGGGTGAATAGGCATAGAAGGATGTATTAGTTCATTGCATATATGATCATAAGATAATACATTCTTTGAACTAGAAATGAATGTCTTTAAATTAGACATCTTGTCCATTAGTATCTTAATGAGGTCTGGAGGGGGATTAGTTTGGGAGATTCCTCCTAAGTTATAGGGAAGTTGATAAGAGGTAGAGGGAACATATTACATAGCTTATTGAGGTTGTGTTAGCGCAACATAAAGATAATGAGTCATAGGCTGAGGTGTAGAAAGAAAAGGGACTTGTCTCATTGGGTTGCAGACTGTGCCTTGGTTGGTTGTTATTACTGCAAGTTGAATTATTCACATGGTTAGGTTGGATGAAGGTTGAGTTGTAACTTAGGTAATTATAGGCATGAGGGTGGACGGAATAGGTACCGCTAAATTCTAGAATGGGGTGTGACTTAGCTGAACTAGTTATGGTTGTGAAAGTAAGGAATTTACACCAGTGTTTAGGTGGGATTGGGTGATTAGAGATACCACATTTTGGACATTATTTATAGCTGGGTTAATTGTCAAAGTGGTGGTTTGGGTAACTATGGGGAAAATAATGGAGGAAATTGAAACTAAGGTTGTCTCCTTCAAAGAGGTTGGTATACCATAGATTGGGTCACCCAAAGAATTATGGGTTTGGATCATAGCATGGTAATGTTGAAGGGCTGCTACATTATGATCAAGAAATTTAGTAAAATTTTGATTTCCATTAGAAATAATGGGAATCTGGTTAGGGAGGGAGTATGATCTATATCTGAAGTATGCTTCATGGTAGAATAAGAAGTGAGAGGGGAAGGTGGAAGTGGTTGTTGGCTTGTGTAATCAGAAAGAATTTTAGCTTGAGCTTGTGTCAATACCATGCAAGAGGTGGTTTAAATAGTCATACTACTCTGTATTTGAAATATAATAAATAAAAACCAAGTTTGAGTAGAGGAAAATGGGTTATTTTAGCTTTTTTTTTGAGAAAATAAAACTACACAGTCACTGATGTCGGTAGGTATGACTGATGTCGATAGGAAAAGTTCATCGATGTCAGTAGGACAATCGATGTTAGTAGGTAAAGTCTATTGATACTAGTAATTTTAATCGATGTCAATCACTATAAAATCTTGGGAAATAAAAGATCTAATGTTTTAATAAATTAAAAGATAAAAATAGGTAAAATAGTGGATATAAAATGTCTATGTAAGAGGAAATAAGACTCAAAAAACTTTATATAATAGGTTATACAAACTGAGCTTTAGAAATAGAATCAATTTTATGAATCAATAGAAAAGCATCCTTACCAACTCAAAAAAATAGAAGGCAATTGAAAAGGAGAAAAATAATATGCAGCCAACAACTATTAAGTGCTAGAGATTAATTTTAGTCTCTTATTGGCATATGCCTTAATCAGATAATGAAAAGAGAATTTGGTTATAGAAGGTACTAGAAAGCAATCTAGAGCTAGTTTTAGGTTTGTTTTGGTTCTCAAGAGGGAATCTATGTTAGACCAAGTATGTGGCTTGTTATAGTAGCTTGCTCTCCACACTTCACGAACCTAGAGCCAAGTGAGGATGTTTATCCAAAATATACCTTCTGTCTAGATATTATACTCCACTAGAGAATGGAGCGGGTTCTTCCCTTAGTGGTGAAATATAAGTAGGATAACCAAGTAGGGTAAAGTGATCCACCAGGTGATGAAGTCCTAATGGGCCTTTTATCAGGGGATGTTTTATGCTTGTTTATGTGAATGTGGTTTGGCTGTGTAATATAGGTGTACTACGGTTTATTTAAAATGCTTATAATTAACTAGGTGAGTTAATATGAAACAAGTAAACTATGAAATGTAGTAAGTTTTGAACCCAAATATGAAATGTTGAGATTCAAATGGAAATAGAGAGGAAATAGGAATAAAATATGGATTTCACTATCCTAATGTGCATGCAAGAGGAAGCAAAGAAGAGATTCTCATTTTTTTGTAAAAGAAAATGATAAATTGTTTTTAGAAGCAAGGAGAAAAGAAAGAAGTTTGCAGTTTTAATGCCTTTTAAATAAAGAATAAGATATTAAATTTTTCATTTTTAAGAAAAATAGGAGAAGGAAGAAGTGTAAGAATGAAACTTTCACTATAATGCAACTATATCAATGTTTAAAACAAGAAATGAACCCAAGGAAAATTTTAGGGTCCCAGCGAGCATGCCATAAATGTTTCACTAAAATTTGTCTATTTTAAGTCTAAAGGAAAAATAAGAGAAAGATGGGGATAAGTGATTAGAATGAACCTAGATTTGGTTTGTGTGTCATATCTAGACATTGTGAGCACTCCTCTTTGGGTAGGGAGGACTACATGTAGATAAGAAAACACTACCACAAGATGTTTGTTAATAGATAAATGAGTGGGTTGCTAAGCTACATGCTTGTTCTAGGAAGTGTGAAACTTTCCTAGAGATGATAATCCACTTTTGAGAGGCAAAAGAATAATAAATAACTGAAATAGAGGTGAATAGAGAGTGAAAGAGAGAAAAGATTACCATTTTTAACATGTTTGTAGTAAAGAGTGATAGGGTGCAGGTAAGGTGTTCTATTAGTGTTTTAGAAGTTATCTAGGTAGGTTTTGAATAAGTTAGGAAATTAATAATCATCGACATTGGTAGGGTAGTGACCAATATTGGTCAGGCTACCAAGGTTGAAGGGAGGTGACTGATGTTGATTATGCAGCTGAAGTCGATAGGGGAAATAATTGTTTGGGAGGTTGTAAAATGCTTTTTTGGGTTTAGGAAATGGTTTGGCTCAAGTCAAAGAGGTTGAGAGAGTTAGGAGAGGGAATTTATGACTTGGTTAAGTCTAGTCAAAGGTTTGGTATGCATGTAAGGGGAAACAAGCAAGAAATCTTTGTAACTCCCTCACGAGGGTATGATCAGAGGTTTGTAAAATAGTGTAAGGTAGATATAAATAAATAGAAGAATAAATATTTAAATGACATATAGTATCAGTGATATACTTAGTTGTGAATGATAAGTGCTAAGTTGATAATCAATATCAAGGAGTCTAAACTTGAGTGTCTAAATAGAGAGAATAAATGGGTGCTATTGGTACTCAAGAGCTCAGTTATTGATGGTGATTGACTTGTGTAGAGTGATTGTAAGCCTAGATGTCAAAAATAGAATGTTGAGAGCCTGAATGAGAGTAAGAATTGATTTTATTAATTTATGTTGACCTAAACTATAGGTTGGAGTTTGGATTATATTACTGATGTCGATGATCTTGTTGATGTTGACAAGTGTCCCATTGATGTTGACCATGGGTTGACCAATGTTAGTGGCCCTAGAATAGGTAAACCTTTCTATTTTTGGCTTGTTTTCTATTGTTGTGTGTGCCAAGTGTGACACCAATTATAAAATAGTAAAAATAAGAGGTTCAGAAGGAAGTAGTTATTTAGGAATTTAGTTTGGAAGTGGGAATAAGTCTTAGGTAGTTAGGATAAGAGGACCATGTCTTGAGGTACTCACTGGAGGAGAATTATCATAGGGAGAGGTGGCCAGGAAAGGTAGCAATAGGGGTTTTTAATTAACTTAATTAAGTAGTTTAAATTAATTAAATATATGAGGGGTAAAATTATGGGTTGGGGAGATTAATTATTTTTATTAAATTGGGCTTAGCGGGGTTTTGACACAAGGAGTTACGCACATGTGTGTGATGTAATTTTGGTGTCTAAAAATCACACCAATGACCAAATACCCCCTACATCAGCCAATAGTTCCTCCAACATAGAGGTAACCTTACCCATTGTTATCGACACTTCATCCACCTTGGGGATATATTCTACCCCTATTATACCATTCCCTTTATCACTACCAACCCACCAATCTCCACTCCACTTTAAAATGTGGTGCTTTTTATACCTCTTACCCTTCCACTCATTAGTACTAGAGCCACCACTCACCCCCAACCAACTAACCCATCCATACCTCCAACTCAATCCATACCAATTTCCCAAACTACCAACCCATTCAGACCTCCAAACCAACCCACATCAATTCCTCAACAAATAACCATGACACCCTACCCACACTATGTTCCTAATCCACAAGGATATGTAGTACCTTCTAACCAAACTTTTGTGCTTATTAACCCTTATGTGGCATCATCCCAACCTTCAGTGACCATATACGAATATGTGGAGTCTTCTCAACCTTCAACCACTTATCAATTTATTACATCCACCTAACCTCAACAAGACTTACCACATAATTATGGAGATTCCTAACCCCAAATAGATTTGGTCAAAATGTTAATGGACAAAATGATCAGCCTAGAGTCATCTATCTTTGGGACTTACAACCTCTTATCTTATGATCAAATATATAATGAACTTATTCATACATATGTACTTATCCAACCTTACCTTAATGAAAAGTGCCCAAATTTTCTAAGTTTAAAAGTAAGGAGGACCCCCAACAACACTTAAGAGTGTTTTGTCATTCTTGCTACTTGATTGCCAATGATGATGCTCTTATCCTTTACATAGTTCTTATGTCTTTATCTAGACCAACCTTAGATTGGTATAGTGTTATCACTAAGCACTCCATATTTTAATTTTCCCAACTTGAAAAAACCTTTTTAGACTACATCTTAGTCAATATATATAAGAAGGTCTCTATCACTGACCTCTACTCCATCAGGCAATTTGATGATGAATCAATTACCAATTTCATATCCTGATGGAGAGGTCTTATCAACCAACTCTCTTTCTCTTTACCCTAACCTGAGTTGATTGAACTTTTCTCTTAAGGTTGTGCCAAAAAAATTACCCCTACTCTTCAGGTCTAAACTTTTATAACCTTTGATGAGACTTTCAGCATGGCACACAAATTTGAAATTAGAGCCATCAATGAGGGGAAGTTGAAACTAAGAAATAAAAACTCTAGCTTTGAATCTAATGACTCTTCCTCATCCAAAAACACCATCTAATCTAACCATCCTAACACTAAACTAAAAGCCTCCATAAACTTGGTTGTCCTTAAAACCACCCCACCTATGGTTGTCAACCAACCCAACCAAACCAACTCCTCTAACTCCACCCAACAAACCCAAAATCAAAACCAAATTACCCCAAAATAATACACTCCACTAGGGGAGTCTTATGCTTTAGTTTTGGATAAGTTTCTCAAAACTAACATCATACAACTTCCCCCCATTAAACCTCCCCATTAATTTGATGTTTCTTGCCTTATTCCTAGTTGGGACAATGAGAATGATCTATATACTTTCCACCGTGTCATTGGACATGATGTTAGTACGTGTAACACCTTCAAAACCATTTTCCAAAATTTAATTTATAAGGGATAATTTGTATTTGATAATCCCAATGCACCCCAAAATTAGTCCCTTAACATCTTTTGGAAACCTCTCCCCAATCATTTCCCTTCCACCAACCATGATGATAACAAACCAAAATCATCTCACACTCATGAGGTCCATACAGTCAATGCTATTACCAATGAACCTATCATTGAGGACACTATTGCCTCAACTACCTCTTCTTCCACTCCACTTATTGAAGTGGTGGAATCACCCTCCATTCCTTTGGATACCCAAACAAAGGAATTATGAACCTCCTTTTCTTCATTTGATGAAGACATACCCACCTTTCCTTTGATATAAATACCAAAGGAGACAACCATTTCCTCAACTACCTTTTCCTCCCCTCCACTCATTGAAGTGGTGGAATCACCCTCCATTCATTTGGATACCCAAATAAAGGAATCAGCCACCTCTTTTCCTTCACTAGAGGAGATATTAGACATACCCACCTCTCCTTTGATATAAATACCAAAGGAGTCAACAATTGACATCACACCTTCCTCCCCCATTATGGAATCACCCATTCTCTTTTTGGAAACCATCCTAAAAGAAGATATCACCTTATCTACTCCTATGGCAGAAACATCCTCCCAAATATTAGAAACTTTCATCAAGAATAAATGTGAACAAAACATTCCCTCACCTAAACCTATGGGCCTAATATTTGAAACCAATGACTAAGGAATCAAACCAATTTACAAACCTTTCTCTAGATTGGTCCAAATCCTAGAATTCTCTTCTCAACCCAATCTGGATAGAGCCACATTTTGGCACCATCTTGGGCTCCCCTATAAAAACAAACTTAAACCTTCAACCTCACTTTCATCCACCCTATCTCCAATCACACCTACCCTTAAACCTATCATCACCTCAATCCCTTCATCAAAAACTTCTACCTCTAAAACCATGGAAGAATAATCCAAACCACCTCCATCAAAAATTGTTAAATCACCTTACACCTCTCTAATCAAACCTATCAAGAATTTAGTAATACTTCCAACTCCTAGTCTTGCTCACCCATATTCTAAGTTGGAATTAACCCCATCTAGTTCACTAAATAAAACCTTAACCAAACCAACTAAGAGGGTGGAACCACCCAAAATCCCACCTAGAACTAGAATCATACCACCTCTTTCCCTCTTACCTTATATCTTAGGAACCCATCTTTATACCATCCCAAGAGCTCATAATTCTACCAATAAGGTGAACCCTTCCACAACTACCCAAAATAAACCTTCTCCTTTCATTCTAACTTTACCTACCCCCACTAAAAAATCAGACTCCCCATCATTTCTAACCAAACTATCCACCTCTACCTTCCCACCTATCTCCAAACCTTCATCATCCATCTCTAAATCATCTACCTCTAAACCTTCCACCTTAAAACCAACTAACACCAAGCAATCCCAATCAAACCCACCTACCAAAACCATTCCACCACCCACAACTTCCATGGTGAATCCTACCTCTAAGAAGGTTCCCACTCCAAAAACCAAAAGCTCATCACCCTCTACACCTTTCCTCGAATATTATTTCAACATTTTACAAAGGTTGATACAAACTTATTACTTAAGCCTACCACCTATCAAAACCTTCAACTCATAAATTCCTAAACCATCTTGGTTCAATGACAGTTTAATCTACTCATACCATAAGACACCTAGACACGATATGGATAATTGAAAATCTCTCCAAACACTTATCCATAACTTATGGGATGAGGATGATCTATTATCAGATGAACCTCCCTTAATTCCATTATCAACCCAACCACCAAATGAACCCATCCAACATTTACCCACTCCCCCACTCTCATTTGAAAGTAAGGAGGAATTGAAGTAATCTTTTATCCCAAGACTTCCCCTCATCCATAATATCCATATGGTCACTTGATCTTGGGCCCAACAAAAGGATAAGGGAAAATCCAAAGTATCCATTATATGGGCATACCCTTCCAACCCTCAACCTTCTAATCAAACCCAAGCACCTTCAACCTCACCTTCACCTTCACCAAAACCCAAAATATCTATTTTGGGTACCTCTCCCTCCAACCCTTCTAAATCTATCCAGTGATTGGTTCTAAAATAACTTCACTAAAGACTAGTGAAGATGAGCTAATACAAACTAATCAACACCTTACCCCATCATGACCAAGCACTAATAGAGTCCCTAAAATCTATATAAGTTTAACCAGAAGACCCTCAACCTCTTTCATCCTTTATTATATCCCTTTAACTTTCTACCCTTGTCATATTCAAAGATTCATAAATACCTTATGTTCATCCGAAGGATCCTAATCCTCCCCTCTTCATCACTACATACATTAATCAAACCCACATCAAAAAGGTGATGATTGATGGAGGAGTTAGTATTAATATTATCTCCTCTCATGCTTATGACCAACTCTAACTACCAAAGAATATCATGTTATAAATTTCAATAGTCCTTTTCTCCTTTAATGATACTATGGCCACTACCTTAGGAATAGTTGTCCTCCACATCTACTTAGGACCTTAGACAATTCTAGAGCTATTATATGTCATAGAAGGTAAGTTCTAATACATTGTCTTACTTTGAATCCTTTGTATCTATATCATGAGTTGTGTCCCATCCACTTTTCATCGATGTGTCAAGTTCAAACATGAGGGTTATGTTATTACCATACAAGATGACAGTAGTCCTTTTGTATCTTGTAACATGGAATATCAAACCAATGACATTCTTATTCCACCCTCATCCACCTCACCACCAACCAATAATAACTCCACCCCTACCATCAATTATGCTTCAACTAGATCATCTATCCCTTCTTAGATCTTTGTAGAGGAGCCCTTGAAACCCATGTTCCAACATATCTCACTAGGGGAGTATCATATTTTGGCATTATATGCCTTCCTTAATCCTCAAAAGTATGGAAATCTTGACCATGATCCTAGTTATGATCTTAATATCATAACTATCATTCCTTTCAAGCCTCCCAACCATCAAACCAATTTCATCTATGGGGGACTTGATCATCCCCTCCTAGCTTCCACCATTACCTATTATACCCGACCATTTACCTCTAATTTCTCCCACTTGCACAAACTCACATTTTATAGAGTGTACCTTCATATATGTGCTTAGAAGGGATTTGACCTTGGATATTATGAACATGGACCTAATGAGTTACCTTTGATCAAAACCTAGAAACCTCATAAACTATTTGGCCTTGGATTTATCCCACCTGAAAAACCTACCAATTCACATAAACCCATCACCACCATTAATGAAGATGTCCCATCCTCACCTACCCCATATCCTTTAAATTTTGAGTATTTTGAAACCATTCCTTCTAACTTTTTCTAGTTAATACTATTAGTTTAAGTCCCATAACCTAACAAAAGGGTAGCTAAACTAAAACCCTTCCTCTCCTTCATCATGAAATGGTAGAAAATGATTATCTTACCATTCACACTATCCAAAATCAAGATGATGGTTCCATTCTTACCTATTTTGGTGTGATGGATTATTATATCCAAAAATACCTTCCTCCTGATAATCAAAACATGTTAAATGCATCCACTATTGATGTCAACTTGGGTACTTAGGATAACCCTCACATTGTAAAGATTAGTCAATCCTTAGATTCTATAGATAAATAAGATTACCCTTCATTCCTTCATGATTGAATCATATCATTTGTTTAGTCCTATCAAGATATGCTTAGAATTGACCCTTTTATATCCCTCAACAACATCATCATCCATCCTGATGCTAAGCCTATTAGATAAAAGCTTCATAGGATTCACCCTCACATCACCCTTCTAATCAAATAATAACTCCATCACCTCTTGTATGTTGATTTCATCCAACCCATTGACTATCCCTAATGGGTTTCTAATATCATTCCCATTACTAAACCCATAGGGGTACTTTTCCCTTGTATTGAATTTCCTAACCTCAATATCACTTGTCCAAAAGATGACTTCCTTTTGCCTAGCATTGACCAACTTATTAATCTTATAGTTGGCCATGATATGTTATCCCTCACTGATAGTTTTTAAAGATATAATAAAATATTTATTTCCCCCAAAGATCAACATAAAACCTCTTTCATCACCCCATGGGGAACCTTCTACAATAGGGTCATGCCATTTAGTTTGAATAATGTTGGAGCAACCTACCAATGTGTAATGACCTAAATATTCTATGACCTCATCCATAAAATCATTGAGGACTATGTAGTTGATCTCTTTGAGAAATACAAATATCACAAGGATCATTTAGACATTTTCAAAACTATCTTCAAATGCCTAAGAAATGTATTTTTGGGGTCCTATCTAGAAATCTTCTTGGATTTATCGTCTCTCTTTGAGGAATCAAAATAGATCTCACAAAAATGAGAGTGATCCTCAACATGCCACCTCTAAACCACCTCAAGTAACTCCATAGCCTATAGGGGAAGCTTTAATCCATCTGTCACTTCATCTCTTAGTTATCAGATAGATGTCTACCCTTTCACCATCTTGTCAAGAAAGATACATCTTTTAAGTAGACTAAAGAATGTCAACAAGCCTTTAATTCACTCAAAGAGTACCTTCTTTCTCCACCTATTCTTATCCCTCCTAAATAAGACCAACCCTTCTACCTTTAGATATCCTTTATTGACCATTCCTTGGGGGCAATTCTCTCTCATTGTGATGAAAAAAATAAAGAGTAAGATGTCTACTACATAAGTTGAACACTTATAGAGTATAAGACTTGGTACACCCCTATCGATAATCTTTACCTTGCCTTAGTCTTGGTGGCTTCCAAACTTCATCATTACCTTCTTAATCACAAAACCTTTGTCATCACCAACATAGACCCACTCAAGTACATGCACTCTAAACCATACCAAAACTAACATATGGCTAAGTGGCTCATGATCCTAGCTGAGTTTGACCTTGAGTTCCTCTAGTAGAAGTTAGTTAAAGGGCAAGTCATTAATGACCAATTAGTTGAAGCTCCTTTTACAGATAACCAACCACTTCTTCTTGCATTCTCAGATGAGTCCATCGTCACTCTTTCTCAAGAGGACCCACCTACCAAATAACCATATTCTTTGATGGATTAAAATGCTATCATGGTGGGGGTACTAGAGTTATTCTAATTCCCATTGATGGCAAACCTTTTCCTCTTTCCTTTAAAATTTATTTTGAGTGTGCCAACAATATGGTTGAGTATGAATCCCTAGTCATAGGTCTCTAGACTACTCTAGCCTTGGGAGTTAAGTTGATGAGTGTCTTTGGTGATTCCCAACTTATGGTCAACTAAGTCAATAGATCCTACCAATGTAAGAATGATATCTTACAAAATTACAAACACCTAGTAGATGTACTCTTAGCATCATTTGATCATTACCTTATCCAATCTATTCCACAATCTACCAATAAGTTCATAGATACAATGGCTTCCCTTGATTTCTAGATACCATCTCAACTTTCCAATTCTAAACTCTTTATCACCATTCATCACTTTATAATACCCTCTTATATCCAATTTAACCTCCCTACCATTTGTAGTGTGGAAGAATATCCATCACAAATTTGGTATAAATAAGCCTTTAACTACCTCAACCTCGACATCATTCCTCTTAACCTCTCTAGGAATGCCCAAAGAGCCTTTGTTCAGAGTACCTCTTGTTATACCATACTAGGGGGAATCCTTTACAAACATGGATTCAAGAGTCTCTTTATCTATTGTCTACATAGTCATGAATCTTCCCATGCTATCAAGGAACTACATGATGAGATCTATCAGGGACACTTTAGTGGTCTAATTGTCACTAAACATATCCTTCACCTTGGCTACTATTGGCCCACCCTAAATCAAGACTAATGTGATGATGTGAAGATGTGTGTTAAATGTCAAAAATGTGACAATTTAGATCATGCACCAACCCATGGCCTTCAAGTATCCAAGGACTTTTGTCCCTTCTCACAATGGGGCCTCAATCCCATTGGGGAAATCAATCCTCATTCTTCACAATGACATCACTCCATCATCACTACCACCAAATATTTCACCAAGTGGGTATAATCTATTCCTCTCATCTCAACCAAATTTGACAAGATATTCAACTTCATCAATCATCATATCATCTATCATTTTGGTATTACCCATAATATCATCACCAATAATGGAAAATATTTTAAAGAACAACAAAGTGCAAGGTCTTTGTAATGCATTTGGCATCAAGTTAAGCTTTTCCTTGACTTACCATCTACAAACAAATGGATAGGAAGAAGCCTCTACCAAAACCCTTAATAAGATGTTAACCAAAATGGTTAACACTTTAGGTTCAGATTGGCACTTGCACATCCCCTTTATTTTGTGGGCCTATCACACTAGCATTCAAACCTTTATGGGTGCTACCCATATCTCTCTAATCTTTAGAGCATAGGAAGTTTTGCCTCTCTAAGTTTAGATTCCCTCTCTTCACATATGCTTACAAGATATCATTTTTGAGAGCGACTATCATCAAGAGTGTCTCGCATGACTTGAACTACTTGATGAATGCTACCTAGTCACGCTAAACCATATTTGTGTCTATCAAGAGTGAATTAAGAACACTTATAACAAGCACCTAAAATAATGATAATTCAAGACTAAAGACCTCATCCTAAAGGAAAATCAACATGTAACCAATATGGAAAAAATAAAGTGGAGCAAGTTTGCTTTCAATTAGTTTGGACACTACATCATAACCCATAAGTATATATTGGGAGATTACCATTTATCCTCTCTTGAAGGAAAACTATAACCAGATCCTCTCAATGATTCACATCTATGCCATTTATTTTGTAAAAAAGGATCAAAACTCACCTTTTTGTCTAACTTAAGGTCATTTCTTGATTTATAATATTTTCACATCCCTTTGAGGACAACTAATTAAAATATTGAGCCATGTGATTAAACCATCATAGTCATAACCTAATCCTAAATATGGGTACCATAAATCGACCCATAGCATGGTTCTCATCGATACTTTTTCTCTCTAATCAGACATAATCCCATGGTCATTGTCTCTCAAAACCACCTCTTTCGCCTATCATTAACCTTTTTATGTTTTAGTTTTTCCTCCATAAAATTAAGCCTTTAAGCCTATATAGACTTGTCTATATTTAACCTAGCATCAAAATAGTTTGGGATACCAAAATATTACTTGGGTTAAATGTCTCTAGCATTATAAACTACTCCCTTGAAGGACAACTACCCAAAATCTAAATTACTTAAAATATAGACTGCTCCCTTGAAAGACAACTACCAAAATAAACAAATACAAACTTAGACCACTCCCTTGAAGGATATATAAGACAAATTTATCAAATAAATTATTTGAAGCTTCCCACATTGATCAAATTCACAAAATTATCAAAGACAAGAAATCAAATACCCTATATCGAAATCAAAGTAAACTCTCTAAAGAAAGTTGTAATTAGCTTTCACATATATAGCATTAGTAGAATTTCTACATTGATCAGTATACACCTTGCATTAAGACATGGACTTATTTATTATGGTTCATAGGTAACCTATAGAAGAGGCAAGCTAACCCATAAGAAGTTACACTCCCCTTCACATCACTTATCATCCATCTCACCTTTGTACCATCTAGAAATCAAGGGATTTTGAGCTCACTTGACACAATGTGAGCAAGACACCTTTTTATCAACCAATGTATGCTAATGAAAAGCATTTGAAAGGATTATGTTCCTTGAGCCAATCTAATTTTGGTTTTTTTTGTCCTTACCAATGAAGAATGATCATGCCTTTTTCCTATCCTCTCATCATTGGTTCATGTATTTACTTAGACATATGACTCATGATTTTCATCTCTTTTCCCACATCTAGTTTTGTTATTTAACTTAATTTATGTGTTATCATAAAAATAATAACCATAATCAAAACATTACATCTATAATCATAAACCACATCACATATCCATGATCATAACCATAATAAAAACATTACATCCATAATCACAAACCACATCACATAACCATAATCATAAACCACGTCATAACCATAATCAAAACATCATAAACATCACATCATCACAAACATGTATAAAATAAATCATCATACATAATCATCACATGCCTAAGCTAGTGAGTCCACATCTCATAATTATAATCATAATAATCATGAACCATAACATCAAAACCACATCATGAAAATTAAAATCACATATATAAAATCAAATCATGTACATAATGTCTCATGAACATCAAATAATACATGTAATAGTGTATATCTCTCTCTCAAAACGTGTACATCTTGCTACATCAGTACATAGGCCAGTATCAAAATCATGTACATCATAACATATCATATCATTCCCCTGGGACACCACTACCATGAGCCCTGCCTACACTACCACTACCATCCAATGGGTGCATGTCCTTTGAGGTGTCTACTTGTCCACCAACCAAAATGGCCCACTAACATGGAGTTGTCACAACTGCACTACCTACCAAACTATCTTTGTACTCACCCATCAAGGTTAATCAAGACATTGTGTCAAAAATATGGCCTCGTAATACCTCAATTCTTCCACTATGGCCATGTACCATGCCATAGGGATGGTACTTGGTGATATTGATAGTGTTATACCTAATACTCCTCTCTATCTCAACATGACCCTATTTTGGGTCACCAAGGCTAGTAAAGTCATTGCCTGGTCCCTTTCACCCATCACAGTGGCTAGCTATCCCTGTAAGGTAACAACATTTCCTTATAATGTAGCCACGTACCCTTATAATGTTGTGATATGTGCCTATGTAGTGGCTAGCACCACTCCTACCTATCCAATAGGTCCACCTCCCTATACCTATACATGTGGACCCCCACCAAATAGATCCACATCCATCTGCTACCTACCCCCATCATTCCACCCAAAAGCTTTCACTACATATCGAGCCTGATACCACATGGGATAACCATAAACATACATTATGTCAATGAAATCTACTCTAGAAGGAAAATATTCATGATCTATAACCACCTATTATGGCTATGGTTTGAGAATAAAAAACTTGGCATCCTCTCACCTATACCTTAGGAATGGACTTAGAATCCCCTACACCAAGTTGAATTATCTATGAACCTTGTCAAATAGGATGAGCTTAGTATCACCCTCTCTCCTCCCATAAATCCACCTCAATCTTTGTAATGACAATGTATGCTAAGTATAGTAATCCCACATTGAAAATCCAACATACAACCTCCAAACCACATATTTAACTACCAAAGCATCTAATGTCCCTTGAAACTAGTCAATATTTATAGCACCTCCTTGAGT
The DNA here is from genome assembly GCA_037957365.1 of Torreya grandis. Lineage (NCBI taxonomy): Eukaryota > Viridiplantae > Streptophyta > Pinopsida > Cupressales > Taxaceae > Torreya > Torreya grandis. The sequence goes on along the minus strand of JARHVA010000263.1, from coordinate 1,113,224 downwards.
TCCTGTAAGAGTATAGTCACCCCTCTATCACATGAAGACCACTTTTAAGTCCATCTAGGTGTATCCCTCCTATGTTATCCCCATCATTCTTAGAACCTAAATATGCTCTTAGGCCCAACAGTAAAAAATAAGCCCCACACTGATCCCATACCTCCTATGAGCTTAGAACCCCCACAGCTCCTATATATCTAAACTCATAAAACTAGTGCCCACTCAAAAACTATCCATCCCAATAAAATATCAAATAGCACACCTAATAGTAGATATGAAAACCTCCCAATACTTGAATTTGGAACCATAAATTAGGAGACTACTATCATCATCATTAGCCTCCAGTTGTCTCTAACTCTCTGATATAGTGGCCTATAGTTGAACCCTCCAGTATGCCACCTAGCAAGCATGTGATCATCACCATAAAACTTTTCTATCAACTCATCCATATCTTCTCTCTCAATATGGTATATTATCTCCCCCTAAATTGATAGTCATGTAATCTTGTGAACATCCTCTAACAAGATAGTCATCTCACCAATCAATAAGAGAAAGGTGTTTATCGCCAAATCTTATCTCTCCATGAAGGCTAAAATCATCTTTGCATCTCATAGCAGGTTTTGTTAATATATCATGGCTCTAAGGCCCACCTCATCCATGTGCACCCAATCATTATCTATCATCCCTCCATGGATCTCTATAAAGATCTAAGCAACTTGATCCTACATGTGGATCTAATCCCATGCCTACAAGTTCAAATTAGCAAACACACTCAGTTTTTCTATAACAACTTTTCCTATGTCCTTTCCCATCATTTCACCTACCTAGTAAAATATATTCTTCTCTTTAATAAATTAACCTCTATTTTTAACCTAACTCAACCCATCTCTGTGCTACACCTACCTCTTTACTTAGTATTTTATCCAAACCCAACCTACCCTTAGCATCCTAAATGCTAAATCATTTTAAACTTACCTATTTGCCTTATCCTTTTATCAAAGTAATTTGACCATTTGGATGATCCTCAATAGTCACTATGACCACTAATGATTGACATGAAGATTTATTCCTCAGTCCTCAACCATAGACAGTTAGGTATGACCATCGATGATCACTATGGGTGATCATTGGTGGAAAATTCCCCAACCTTGCTAACCCAAAAACCACCCACACATTATATTAGACTACAATAGACCTATCTCCTATTTACCTTAACCTATTCCAACCTAACCTACCCTCCCAATTTAAATTTTCCCTAACTAATTTAACCAAAAAATAACCTCTGACCTACCACCTAGGGCACAAACTATAAACATTCCCAAACTAAAATAAATCAACAAAACTATAACCAAAAATACAACAGTCACACTAATCTATCAATTCAACTCTACCCCTACCTCATTCCTTGACCATTATCAAGGATGAATCCTAGCTCCTACCACCTAGCCACATCTCTATCTACCCTACATCTTAGATCTAGTAGTCAGGTCCCCTCAACTAATCAATAATCACTTAATTAGCAATCAACACCACCTCATCAGTAATCTTACATAAAATACCAAACTTGAAAATACACAAGAGTTAGAGAGTCAAAATCTAAAAGTGAAAAAGATTTATATTATTTATTTTATATCCTTTGGACTTTTAGGGTTTCCCCTTGACCATTGATGGTCAAGGTTACCATTGACAGTCGTATTTGAGACCCCTAACCATTGATGATTAGGATGTTAACCTTTTTCATCTTTTGGAACCTATACCTCAGTGCCACCTATTGTAGATTACCCTTTTCTAACCATATCATTAGACCACATCCACCTCAACCTTGGCCATTTTTGACTTGAACTATTTGCAAATTTTATGATGACCTTACTTGGTCTTTTTTGACTACACCAACCAACTTTGCCATGTTGACCATTTGAATTTACACCACCTAGTGCACAGCCAGACCATTTATGTTTTTCAAGGAAACACTTCCTACATCAAATACCTAAAATAACACCAACCCTATCTAGGAGACTTGATAATAATAACCCAATCATCTATTCCTAATGCAATGTCTTAATTACCCTATCACTAGTCCTTTTAGAACCAAATATATTTTTAACAACATCAGTAACTTAGTCTATGTGTGATCTTGACTATCACACATAGTCACATTTTTTCACTTTTTTTCACTTCAAATGCCCAACCCTTTTATCACCAACCTCATGACTCACCATAATCACTTATCAAACCCACACCTAATTATGCTTCACCTCATTGACTCTAAATTTCGGGGGCAATACCTCCTCCCATATTTGGGGTAACCAGACCTTTGACCAGTAATCCATTTTGGTTTGCATGTTATTGATTCAAAGCTACATAGTAAAAAGGTCAAAATGTAAACATTAGAAAGCTACATATAATGGTTCTAGATGTTGAAAAGCCTCAAGACCCCTTAAAGACCACCTAAACCTTCTTGACCCATTAAACTCACCTATCAAACCCTAATTCAAGTTAGTTAACTAACCTAATTAACTCACTAACCCACTAACTAATGTTTGACCTAACCCTTTTAACCCACCTTGACCCCTTAACCTCTAGACACTTGACCATCGATGGTCAGCATGACTGTCGATGGTTAAGCTAACCATCGATGGTTAGGTCCTCACCATTCTAAAACAACACCAATTGTGTATAAGCTAACATGGTACAATTTAATATGACCACCTTACCCATTAATAACAAAATATGAAGCATTGTAATTAGTAACCTAGCCTCTTAGGGAACCTTCTATCCTCCATCTCTCTTTAACTATAAAAAGAGGGGAGTAGGAGGTAAAAGGATCATTTTTAATCATCACAAAAGCATTATAACACATAATTAATTGAGATTTCAACCATCAAGTCTTCCTTCCTATTAGGAACTTGTGACTTACATGTATTAGTGTAATAATTGCTATGGACGCATATGCTTTATAAGTAATCCCTTAGAGCTTATTTGAATTGTCCCACATATAAGGGAAGTAGTAGTTATTAGAATAGAGTTAGTATATAAGCAAGTGTTGAGGTCCAATGAAGGCATCCACGAATTAATTATATTGAGCTTGCTCAAAGGAGGTTGCCCCCTCGAAGAGGCCTGCGATCAATATAAGCTTTCTGTGTTTTTGGTATTGGTAAGAGTTATTTTATTTTCACATATTTTTGATTAAATCTATTGTAAGAGGTAATTTGATATAGGAGGTTCATCACACTTCCATCAATTTACAAACTAAAATAAAGACCTAAACCTCTACCAAAATTTCACTTGAGGTAAAGTACTGTTACTCTACCAAAATTAATTTAGCAGTTAGCCATCAAACATGTACATTTTGTATTCCAAGATTTGTTTGTTTGGTTTATGACCTCCTTACCTAAATTAGAAACTTTTACATCATACCCTCTAATTCATGAAACTTAACCAGATCTCTTACCACTTATTAGCACATTCTGTATCTATTTTGTTAACACCTTTAAAATCCATAGGAACCATCGATGGTCACCTTGACCACCGATGATCACCTATAACCACTGATGGTTATCCAACCAATGATGGTTATCCAACCACTGATGGTTAGCTTAATCATTAAAGGTCATCCTAACCACCAATGGTCACTATGGTAATAAATAACATCTATATATTTTTGACCCCAACCCTCAACCAAATTCTACTTTCTATGTCCCTTGTATGTTCACAGACCCCTACATGATTTTTTGAATCTAGCTTGACCTATTTTAGCACCAATATTGACCTACTATTACTATATTTAGTTTATTTTTGTTATAAATCATATATTTCTTATTATATTTCATTTTGGTTCTTTTCTATTATATGATGTAAGTACTTCATTTTCATCTCTTTCAGCTTAACTATTATCAAAGAGTAGATTAACAGCCTCCTAACAAGATCACACTTCTTAGATCTATCTCATGTTAGGAAATCCATCTTAATATCTTTCTAATGACCCCTTTTGTTAGTATTTTCTTATCTATAGGTCATTCTTGTAGACACCTAAAAATGTCCCCTTGAATGTTTTTAGTATCGCATCACCTTGGACCTATTCTCAACCATTAGTTAACTACCTAGCAAGTTAGCTCAACCTTTACACCTATCTAACAAACATTTTAACATGTTCTCTTTGACTCTTTTAAACCATTTTTACACTAAGGGATTAACCATCAATGTCCACCCTAACCATTGATGATTACCCTAACCATCGATAATTAGGTCTCAACCCCTAGAACACATAAATCATCCAGTTATATATGAGCTTGCACGAGAAAAATAGAAACTTACCCAATCACATCGCATAGCTTTCTTTCTTCCAAAATGGGAATATTTATCCTACCAACTTAGAAAATTTCCCTCAAAGCTTCCCTCCTCACTTAGTAAGTTTTTTATATAAATGTAGGGCTCTTGGGAAAGTTATAGATCAAAACTTTCACACATCCAAGCTCTCTTGTTTTCTTTTTTTAGGCATTCAACATCTTGAAACCCTATCCATGTGATTCTCAAAAGTCATAGTACCATTATGCTACTCAAATCTCTTTAGCACTCAGGTATCAAATCTTCAATGTCACAAAGGTACTTTATTTTATTTTTAGTATTTTCTACTCTTCAATTGTTCTCTTGACCAATCAGTCTAAATCCTCTTCCCTAGTCCTAATACCCACGTAAGACCCTTTCATCCATAGATACCCCCTTTCATCTATAGACACCCCATTTTATCCACCAAATACCCTTTATAACTAGTTATGTAAATTATTTGATAGGTCATTATAGCTGATTACTATAACCATCGATGGTTATAACAACTGCCACTAGTCACCCAACCATCATTGATCAGTACAACCATTGATGGTCATTGTCATTCCAAAACAATAGTTTGTTATATTGGCTCCACTTTCACCCTACCAAATCTCCTTTATCCTTCTAAGAATCACAAAACCCCTCTTTTGACCTCTTTAGACCTGACTACAATTTATTTTTTGCATGTAGATGACCTTACCTAGATTGGTGTAGAAAGTTGACAACATATTTAACCTCCCCATTGTCCCAAAACCCTTCTTTACTGACTAAACTAACATCACATTTGAGTTAACTCTGTGTTCTATGTTTTTCACATCTAATTATGAAGATGTCAATGAATAAATAGGTATAATTTAGGAAGATATTGACATAGCTATAGAGTTCTAGAATAATTACTTTGATCATAATAATGTTATGAACTAGATATCTTTTATATTGTTATCTAAAACCATTTTCATATATATCTTTTATGATATCTCTTTTATCAATAAACTTGAATGTTAAACAAGGGATGACATCCATTTAATGAAGCACATTCCTTTCTTGGGACTGGTTTCTTAGTAGGCAGTGCCTTACCTTTCTATTAATCTATTTTTCATAAGTCAATTTGATTTGTAGGTCATTCTTCCCTAGCCAAAGAAGGAGTTCTCACTTCATCTGGTCATCAACAAGTGCAATGTTTACTAGGTACATATCCTTTATCTCTTTTTTATCTCCTCTTTTTAAATTAAATAAAATCAAGCAAGAAAAAGGAAACATTTTGGCACGCTCGATGGGACACCTTAAGGGTTCATAGTTCTATTTATTTCATATAGCTGCATTAGTGAATCTCATATTTTTACATTTTTGCAAATCTTTGAATTTCAAGAAAAAAAATTGCAAACTTCATTCTAGGGATAGGTTGCATTTTCATCCTACATTCATTGCATTTTTCCTTGTTTGCATGAAAAGACACCAAAAATTCATTTTGGGTAAAATTAAGTGCATCCATTATTTGCTTATTTAATTCTTATCTCACCGAGATTAATTAGCTGCATTATGAATAAATCATAGAGCACATATGTTATAGTACCAAATCACTACACCAAAGAACACATCAAAACATACCTGAGACAAGGCCCATTAGGATTTCATCACCCTTTGGATCACCTTACCCTACCTGGTGATCCCACTTAGATTTCACCACCAAGGGGAGGACCCACTCCATTCTTTGGTGGTGTATAAACTCTAGAAAAATGGTATCTATTGGCTAAGTGGCCCAACTTGACTTCAGGTTTGTGAGGTATGGGGAGCAAGCCCCTAATATGAGGCCATGTACTTGGTCTAATGCAGATTCTTTGAAGACCAAAACTTAACCCAAAACCATCCTTAGATGGCATCTCTAATACCCATTTCATAAGCCAACTCCCCTTTAACACTCTTTAAGGCATAATCCAAAATCAATTTAAAATAAATATTAGGATTAATTGTACTTTTAGTGTGTGCTTTGTTTACTTTGGGCTTTTCTTTGATTTCTCATTATTTAAGGTGAAAGGTTCATTATCCACTTCCAAATTTTTCATATGGTTTTGACTAGAAAATAAGTGAAAAATCAAAATAACCAACCACTACCTTCATCTTCATCCATGGATTATACCTTGGATGTGGATAAATCTCCCCATGGTTCACCTTACCATTCTCCTCCACCACCATATTCTTCTATAATCCCAACTTATCTAGAGGAGATCTGGACTTCACCACCTTTCTCGATAACAATATAGTTACCTTGCAACATTACCTTAACACCTTGCCTCATTGTATGCCCCTACTTTGGTTCCTTCTTTCAAACCATCTCTTGGTATGCCATCTCACCTCATGGTAGGAATCACTTCAGCCAAACCATTAACTTAGACCTCTTCCAATATCCCATTCACCCAAACCCAAACCAACCTTCTACTGTCCAACCAAACACCATTAATTACACCCCATGGGGGTTCAACCTTACCATTAGTTACCTATGCCCCATTTACTATGGCATTATCTTCCACTTTGGATTTTATCTTCCTTCATTTGAAGCCAATCCTTTGACCATAGTTCCACTTCAAATCTTCATGATTTCCATACCTCAAAACCTTCTTCCAATTAGCATTATGATAACCACCCAACCTTAACCTTCCCAACTTCCTCCTACCTCAAGCATACTAACCACATATTTTCCTCAATAAGTGACTATTACAACTTACCAATATGTCCCTAATCCATAAGGGTACATACCGACCACCACCCAAACTTTTATGCCAAGCAGTTCTTATGTGTCACCATCTCAACCTCTTGGTATCACCTATTAGTATGTGGCTTCATTGATGCCATCTACTACCTATTCATACATTTTTGTGAACCAACCTCAAAAAAATGTATCTCCTAATTATGTGGTTTTTCAACCTCAACCTAACCTAATTAAAATTCTCATGGAAAAAATGACTAGTTTGGAGTCATCCATCTTGCCTCAAAAAATATTGTCTTACAACCAAATTTATAATGAGCCTATTCACCCCTATGTACCTATTCATGCTTACTCTTCTCAATGTGAATTGCCCAAATTTTCTAAATTCTAAGGTAAAGAGGACCCTCAGTAACACTTAATAGCATTCTGACATGCTTGCTACTTGATTGCTTATGATGATGCTCTCCTCCACTAAACCTTTCCCATGTCATTATCTGGGGGCACCCTTGAATGGTATAGTTCTCTTCCCACTCATTTTATCTTTTCTTTCTCTCAATTGTCAAAAACCTTTTTAGAACACTTTTCTAGTAAACATATCTAAAAAGGTTTCCATTACAGACCTATACTCCATCAAACAGTTTGAAGATAAGTCCATTGTTGATTTTTTTGCTAGATGGAAAGGTCTCATTAATCAAATCACTTTCCCATTACCCCAAACTAGATTAATCAAATTATTTTCTTGGGGTTGTGATAAACACATTGCTCCCACTATCCAAGTCCAAACCTTTAGGACCTTTGATGAATATTTTACTATATCCCATAAACTAGAAAACTATGCTATTGATGAAGGGAAGTTGAAGCTTTGAAATAAAAATTCTAGTTTCAAATCCATTGAGTCATTCTCCTCAAAAACCATGAACCCAACCAATTCTAAAGCAAAAGCATCATCACATTTGGTCATTCTCAAAATTTCACCTCCTCCACCCATCAACCAAACACGTCAAACCAACAACCCTTCCAATAGCCAAAGCCATACTCAAAATTGGGTTCTTTCAAAACCATTTACCCAAATTGGCGAATCTTATGTATTGGTGTTGGAAAAATTACTCAAATCCAATCTAATCTAGATTCCACCCATCAAGACCTTTCAACAATTTGATACTTCTCACCCCCTTCTTAGGTGGTACAATGAGATTGATCATTGTGACTATCATTGGGTTGTTAGACATGATACCGATAGATGCAATACTTTCAAAAGCATTATTCAGGACCTAATTGATAAATGGGAGCTTGTGTTTGATAACCCAAATGCTCCTTCAAATCAAATCCCTTGATATTTTTCAAAAACCATTTCTAAACCATCCACCTTCAACCCAACACAATGAAAACCAACCTAAATCCTCTAATTCATAGGATGTACATTTAATCAATGTCATTAATGATGTGACCATTATTAAAGAATTTATTACCTCTATCACCCAAATCAAAGAGAACCACCTGCCACCAATTCCTTCAAATGCCCAAATGAAGGAAATACCTATCCATTTCACTTCCTTAGATGAAACCATGGTTTCACCCACCCCTCCTATGGTAGAAACACTAAAAGATATGGTCACTCCATCAACTTTTTCATTCACTCCTCCAATCCAACTCAAAGAACCACTTATCCCTTTAGAAAATCAAACCAAGGAGGAAGTTAAACCAACCCTTCTACTTGAAACTATTACCCTTACCACACCAATTGTAAAATCATATGTATCTTCCTTGAAAGCCATTTCTCAAGAAACAATACCCCTATCTACCCAACCATTTCCTTTGAAACCCTCCACCAAGGATAACAATACTGAAACCGATCCTTTTTCATCCCCAAAGGGTTTACACTTTGAAGCCAATGATCAAGGAACAATTCCTATTTATAAACCCTTCTCTTGGCAAGTTAAAATTTTGGAATTCACCTCCCAACCTAACTTTGATAGAGCCACATTTTGGCATCATATTAGACTCTCATATCAAAATAAGACTAAACCTTTTACTTCACTAGAATCCACTCTTGAACATATTATTACAACTCCACCAACTTATACTCCTAAAATTACTAAGGAACCACCTCAATTACCCCTATCTAAAATTTCTAAATCACCATATTCTTCTTTTACCAAGCAAATAAAGACCTTGGGGATCCCACCCACACCAAACACTACTCACCCTCCTTTGATACTAGATCTAACCACAACAATCCAACCAAATCCTAATCCAATTAAGCCCATTAAGAAGGTAGGATTACCTAGATCTCAACTTTGAGGAAGAACCATACCAACTCCGTCACCTTTACCTTATATTTTAGGACTACATCCTTCCACCATTCACATAACTTACTCTCCCTCCAAAAAACCATCTCCCCTTTTGCTACCTATAACATGTCCATATCTTAGTTCATCATCATTCCTTGCCAACCTTTCCCCATCCACCTTCCCATCTATTAAAACCTCATCATCTATACATCCACTTCCTAATCTAATTACAACTAATCCAATTCATTTGAACCCTCTATCTAGGCTTACTCCACCAATCATGCCTCCTATTAAAAATCCCTTACCCAATAAGGAACCTAAACTAAAAACCCAAACTCCATCATCTCAAAAATCCTTATCAGAGTCTTATACAACTACATTACAAAGGCTCCTACAAGTTTATAACATTAACTTACCCCCCATCAAGCCTTTTGACCCCACTTACCAAAAGCCAACCTAGTTCAATGACAATCTAATTTATCTTTACCATATAACCCTTGTGCATGATACAGAGAACTGTAAATCTCTTCAAGCTATCATTCATGGCCTTTTGGAGTAGGATTATCTATTGGATGAACTTTATTTAATCCCTTACCTTTTTCAATACCTATCTAATCCTTTTACCAATCATCTCCTTCTCTACTCCCACCAATAAATGAAACAAAGGAATCGAAGCAAGTAACCACTCCCCTTTTCCATACTATTCATATGATAACTTGGTTTAGAGCCCAACACAAAGACAAGGGTAAATCCAAGGCCACTATTCCATGGTATTACCGTCAAAATCCTCAACCAACCAACCAAACCCAAAAGGTTACACCTTTACCTTTACAACCATCCAAGCCTAAATTCTCCATATTGGGAGCCCCTTCATCTTCTAATGCACCTTCATTCATCCAATGCCTAGTGATAAAACAACTTCACCAAATGCCCATAAAAATTATTCTTTATGACTTAATTATTCATCAAGATTTAATCAAAGTAATGCATTCCATAGAGGTTCAACCAGATGATCCCCAACCTCTTACATCTTTGATTGGATCTATCCAACACGTTGTTAACATCACCTTTCAAGAGTCTAAAATCTCACCATATCATAGTGAAGATTCTAATCCCCCTCTTTTTATTATAACATCCATAAATCATAAACATGTCAAAAGGGGCATGATTGATGGGGGAGTGAGTATCAACATCATCTCCTCTAATGTCTATGATCAACTTCAACTACCTAAAAACATCATATCAAAATGCTCAGTGGTTTTTTAATCATTCAATAATACCTTGACCACTAATTTGGGGACAATTATTCTCCACATCCATTTGGGGCCTCAAACCATTCCTAAACTATTTTACATCATATAGGGAAAATTTAAATATAATGTGTTACTTGGTCACCGTTGGATCCATGCCATGGCATGCATCCCTTCTACCCTTCATTGATGCATCAAGTTTGAATATGAGGGACAAGTCATTACAATCAAAGCTGATCTAAGTCCCTTTACTTCTTGTAATATGATGTATCATCTCAATGATGTTCTTATTCCACCTTCACCCTCTTCATAGCCAACCACTAGCCAAATCACCATGTCAAACCAACACACCAACACTTATATTTTCAACAATGGTGAAGCATCCACTAGTTTAACTATTTCTTCATCACAAATCCCAATTGAGCACCTTTTGTAATCTACATTCTAATGATTTACACTTGGGGAATATCAAATTTTAGCTTTGGATGCTTTTTCCACTCTACATGAATTTGGGAACCTTCATAATGATCCATCTTATGATCCCAATATTGGTACCCTTGTCCCCTTTGGTCTTCCCAATAATATAACATATTTATTCTATGAGTGACTTGAAAAACCACTTCTTATTCCCACCACCATGCCTTGTATCTATCCATTCATTTCCAACTTTTCTTATCTTAGCAACCTGACCTTTACCCAAATGTACCTTCATCAATGCACTTGGAAAGGGTTTGGGTTTGGCCTCTATGAACAAGGACTCCATAAAATTCCTACTATCAAAACTCAAAAATGTTGTGAATTCTTTGGCCAAGGGTATCTTCCCCTATAAGAGCCCATACCAACCTCACCAACACCACCTCTCACATTTGGAGAACCACCAATCTCACCAATTCCACCTCTCCCATTTGGGGAACCACCAGCCTCACCTCTCCCATTTGAGGAACTTCTACCCTTATCAACCTCGCATTTCCAATTTGAAGAACCTCTACCCTCACCAACTCCATTTTAAGACAATGATGTCATCCCACCTAACTTTTTTTTGGGTCAACACTGTCAGTTTAGGTCCCTAACTTATCAATAATAAGGTCAAACAAAAACCATTCATCTCATTCACCCTAAAATGATCACACATGATTCTTCCACCATTAATATCATCTAATGTCAAGATGACAAATATATTCTTACATATCTGAGTGTAGAGGATTCTTCTCTTCAAAAATCCCTCCCTCATACAAACAAAACAATGCTAAATGAATCAAACACAAACATTAATTTGGGTACTCAAGAGAATACTCATATTGTCAAGATTGGCCAATCCTTAACTCTTGAGGAACAAAGAAACTATACAACCTTCCTTCGTGACCATAGCATAGTATTTGCTTAGTCTTATCAAGATATGATTGGTATTGACCCATTAATTTCCCTTCATAACATCATCACCCATCCTAAATTTAAGCAAAGTCTAGCAAAAAAATCATCAAATCCATCCCTATATAGCTCTTCTTGTCAAAGAAGAACTTCAATGCCTTCTATCTATTAATTTCATTTAACCCATTGACTATCCACAATGGGTCTATAACATTGTTCTTATCACCAAACCCATTAGGGGACTCGACCTTTGTGTGGATTTCTAGGATCTTAACCTTTCATGCCCTAAAGATGACTTTCCCCTACCTAACATTGACCAACTTGTTGATCTTACCATTGGCCATGAAATGTTATCCCTCATGGATGGATTTTTAGGGTATAACCAAATCTTGATTTTCCCCCAAGATCAACATAAGACATCTTTCATCACCCCATGAGGAACTTTCTACCATTGTGTTATGCCTTTTGGCTTAAGGAATGCAGGACCCACATATCAACAAGCCATGACCTAAATTTTTCATGACCTCATTCATACAATAATTGAAGATTATGTTGATGATTTGCTCAAAAAATCTAAACATTGCCAATATCACCTCACCATTTTAGCCATCATCTTTGAAAGACTTATCCATTACTATGTCAGGCTCAATCTAAAGAAATGCATCTTTGAGGTTTTATCTAGAAAACTTATGGGCTTCATTATTTCCCTTCATGGAATAAAAATAGACCCTACAAAAGTTAGATCAATTATATAAATGCCTCCTACTAAATTAAAACAACTTTATAGCCTATAAAGCAAACTTCAGTTAATCTATCATTTTATCTCCCAGTTATCTGATCATTGTCAACCCTTTCACCACCTCCTAAAAAAGGATACCTCCTTTAAATGGACTAAGGAGTGAAAACAAGCCTATGATGAAATCAAGGAGTATCTTATTTATTCATCTATATTTATTCCCCCAAAGGAATATCAACCCTTTTATTTATACATATTTGCCATTGATCATTCCTTGGGAACCATGCTTGCTCATTATAATGACCAACATAAGTAACAAGCTATTTATTACATTAGCCACACCCTCATTGACTATGAAACCTGATACACCCATCTAGAAAAACTCTATCTTCCCTTAGTTTTTGTCACCTCTAAAATTCATCACTATTTTCTTAACCACAAAACTTATGTCCTTGCCAACACTGACCCCCTCAAGTATATGCACTCTAAGCCATATCATAACCAATGTATGGCTATATAGATCATGATTTTATCCAATTTTGATCTTGAGTTTATTTTTTAAATATCCATTAAAGGATAGGTCATTTTGGACCAATTATCTGAAGCCCCTCTCCCTGATAATCAAACTCTTCTTTTTTCCTTTCTAGATGAGTCTATAACTACTCTTTCTTCAGAAGAACACACCTATCCAATTACTATGTATTTTGATGGTTACAAGTGTCAAAATGGTGGGCGTGCTAACATATTCCTCATTCCTATTAATATATATCCTCTCCCATGTTATTTCAAACTCAATTTCAAATGCACTAATAATATATCTGAATATGAGGCCTTGATCATAGGTCTCCAAACCACCCTAGCTTTAGGAGTCAAAGCTATATGCATCTTTGGATATTCTCAACTTATATCAACCAAGTCATAGGAGTCTATCAATGTAAAAATGATGTTATTTTTAAGTATAAACAACTTGATAAAAAATTATTAGCCTCATTTAGCCATTATACCATCTAATCAGTCCCTGCTCTACAAATAATATTACAGACTTCCCTTGCATCTTAAATTCCATTCCAACCTACTGACTCTAAATTATTTGTCACTATAAACCACTTTTCCACCCCATATTACCTTAGTCTTGATCTTCCTAATATTTTCTAGGTGGAAACATCACATTTAGACATTTGGGTATGACCAAATATTTGACTACCTTAATGTTGGTGTTCTTTCACCTGATCTTTCAAGAAATGCTCATAGATATTTCATTAAAAACACCATAAGATACTTAATAATATGGGATATTATTTACAAATGAGGCTTTGATGGCCTTCTACTTTGATTTCTTCATATTCATGAAATTCCCCATGCTATCAAAGAGACTCATGATGGGATATATGGGGGACATTTTAGCAGTCTAGTTGTTGCCAAACGTATCCTTCATCTAGGTTACTATTAGCCCACACTCAATCAAGATTATTGTGACTATGTCAAAAAGTATGTCAAATTCCAACAACATGCCAATTTTTATCATGCACCCACTCATAAACTTCAAGTATCTAAGGATTTATAGCCTTTTTCATAATGGGGCATGGATCTCATTAAAGAAATCAACCCTCATTTATTACAATGACACCAATTCATCCTTATCACTACCAAATACTTTACTAAATGGGTGGAGGCCATCCCAGTTATCTAAATTAATGTTTAAAATACCATTTACTTCATCAATCACCACATCATTTTTTTTTTAGTGTCCTTCACAATATTATCACTGATAACTATAAGTCTTTCAAGAATAAAAAGGTCTAAGCTCTCTGCAACACCTATGGTATCAAACTTAGTCATTCCTCCCCTTATCGACCACAAGCCAATGGATAGGTATAATCCTCTAATAAAACTCTCATCAAAATGTTAACTAAGGTCATCAACACCTTAGGAAGGGATTGGCATTTGCACATCTCATTCACTTTATGGGCCTATTGTAACAGCATTCAAACCTGTATGAGCACTACCCCTTTTTCCCTTGTCTTTGGGGTAGAATCCATTTTACCACTTAAAGTCCAAATCCCCTCTCTTCCTATATCCTTATGAGACATCATTTTTAAGGACTATTATTTTCAATAATGTCTCACATGTCTGGAGCTAATTGATGAACATCAACTTACTACCCTTAATCATGTTTACATCTATCATGAGTGTGTCACCCATGCCTACAAAAAATGCCTAATAGTTTGATAATTTAACATTTGAAACCTCATTCTTAAGGAAAACAAACACATAATAGACATAGAGAAAACCAAAAGGGGAAAGTTGACCTTCAACTAGCTTGAACCCTATATTATAATCCATAAGTATGGGTTAAGAGCTTATCATTTGTCTTCTCTCAAAGGAAAAATAGAACTTGAGCCTCTCAATGCTTCACATTTGCTTCATTTTTATTGCTAAGGCTTATCTAACACACCTTATTGTCTAGCTTAAGCTTGTCCTTTGATTTTAAGAACTTCTCACATCCCTAATACTCTTAGGGACATTTGGTTACACCAGATCCATGTGATTATCCATCAAGAATTTTCATCTAATCTTAAACATGGGTACCACAACTCTACCCATGGCATGGTTCTCATGGATAATTTTCATGTTTTATTAGATGGAATCCCATAGTCACATGTTCTTTATGACCCCTTCCTATTATCACATAACCACTGTATTAAGGTACAACTTTCCCCTTACAAAAGGTTTTGCTCTAAGATTGAAATAGATGCATCCATGTCTAAAAAAAAATCAAGATTTTTGGGATACATATTATTTGGGTCTATTATCATAAGAAAAATAAACAAACCACTCCCTTGAAGTATGGTTATCACTTAAATGATAAAATGATAGACCAATCCCTTGAAGGAAAACTATTATAACTCATACTTTGACCACTCTCTCTAAGGATGGCATGATAAATAATATTTAGCAGCCATAATCAGCTTTATTTTTTAGCTTAATGAAGATTCTTGCCTTGATTAGCTTCATCTCTTTTAAAGCAATGAATGACCCTATCAAAAATTCAACATTATCCCAAAAGAACTACAACTAATTTTAATATTGATTAGTCCATCCCCTCAAAATACATGAACTCATATGTTTTAGTTCTAGACATCACCTAAATAAAGGGGCCGGTGAACCCACACACGGTTCCTTATATAACACTTCTACCCTTACCTACTTATCACTACCCTCCCTTTTTCATATCACATCTATAAGTCAAAGGATTATGAGCTCACATGACACATGGTGTTTATATGACACACCTTAATACTAGGAAAATGCTAATTTGACATGAATGAAGGGTTCACTTTCACTAAGATCCTATCCTCGTTGTGGGGTATAATAAGATCCTTTCCAAAGAATATAGCATGCCCCTTTTCATTTTCACCCATACCTAACTTACCTATTAAAACCAAAATCATTCCACAAGTCAAAACATTAACATTCAAAACCAACCAACTTATCATACCTAGCTAACCTGATTAACCAACCTCACATCAAAACATTAAATTAACCATTATGAATAACATTATTAAAACATACTTTATCACATACCTATATTAATTAATCAACTATAATCATTAAAAATCATCAACAATCAACACATCCTAATCTACCTATCATAGCATAATTAGCAATAAAACATAACCAAATACATCATCATATAAACATGAATATAACAATCAAATAAACATCAGTCATAATCAACATCTCAAAATTAAACCATATCATATATATATATATATATATATATATATATATATATATATATATATATATATATATATATATATATATATATATAATGTCTATACATCATAAATATCACTCAAAATACATCTCCATCTTCAACACATAGGTTGTAGACACTTAAAATTGGCCATTGATAACCTCTAACCAAGGTTTTGACTGATTCCCACCTAAAAAGCATAATTTGGGATAAAAACACTAAGACATTCTACATGATGTGAAACTAAAATATTCAAGTGCTAATTTTGGTTAGGGTATCACTAAACAGGGTAATGCAATTTATGGGCTAGCTAACTTTATCCAGTTCATTTCGATTCAAAATGTCAAATTTGCACCTGGGTGATTTGGATTTCTCTTCCCTAACAAATATTTTGCATAAGACTTGTGCTTTTATTATTTATTTTTGGAAACATCCTAAATGGGATAACAGATCCAACACATTTGACATCACCTTTTAATTCCAATTTAGTCAAATTTTGGACCAATAATAAGGCATTCTGATCAATTTGGGTAATTTGTGCATATAATACCTAAACATGCTTAAGAGCTAATTAACCCAAATTAAGGCCTAATTAATAATTCCATGGAAACTTGTTGAATATTTGTTTTTAAAAGTGAATATTGAATATTTTCATCATCAAGTAACCTCATTTCTTGGGAAGACATCCCTAGGCCATAAATGCCACAAATATAAGGATTCATGCCTCCCATGCCTCATCAATGCCTTCCATGATGCCATTCATACCTCTTAATTTCCCTTTGTTCCAATGCCATGATAAGGATAATTACAAACTTAATTCTAAAAATTGAATTAATCCTCAACCACACATCTCAATCTTGAAATGGATGGTTTAGGTTGATTCTAGACATTTTTAAAAATCTATAAATAGGAGGCCTCACAACATCATTTTTAAGCTATTTTGGTGCAAAGTTATAATACATAAATATCTTCAAGAATCCATTGAAATTAGTGTTATAATGCCAAATTGATTCTAAGCCAAGGCAAGCCATAAGCCAAAGGTGCCAAGGAGAAGAGGAGATAGCCAAGCCTCCTTTGATGAAGATTTCATGAGCAAAATCTGAGCAAGCCACTACTACAAAGGCATTTGGAGCATCCAAGGAAGGTGAAGGAAATCTTGTGTTTGATTCCTTTCTTTCTAGTTGTTTTTGTCATTTGATTTTGTTAACTAAGCTTTCCCTAGTGTCTAAGCCAAGAGATTTTATGTTATTAGTGTGTTTATTTCATCTTGTTTTCATTTTGGAACTAACACCATACTAGTCATCCTCTCTTAAGTCAAATTCCTATATCACACAGGCCGATATCAAAAATGGATCATATACATATCATGGCCCTGGTAAACCACTATTGTTATCCCCATTAATACCTATATATATACCTATACATGTACTAGGTAGAGGCACTACCTATTGACCCACTACCATAACCCACTACCCTAGGGTCCCCAAACCTACCCCACCTAACAAACTCAATAGATAATCTCCCCACCTCAGCTCATTAGGACACTATGCTAACATAATTCCCTCATAATACCTTATCTCCTATATCATTACATGATACCTAGTCTATGTGACATATCTAGGAGGTGTTATACCTGTCATTACTCTGTTGGCCCATCATAAGGAGTCTCTCTCTTAGGTCACCACACTAGATGAGACCCTTTCCTAATCTTTCTCCCCTATCAATGCAATCACCTGACCCTATAATATGGCCACTTACCCTTGTACAGCTATGACCTATGCATAGGCCTAGTCTCTCTCCACTATGATTCCTTTTAACTAACCTTGAAGATTCATAACCTACACCTATAATGTATCTATCTAGGTTTGATCTGCTACTAGTGCCACTACCACTTGTGAGCCCCCATATGCTAATTCCTATCTCTGATCTACATTCATTAGGGCCTTATCACCATCTCCAAAACCAAAATCCATCATAGCATATATACCCTAAAACTATGCTTGGTAGTCAGGTGTCATCCCTACATCATCACCTCCCCTCAATGGTAGCTCCTCAAAATCTAAAATCTCATCTTGTGGTTGTGGCTCTAGAAGTGGATACTCTAAATCCTCCCTTGTATATCATACAAAATTAAGAGGGATCCCTTGTACCAATCTAAACTATCATCATACCCTCTCAAATGGGATATGCTTGGTCTCTCCCTCCCATCACCCATAGACCCTGAAAGATCCCAAACTAGGATTGAAAGCAAATAAATTTGATTTCCACTAATTACAGCATTCAATCAATTAGACAAAGATATAAAACCGAATGTAGCTCATACTATAGCCCAGATGTTTGTAAAATTATTACAAATTGGTCTCAAAACCCAATTGTTATAATAACCACTAAACTGGAAATAAAAACCTGGGATTTCGTGCTCTCGGCCTGCTGTGTCCAGAAAACACAGTCGCCGACGTCGGTTTTTGAGGATGCCGACGTCGGTCGATACCCTGCCGCCGTCGGTCGTCTGAAGGTGACCTCTGCCTCTGTCTGACTGCCTGACTGCCGGCGTCGGTAGATAATCGGCCGATGTCGGTATATATGCCGATGTCGGTCTCTGTGTAACCCTGCGTCCGGACTGAGCCCTTTTCTTTCTCTGACCCTGCTGGTATGGCCTGGTGACGATCTGTCTATCCATACGGATTTCGTACCCGAACCTGGTATGCAAATAAAATATACAAGTCTGGAACCTAAACACTGAATAAATACCTGGAACCCATTTGCATAGGCTGAACCCTGGTATACTCTGTGGATGGCCTCTGAAGCTCCCGATCTGACCAATATGCACAATCTGGATTCCGTCTCGAATCCATCTCCGACAAAGCGCTGGGGTTTCGTCCAACTCTTCGCCAATCTACTGAAGGGTTTCGTCCTCAGAGATTTCCAGCTGAATCACTGATTCAAGCTTCTCAGAATAATTTTTGCAAAAGAAGATATTAGATAATGCCAATGCTTTGCTTTCCCCTTCTTTTTAAAGCCTTCCCAGGAAACTTCTAGAAGAAGTCAATTTTATTTTCATAATAATATAATTAATTAATTAAACCATTATACTAGAAAATTGGGGACATTACAGTCCTCCCTTCTCGGAGATTGCTTGTCCTCAAGCAATTCGCTCCTGATACCCAATGCCAACTACCTGGGTGCCATGTTAATCTCAAAAATTTGCAAATTCTTCTGTCAGAAACACCAGGCTGAAAAATATCTGTGACTACATTCACTTTGTTTCTTCTAGAGAGTAGTGTGATAATCCTCAATATGTAGTTAGCAAATTCACCATCACATACCTTAGACTTAGAAAATGGCCGCTGCGCTACTCTGATTAATAAACTCTCACAATCCCCATAAGGATGTTGACTAATAATTGGGAAGGAAAATACCCGGCAACCAATAGAATTAGTTACCACATCACCTGTAAAATGGGACTCCATCCTGTGAGATGACCCCTCCTTAGGTCCTCCATCTTGTGCTGCCTTCAAGATGATCTTCCTTCCCCCAGAAAGGAATTCTAGCTGCATACGGCGGTGATCAATAATGTAGCGCCCAATACCCTGTAACCACTGCATGCCCAAGACCACATCATAATCCTCTAAAGGAAACACATAAAAATCATCGGTCAAAGTGTAAGTCCCCATCTGAATGCTGAGCTGTGGAATCCGTCTGGTACAACCCAATACTGTACCATCTGCCACCTTTACCCCGAAACCACCAAACTTCTCATACTGTAATCCACGCCTTCCCACTAACTTCCGGTCAATGAAGTTATGTGTAGCACCTGTATCTACCAAGCTCACTACCCACTTACCCTCAAGTGTACCTTTCAACCGAAAGGCATGAAAGTTAGGATAACTGGAGAGAGTAGCCATAATTGCTTTCGCTGATGCCAAAGGCTCTGGGGTGTCTAACTCCAACTGTATCTGTTCCTGCTCAATATTATCCTTAATGTCCGTATCAGGAACCTCCTCATCTCCACACTCAGAAGTTACTTCAATCAAATGAACCTTTCCTTTACCCATGCAACGGTGGCCTGGTTCCCATGGGTCTTTGCAGGAAAAACATAACTTTTTCCTCCTCAAGTCATTCCTAGTCTCCTGATTCATCCAAGGATTTGTAGAGGATGGCCCTTCTTTAATTTGTGGTGTAATGGCCTTCTGTATAGGCCGAGATTCCGTAGCGATTTTCTTATCACCGTGATAAGAAGTGGGTACAGTATCCAGTCTCAATGTCACATCAATGGCATCCTTAAGAGTGGCTGGTTGGAAAGCACGTACCAGTCCCTTAAGTCTATCCTGTAACCCCTCAATAAATAACATCACACTCCGTCTCTGAGGCATATCAGGTACCATAACCGCAATACGCTGAAACTCATTAATATAAGTTTCTGCGTGTCCACTCTGTCTAAGATGAGCCAACTCCCTGTAGTAAAGTTCTGTATCCTTACGGTCAAACCGTGCAATAAGTCTCTCCGTGAACTCAGCATAGGAGTGAACTAAGGCGTGATCCTGGGTGACCAATCCATGGTGCCACCAATCATATGCAATCCCCTCTAGATGTAACACTGCAAACTGAATGGCCTCACGCTCAGGCATGGGCCTCAAAGAAAGATATATGTCTAGCTTGTGGACCCAAGCTCTTGCACTAGTCTCTCCAGTGCCATTATATGAAGCCAATGTAATCTTCCCCGTAGCTCTATTGAGGTCATGATTATGCTGCTGCTGTGGTGGTCTATTACCCCGATCTCCCCTGAGTCTCGCTGTGTCCCTACGCTGTGCACAATACTGGGGAAGAGGAAAAACCTCCCTAACCTCTGGGGGTAAAGCTCTCCACTCTGTTGTGGCTGCCAAAACGGACTCTTGGAACCCCATCTCTGGTGGTTCCACCTGTGCTGGTTGTCCACCTGGTACAAACTGAGGCAGTAATGGTCTATTAGGAGTAGGTGTATGATGATGATGATGATGATGATGATGCCTAGAGGAATGACGGGAACTCCCCACTGAAGAACGGGAATGGTGACTATGTTGACTGGAGTGATGGGTATGATCACTACTAGTCACTGAAGCTGATCTATTCCTTCTACCTCTGTGTCTATCCACCTCTAAACGTTCCATGGTATCCTGTAATCTGTCTAGAGCCTGAACAATCCTGGGCTGGGTAGTGATGAGAGTCCTCATCATCTCCCTTTCTTCTTCATCCTGGTTTCTATGGGCATTCCTCTGTTCTTCGGCCATGATAGGTGGCTGTCCTAAACCCAACTCTCGCTCGTACTGAGCTCTACTACGTGTAAAATATTTATGGCTTCTATCAAATCTTTCAGGATGCATAGAAATAAAACAGTTTTACCCCTACAGGCTGGCAAGATGCATGGCTCTGATACCACTGAAAGATCCCAAACTAGGATTGAAAGCAAATAAATTTGATTTCCACTAATTACAGCATTCAATCAATTAGACAAAGATATAAAACCGAATGTAGCTCATACTATAGCCCAGATGTTTGTAAAATTATTACAAATTGGTCTCAAAACCCAATTGTTATAATAACCACTAAACTGGAAATAAAAACCTGGGATTTCGTGCTCTCGGCCTGCTGTGTCCAGAAAACACAATCGCCGACGTCGGTTTCTGAGGATGCCGACGTCGGTCGATACCCTGCTGCCGTCGGTCGTCTGAAGGTGACCTCTGCCTCTGTCTGACTGCCTGACTGCCGGTGTCGGTAGATAATCGGCCGATGTCGGTATATATGCCGATGTCGGTCTCTATGTAACCCTGCGTCCGGACTGAGCCCTTTTCTTTCTCTGACCCTGCTGGTACGGCCTGGTGACGATCTGTCTATCCGTATGGATTTCGTACCCGAACCTGGTATGCAAATAAAATATACAAGTCTGGAACCTAAACACTGAATAAATACCTGGAACCCGTTTGCATAGGCTGAACCCTGGTATACTCTGTGGATGGCCTCTGAAGCTCCCGATCTGACCAATATGCACAATCTGGATTCCGTCTCGAATCCACCTCCGACAAAGCGCTGGGGTTTCGTCCAACTCTTCGCCAATCTACTGAAGGGTTTCGTCCTCAGAGATTTCCAGCTGAATCACTGATTCAAGCTTCTCAGAATAATTTTTGCAAAAGAAGATATTAGATAATGCCAATGCTTTGCTTTCCCCTTCTTTTTAAAGCCTTCCCAGGAAACTTCTAGAAGAAGTCAATTTTATTTTCATAATAATATAATTAATTAATTAAACCATTATACTAGAAAATTGGGGACATTACAGACCCACCTCTAGTTGTGTAAATAAAATGTATGATGATGATATCCCTCCCATACAAGCCACTCCCTATATAAACTCCATACTATGTCTCCATCCACCAAACCCTCCAATGCCTCTTTGAACTAGTCTAAGTCATGTGTACCATAACCTACCCCTATTAAGGCCCTATCTCTCCTCCATTGATATAAATTGACCCTATAATCCATGATAGACACCCCTTGGTTGGTAAACCCAATCACTGTATCACTCGTATGTGCTCATATGCCCAATAATTAAAACAAACCCCATACTCATGCCATATCATCTATGTGCTTAGAATCCCCACAATTTCCTATATATTTGCACTAGTAGTACCTATACCTATCCAAACATAACTCTACTTATAAATAACTCAACCAACACCCTTAATAACACACTATGGTATCTCCTTCTAACTGAATCTATCAATGCATAATAGGTAACCACTAATTGCAACATAGTCAATAAGTGTCTATCCCTTGGGGCTCTATGGCATAGTGGCCTTCTACTAAACCATCTAGAATGGAACTATGTGTCACCTCTATCATCTCCATACACTCATCCATCTCATCCCCCTCAATATGGTAGATGGTATCACCTTAAATAGGTAGATGTGTAATTTGGTGCACATCCCCTAATAAGATGCTCATCTCCCCTATTAGTAACTAAAAGGTGTTAGTCACCAAATCTGCTATGCCCCTAACCTATCACATATGTTAGGATGGTAATAGCTGACATATGGCTTACTTATCCCTCTTAGATGCTATATCACATTTCTCTATGCATTCATTTGGTTAGTAAGTCAGCCTATGGAGTAACCATGGCCTAGATAGACTATATATAGGAGGTAGTGGGTAATTTTTTATCATCATATTGTGAATTCTACTCTTATTAAAACTTTTGGAGGTTTCCCCCTTGAAGTGGCTTGTCTATTATCATATATTCTGATATATATTAGTCATATTTGGATCTATTTATGCTATTCTACTTTATTGTTGAATCAATTTCACTACAAGTGGTATCAGAGCTTTAATTTTTTAATAAAGGTGTGAAATCATTAAATTAAGCTTCCATTAAAATTTCAGCTCATTTGGATCTATTTTACAAAAGTTATAACCATTTTAGGGTTTTTAATAAAATTACTCTATTGTGCATAATTCAAAGAATTTTTCTGAGTTATTTACATTTTTGGAAATCTTAGAAAATTTTGGATAGGGTATGCTCTTTATATGTTTTGATTTGACGCTGACATAAGTCCAAAATTGCTTGGTCAAAGTTGGGTTGAAAGTGCCAATCAGGGTTGACATCGTAAAGCCCTTTTATGAAAGGTCCATAAACTCAAGGCTGAGGAAAGGGTGTTGACACTCCAGGTAAAACTCCTAACAAGGAAGAGATGGTGTGTGAAGGGGGATGTACTAGATCCTTTATACTAGGGTTTTCTGACATAGATCACAAAGTGAGCCATCTTGACTATAGTGTGCAAGGCATTCAAAGTGAGGTGCAAGGCATACAATCTAATATGAAATATATACAAGATAATTTGGTAGATATCATGATGGATTTGAAAAATAATTAGTTAAATCATCCATCTATCACTATTGCACAACCCCACCAGGGTGGTTCTCCCAACTAGTCTACTTCAAATCCAACTACATTACCAAAGAGGAACCTATTACCAAAGGTGGATATGCACAAATTTGATGGAAAATATCCACTCAATTGGATCAACCAAATGGAGAATTTCTTCAATCTACATCAGATCATAGGTGGATAGAAGGTTACCATGGCATCCTTGTATCTTAAACCTGATTAATTCATTTGGTATTGATGCTTATGTGATCAAAAGAAAAAGATGAGTCTCAGTGTCACCTAGTCAGTTTTTATAGAGGAGTTGCAATTACACTATGGCAATAGTGTGATAGAGAATTACTTCAGTCAACTGGCAAAATTGTGATAGATTAGCTCTATCAAGGATTATATTCATCATTTTTTGAACCTATCCTTATGTATGGAGACAATTTTTGAGGATAACTTGAATGACTTATTTTTGAGTGGACTCAAGGACCACATTCAACATGAGGTACACATGTTTAATCCATTGAATATTTTTGATTCTATTATCATGGCATGTAGAGCTGAGGAAAAATTCATAGCTAACAAGAAGCAACCATTCACTCACTTCAAAGATCATAGCATATTGACACCAACATTCCATCTACTTACTAGATTGACCCCTCAACAAATTGAAGAGAAACATGCACAAGGATTATGTTTCAGTTGTGACAAGTGGAGCAAAGGACATAGATGTGTTAAAAAGAATTTATTATACATTGAGTGATCTAATGAAGATGAAGAAGAAGATGATTCCTCCAATGATGATGAGGAATAGATAGAGGAGGTACTTGAAGATTCCCAACATACAATCTCTTGTCATGCACTTGCAGGTATTATCACTCCATAAACTCTTATGGTGGTGGGTTTCCTCAAGAAATAGAAGGTGATTGTGTTGATTGATTTGGGGAGCACACATAACTTCGTCAACCATAAGTTGATCACTTGATTGAACTATTTCCTCTACCCAACACTAGAATTTTAGGTCATGCTTGTAGATGGTGGTGCAATTAATTATTCAAGTAAATGCCATAGTATTAAGCTTGATATGGGTGAGTACAATCTTGATTATCTTATGTTTTCTATTCCCATGGGTAGCATAGACATTATTTTTGGAGTTCAATGGCTCACAACCTTGGGTACCATTAAGATGAACTTCCAGGAACTATTCATGCACTTTCATTCTGAAGGTAAGAAAATTGAACTACGTGGATTATAGGCAAAATCTCCATAATTGATTAGTTCACATCAGATGACCAAGATGCTAAAAAAGGGGGCAAAGGGAATCATTACATGATTATGTTCCATATAAGCTCAACCCACATAGGCATATACACATCCTAATCTATAGATGATTCTTGATGACCACCCATCTATTTTTGGGGCCATGCCAAAAACTCTCAAAAACATCTGAGGGTTCCTAGGACTAATAGGTTACTACTAAAGATTTGTGAAAGGTTATGGTAGCATAGTGGCTCCACTCACTACATTTATAAATAAGGATGCCTTCCATTGGAATGATGCCAACACCAAAGCATTTGAGAAACTAAAATTAGTAATATGCACCACTCCAGTTTTAGCTACTCTAGACTTCTCAAAGACATTCACTATTGAATGTGATGCTTCTGGATCCAAGTTGGGAGTGGTACTAATGTAAGAAGGAAGACCCATTGCATTTGAGAGTCATCAATTCAAAGGTAAGAATCTACAAAATCCTATCTATGAGAAAAAATGATGGATATTCTTCATGCAATTAAACAATAGAGGCCCTATCTGATGGGTAGACACTTTAAGGTGAAAATGGATCATGATAGTCTCAAATACTTTTTGGAGCAAAGATTATAATCTAAGGAACAACAAAAGTGGGTACCCAAAATGCTGGGTTATAATTTTGAAATCATCTACAAGAAGGGTAAAGATAATGTAGTAGTAGATGCACTATGCAGATGGGATACATCCATAGAAGCATTACTTTGTGCACTGTCCATGTTGCAAACAAATTGGGTGGATAAAGCTTGGTTAGAATGGGAGTAAGATAAGGATACACAGGTTCTGATTTAGAATCACCAGCAAGGTACTTTAGCCTCTGACAAATTTGAATAGAAAGGTAATGTCTTATGGTATAAGGGTAGGTTATACTTGTGCAAATATTTAGAGCTTAAGCACAAGATTCTTGCAGAGTTGCATGCATATCAAATTAGGGGACACTCAAGATTCTTAAAAAATTATCACAAAATTAAGAAAGAATTATTTTGGGAAGGAATCAAGGGATATGTACAATTTTTTTAGGTTGAATGCTTGATATTCCAATAGAATAAAGGTGAGACAGTTAAGACCCTAGGTCTATTACAACTATTAGAAATTCCTAGTCAAAGGTGGGAGGAGGTTTCCATGGATTTCATCACAGGGTTAACTTGTTCTGAAGGTAAGGATGTTATATTGGTCATTTTGGATATGCTTACAAAATATACCCATTTTTGTTCTCTCTCACACCCATTTTTAGTAAGTACAGTAGCAGATATTTTCTAGAAGCATTTCTAAAATTACATGGAACCCCAAAAATAATTGTAAGTGATCATGATCCTATTTTCACTAGTAATTTATAGACTAAACTATTTTCCTATTTGGGTACTCAGCTAGCTCATATCTCATCTTACCACCCCCAATCTGATAGACAAATAGAAGTGGTTAACAAATGTTTAGAGGGTGTCTCTATTGTTTTGTATTAAATTAATAGGAACATTGGGTTAAATGGCTACCGCTTTTAGAATGGTGATATAACACATATTTCCATACCTATTCTAAAATTTCTCCATTTATAGTACTATATGGTTACCATCCACCTTTAATCACTTCTTCATTAAATGTGCAAACCAAGGTTTGAGATGTGGAGGAGCACATTCAGCATCAACAAGAGGTTTTGGCTAGTTTGAGAGAGAATTTGGCCTTGGCACAAAATAAGATGAAGCAATAAGCAGATCAACACCATAGTGAGTGAAATTTTGAGGTGGGTGACTAGGTATTTATACATTTGTAGCCTTACAAGTAGATGTCCTTAAAGAAATAAAAAAAGGACAACAAACTTTCTCCTAAGTATTATGGCCCTTATCAGGTTCTACAAAAAATTGGAAGTGTGGATTACAAGCTTGAATTACCTCATTCATCTCACAAACACTCAATATTTCATGTTTCCAATTTGAAGAAGGTCATTAGATAGAAAGTTTCAATCCAGACAGAGCTCCCAAAACTAGATGAAGAAGGATGAGTCATTTTGGAACTAGAGAAGATCCTCCAAATACATACTAAGAGGTTGAGAACTAGAGAGATTATGGAATATCTGATCAAGTGGAAGAACTTGAGTAGTGAAGATGCAACTTGGGAAGGTGAAGATTTTAGACAACAACATCTAGAGTTATTCAATGTTGAGGACAATGTTGGTTTGAATGGGAAGGGCATGTTATGCCCCTGATCTATCACATATATTAGGATAGGAATAGCCAACTTGTGGCTTACTTATCCCTCTTTGATGCTATATCACATTTCTCTATGCATTCATTTGGTTAGTAGGTCAACCTATGGAGTAACCATAGCCTAGATAAACTATATATAAGAGGTAGTTGATAATTATTTATCATCATATTATGAATTATGCTCTTATTAAAACTTGTGGAGGTTTCCCCCTCAAAGTGGCTTGTCTATTATCATATATTTTGATATATTTCAATCATATTTGGATCTATTTTTGTTATTCTACTTTATTATTGAAGTGATTTCATTATAAAATCCCATCTTTTGATGAGGGTGACTATCATCCTGACATCTCTTAAGAGGCACTGGTAATGCCGTATCCCTCTGAAGTCCATTATCTCCATGTGTTACTAGTCATCCATTGACATGACATCCCTCACCTATGCAAAGATCTTGGGCACTCAATCTCATAGTTGGATCTACTCTCATGATTACAAAATAATTATATCATGAATTAAATAAGAACCTATCACTATGAACATGATAACTAAAACAATTAATTATTTTCTCTATTCTATCCCCCTAGTTGGTATCATTAAACTTCTACCCTACCTCTTTACTATTTTCTACACCACAACACTATTTAAATCACCTACCCACCTTTTATGCACCCTATAAGATTCTCAATCCTAAAATAACCATTTACATCTCTAAGCACTTTCCCTATCCTTATTCCTACAAACAACTATATATCTTTTCCCCAAATAACTATTTAAAATAACTAGTTATTCCTACAAACCCTTATTTAAAACCCACCTATAAATCTTTTCCCCCAAGTTAACCCCCTTTTTTAACCTTCACCAATTATTCCAACCATCGATGGTCCCCTTGGGGGATTTTATACCCCTAGGGTTGACTGTCGATGGTTGCGTTAACCACTAATGATCACCTTTGGGTGATTGTTGGCCATGGGCTTCGACCCCCCAACCTTCCCAAAACACCCAAAAACACACTAAAGACCCCCCTCTCATGTATTTTTTCTCACTTCCTCGCCCCTATCCATCCCTTACTAAGTTTTATAACCACCTCCTTCTCTTTATCCCCATATAATTCATAAAAACCATAACCCTATCTAAACCCTAGGTTTTCAATTTCCACACACAAACAATGCATAATACCTAAATTTAATTTTTCCTTTCTATTATCATTTTATTATATCAATTTAACAAATATTACCCACCTCATTTTATGATCAGTGGTACTTCCTATAACCATGCCCTACCACTGGTGCATCTACTGGATCCATCTCCACCACACTCTCACTCTCAAAACACCAATCTCATCTCAAAACCTCACCCCACTCCCAGCATTCCCTTTCACTCTTCATATGAAGAAACCCACAAAATGAAAATGCTCAACTAATTTTTCACAAATGACGATAATGAATTTTCTTCACTATTCCTTTTACTTTTGTCATAGTTTTAAGATTTTGGGGTCCTAACCATCGATAGTTGCCCAAACTATCGATGGTTAACCCTGACTATCAATGATTGGGTAACCGTCATTGGTTTACTCTGATCTTATGGTCACATAACCTTTAATGGTTGGAGTTTACCCCCTTTCTTTTTTAAAGACTACCCTAAAAATTTACCCTTTAAATTTTTCCTCTTCTTCACCTTAACCTGACCTTAACCATACCCAAATGGGGAAACCTATTTCCCCTACACTCAAACTTGTTTGGGAGTCACCCTCTCCCTAAACAAGAACTACATTTGGCCTAAAGTCCATATTGGATACATTGTCCATGGGACTATGTAGGTAGTGTTCTCTTTCCTTGTGCATTGGGAGTCAGCTTGGCCACACCCCTTACCCAACCACCCACTTACCTACATACACCTTGACATCATCCCCTCTTGAACAAACCTATTCATACACCTTGTTATGACCTTGGTTTGGTCATTGTTGACCTCTTCAACCAATTTGGCCTTGTTACACTTTTTTTTCACCACCTCATATGTGACTTGACCATTCATGTTTTTCTTGGGAGCACTTCCTACCTCAAATACCCAAGTAAACACTAACCCTTTTCAGGACATTTTATATGCGTAGCCTAATCAATTTGACCAATGTTGTGGACTGATGACCTTGTCACTTATTCTAGACCTTAAACTTCTTATTATCAACATTGGTTATTTTGTATCTTTGCATGATTTTTTTCCCTTAGCATCTCATCACAACTTGTGCACATAATTGCATTCCAGTACCTACACCTTTACTTTTATCAAACCATGACCCAAATTTTTCATTATGTCATCAAATCTTGGTTTGAGGGGGAATAGCCTTCTCCTATTCTTGGGGCAATTGACCCTGAACTATCAACTTTTTGTTTTTGTTCTATGGCTTATCAAACTAAAGTTTCATAATAAAAAGGGGAAAAATATAGACACCTAAAAATGTCCCCATGAATGTTTTTAGTATTGCATCACCTTAGACCTATTCTTAACCATTAGTTAACTACCTAGCTAGTTATCTCACCCTTTAAACCTATCCACCAAACATTTTAACATGCTCTCTTAGACTCTTTTTAACCATTTTTACACTAAGGGATCAACCATCAATAGTCACACTAATTGTCGATAGTTTCCCTAACCATTGACAGTTAGCTCTCCACCCCTACAACACAAAAATCATCCATTTGTGGATGATTTTGCATGAGAAAAATATAAATTTTCCCATGCACATCTCACAGCTTTCTTTCTTCCAAAATAGGCATCTTTATCCTCCCAAATTATCAACTTTCCCTCAAAACTTCCCTCCTAAATTAGCAAGTTTTTTCTATAAATGTAGGGCTCTTGAGAAAGTTATGGATCAAAATTTTTACATATCCAAGATCTCTTATTTTATTTATGTAGGAATCTGACATCCCAAAACCCTATCCATATGATTCTTGAAAGTCAAAGTACTATTACATTTTTCAAATTTCTTCAGCACTCAGCTATCAAATCTTCAACATAGCAAGGGTAATTTGTTTTATTTTTAATATTTTCTACTCTTCATTTATTCTCTTGATCAATCAGTCTAAATCCTCTTCCCCACTCTTAATACCCACCTAATACCCTTTCATCCATAGACACTCCCTTTCATCCACAAACAACCCCTTTTATCCACTAGATACCCTTTTTAACTTAATTTGGAAATTACTTGATAGGTAACTATAGCTGATTACTATAACTATTAATGGTTATAACAATCATTATCAGTCACCCAATTATCATCATTCATTATAATCACCAATGGTCACCCTGACCACTGATGTTCACTATCATTCCAAAATAACATTTTGTTATTTTGACTCCACTTGCACCCTACCAAATCTCCTTTAGCCTTTTGACTAGTGCATAACCCCTCTTCTGACCTCTCTGGACTTGACTACAATTTATCTATTACATGCATATGACCTTACATGGATTAGCATAGGAATTTGAGAACATATTTAACCTCCCCATTATCCCATAACCCTTCTTCATTGACCAAAGTAACATTGCATTCAAGTTAGTTATGTGTCATATGGTTTTCACATCTAATTATGAAGACATTGATGAATAAATAACTATAATTCAAGAAGATATTGACATAGATATGGAGTTCTGGAATAATTACTTTGATCATATTAATCATTTTATGAACTAGATATATTTGATATTGTTTATCTAACACCATTTCCATTTATATCTTTTGTAAATTTTCTTTTATCAATAAAGTTGAATGTTCAACAAGGGCTGATATCGATTTAAGGAAGCACATTCCTTTCTTGAGACTAGTTTCTCACCAGGCAGCCCCTTACCTTTCTATTAATCCAATTCTTGTAAGTTAATGTGATTTATAGGTCATTTTTCCCTAGACAAAGAAGGAGTTCTCACTTCATTTGGTCATCAATGAGCGTAGCATTTACTAGGTACATACCCTTTATCTCTTGTTTCTCCCCTCTTTTTAAATTAAAAAAATCAAGAAAGAAAAAGTAAGAAAATAATATTTCCCAAGACAAAGAGGATGTCTCCACAATCATTTGGATCATGTGTGAATAAACAACCAAGTTATTATACCACACCATTGTTACTAGTTTCTTACCTTACTTATTTCTAAGAAATATACTTAAATTAAGAGGAACATTGTCATCCATTGAATCACTATCTTCTTTTATGTATAGGCCTTTCTTGTTTTTGAATAAGTTATTCTTGGAATAGTAAGGTTTCACCTTTTAACTATTCTCTTCTTGCTTAGAGTTTTATTTCTTATTATAAGGGCATTTAGCAGAAAAATGTCAAACTTTACCATAGTTAAAGCATTTTAAGTGTAACTTAGCTTTGTACTTTCTAAACCCTCTTCTCAATATTTTGATAAAGTTGGCTTCTTCTTCATTAGTCTCCTTAGATCAAATGTAGGTGCTTCTACCTTCATGGGTTTGGATGTTTTGAATTTAGCTTCTCTCTTAAAGGTATTTGTTTCTCCCATTCTCATCTCATAGGTTGTGAATGTTCCATGAAACTCATCAACAATGAGTTTATATAGATCTCTTTCTTCTTCTATTACAAATATTTTTGAGTCATACCTTGATGGCAGAGATACTAAGACCTTTTTGACAAAGACTGGATCTTTCATCTCTTCTCTAAGGCCTTTGATTGCATTGAATATTTCATCTACTTTGAGAAGGTAGTCTGGTTTTTTTCTTTTTCATTCATTTTAAGGATTTCAAAATTGCCTTTGTTTGTTTGTAGCTTGGCCTAATTTATCTTGTCATCACCTTCATAGATGTTTTTCAATTCATTCTAGATATCTTGTACACTTTGACAATGTAACACTTTGACAAACTCTAAATTAGACAATCCACATAAAATAGCATTTTGAGCCTTAACATTTCTCTCATATGCTTTCTTGACAGCCTGATCAGTAGGAGTTGTAGTAAGAGTTGTATATACATTTACAACAGACATCCATACATCAAATGTTAATGAAGATAAATATTATTCCATTCTTATAATCCAAAATTCATAGTTTGATCCATCAAAGAGAGGTGATTTTCTTGATGAAGAGTCTTCATGACTTTCCATTTGTGTTCACCATCCAAGATCTACTTAAGTTTATTAAGCTTATTTCAAGGAACCATTGCTTTGATACCAATTATTAGAACACAAATATATACTAAGAGGGGGTTTAATTAGTATATTGATTAACTTAGGCCTTTTCTTGACTTTTTAATGCAAATTAAAATTATATGCAAAAATCATATACACACAAATACACACAACACTAGATATACCATGGAAAACCCAATATGGGAAAAACCTCCATGAGAATAACTACTATAATATACAATTTTAATCTAGCCACATAATAAATAACCTCACTAGTTATAATGTTTAAGGGCACCAACCCTAAGGAGACATTGATCCCTTGATTTAAGAACACCTAATCTAAGGAAGCACCCTTTCCCTAACTGATTGCCAACTTAGCTTATCTGATGGCACCTACGTATCAGATTCTTTTACAGAGCTACAACTCTAGATTATAACGTTTGATTCCTAAATGAATCTAATTATTTATTCTCTTTTATAGGTTTGGTCTATAATTGATCATGTTTTTCACATTTATCTCTTCTCTTCTCTTCTCTTTCACTCTGCCTCTCTACTTATGTGTCTCTATATATTTCTATTTGACACACTTCATCAATAATAACAACAACATATACTATATCTTAGATGACATATATATAATCATTTGATCTATGGTTCTACATATTTTTTGTGTTCAAACTTGTTTGCTAACACATCATGCTCAATTATATTGGACTTAGTTATAGTCTTTAATTAAAAGCTTCCTACATCTTGAACATATGCTCCACCACTATGATTCTTGGTCTTATTTATATTTATAACATATACTAGGATTTAGTTCTAATGAACATGCATATTTACATAAATTTTATTGATTACAACAATCAATATTGTTGTATGTATCATAATATATTACTTAACTTCAAGTTCTTACATGTTTGTATGCTTGATTGTTAGGATGATCATATCTTTAATTATCAACCATTGATCTTAAGTTTGGCACCATGATCTAATGGTCTTCATTAAAAATGATCAAATTTAACATATGTATATTTGATCAATTTATTATAGGCTTACACACTCCATTCAATCTTTGTATGCTTCTAGACTTTAACCTTTTGACTTTAAAATACATCCAGTGATTTTTCTATCTAAGCTCTCATGTGCCATTAGATATTCTGAGTTGCATGAATGTTATCTCTATCTATGGTTAAACATTAACCACTTATCCTCATTGATCTCACTCACGATGTTAGATCTTAATTTCAAGATCAACCACTCATCATTTGATCTTCTGATAAGCTCAAACTTTTATCTCTGATGAGCTACCATAAATGTGACACTTGTCACTAGCAAGTTCACTCACAGGTGCCTTTGACATGTTGACTTCACTGCACATCATTAGATATTTAATGTAAAATTAAGTGATATCCATTATATCTTATAACAAGCCTGATCTTTACCTTATGTATATTTAACTAAGTATGGGAACCATCTCAATATGCTTGGAAGGTTAACTTTGCACCTTCATATCTTTTTCTTTGCTCATTTGCCAATTCTAAAATTTGGACCATATAAACTAAGAATGATAATTAATAAATCCATATTCTTATTTCTTCCTAAATCCTTCACACTTTTAATATATAATTACAATAATCTACTTGCTCAAATTATTCTACCATAGAGATAACTATGCTTAGAACTAGTTGGAAGGCTAACTTTGTTCTTGCATAACTCTTGATGCACTTCATCACGTGATCCATAATTTAGTGCATAAGATCCTATCACATAAGGTATTATGTGTGTGTGTGTGTGTGTGTGTGTGTGTGTGTGTGTGTGTGTGTGTGTGTATATATATTATATATAATATATATATGTGTGTGTGTGTGTGTATATATATACACACACACACACACACACATATATATATACATATATGTATATATATATATATATATATACACACATAC
The DNA here is from genome assembly GCA_037957365.1 of Torreya grandis. Taxonomy (NCBI): domain Eukaryota; kingdom Viridiplantae; phylum Streptophyta; class Pinopsida; order Cupressales; family Taxaceae; genus Torreya; species Torreya grandis. Next base: position 1,078,313 of record JARHVA010000263.1, on the reverse strand, counting down.
ATATATGTGTGTGTGTGTGTGTGTGTGTGTATATATATATTCTCTATAGACATTCACATATGAAAGATATGGCATCATAAAAAAGCTTTCTCATCTTTTTCTTACCATCTGCAAATTTGACTAAGTGTGGAAAAACACTATCAAAATGCCTAGGAACCCAAATATGCTCATGCATATATTTTGTTTTTCTATATCACCTGACTTGATATTTAACTCATAGAAATTAGGCAAAAAATTGAACAAACCCATATGATCATTTTGTCTTGACACCTCCATGTGTGTAAATGATGACCTCATCAACATGCTTACTTGGCTCTACTTGAACCCTTTTGCAAATTTGGCTAAGTATAGAAACTTGGTGAATTCTATCTAAATATCCAACTTTTCATCCTCATATATTCTATCATGCTTCATCACATGACTTAAAATCTAGTGCATAACAACTAAGGACTAATGTGATCACAACCATATGGCTAACTCCCCTATATTTTTCCACACATGGCAATGTGATGTCAACAAAATACCTTCTAAGATTTTCTTATTATACACCCAAAATGTCTAGATGATCAATATGAAGAACTAGAGGAATTACACTCATGCACACAAGCACTCCAATCATCCTTGACCTCTAATATTATCCCTTGCACATATTAAAATCACCATACTAAGACATGAACATCAATGACATCCATAATGCCAATGATCTCCTTTTTTGACATCAATGACATGCTCATAATGTCCCTTTTAACATCAATGATAATCATAATGCTAATAGGTAATCATAAGGATACTGAATGAATAGGAGGAGAGGCATGCTTTAGCCTTCTAGGTGATGAGCTCATATAGGATTTACCTAGGTCTAAGGGTAAGTCTATTTGATGTCTATATATCATATATTTTGTACATCTAAAAGGATGTGATAGGTATTATGATAGCATGAGTGATATGTCACAAGTTAGATGGTAAGGTAAAACTATACATAATAGCCTTGTGAAAGTCTAAATTAGAGTAGGATGTACTATATGACCTAGGGTCTATCATCTAGGTTCCTCTCATGCATGATATGTATGGGATGTTGTCCATAGGATAAAAGATAATGAAAATAGTATTTTTAATTATTTCTTGGATCTATGAGATATTTTTTATGTATCGACCAGTTGGGTTACCCCATGTGGTCAATGATTAATTACCTTGGATTATATGATGGAGATAAGATTAGGTGAGGTGGGTCATGATTTATGCACCAACACTATATATGATCAAATTAGAATATATTGTGTGGAATCCATAGGCAAACATTATGATGATATGGCCAAGTTGGAGGATAGTAGGGCTAGAGCTAGTATAAGAATAGGTCACAAGCCACTACACATGGTAGGTAGAGCCACATCTAGTGGCATGCTTTTTATGTAAGTTTAGACTCCCTCACCCAATTAAATCTATAATAATGCTCACATTTTGGGCTAGACTAATGAGAGAGATGAGGGGCATAAGAGTAGGATGACTACTAGTTATAAAATTAGATCTTAGACCATGATATGAGAGGCCATGGATAGGTTAGGCATGATAGGTGGCAACTAGAGAAGAGATGGATGTGGATTCAAGAGTTCCATAGGTACCATAACTAGTAACATATTAGGAGGAATAATTACCACCTTAGTTACATCACTAATTGAGATGTTAGTGATGAGATAAAGTATAGAGGGTGATCATCTAAGATGACCCATTAGTCAGCCCAAGGTAGAGTTGGTTGATAGAGGCACCACTAAAGTGAGGCTTGAGATGGGCATGGATTGTGACCCCAAGATTTTCATTAGTTAGGAGGTGTACCAAAAAATAGGTGCTCAATGGATGGGTAAATGGAGAGACCATGCTCAATGGATGAGCTAATGGGGAGATAGTGATTATTGACATAGGGATAAGAATTAAATGTTTTTAAATTTTTTTAAGATTGGAAAAGTAGAATACTAGCTATATAATATTGGATAGATAGATTATAAATAGATAGTTTTTGAGATATATCTATGATCTAACATCTATCTGGTTAGCATTTTGAATATCCCATGGAGCACGAGGAGAAAAAATGGGGATCCATGGTGAGGGTATGAATTAATGATATCCTAGATGAGGCATTGATGCCATACACCCTACCACATTAAATGATTCCATAGTACCATCTGCCCCAACTTAGGTAAGCTAGTTCAAACTAGAAGGAGGGGTTGTGATATAGTTACAGGAGCATAGAGAGGGGATTCAACCACTAGTATGGGAGGGTATAGGAGAGGAATAAGCATGGTAGGCCCTAGCTCAAGATAAATCCATGCATATATCTACCTTAACCTATATGGATTAGATACAGGCCCAGGAGAGAGTCACACATCTAGCTACCCTAACCTAATTGGGATAGGTATAGGCCCAAGTGGCTCATCTACTGGGATAAGAATCATCATTGGAATTTCATATATCCTCTTTAAAAATTACTATTTAAAGGAGTTAGATTGAGGTAATTATGGGAAACATGGCTAGGCCATGAAATAGGCATGATGGGGCCTAACCGTAGAGTTGGAGCTATCCATTTTTATACTTTGTATCAAAAACACATGATATATATATATATATATATATATATATATATATATACATATATATATATACATATATATATATATATATATACATATATATATATATACATATATATATATATATATACATATATATATAATTTTAATAGTTAGATGTTGATCTTGTGTGGTTGGTTTGTTGATGCATGGATATATTTATTTCTAGCACATATGATTTTCTTTGTTGTATATGTTATATGAAATATGTGTAGGGTGTCTTCTTTTCTAGCATTATGTAGAACACAAGCATGGTTATAGAAATAGGAAAAAAGGTTTGGAAAATTATAAGTAATAAAATGTACTACACACTAATTCATGATGGGAAATGTGTAATACTGAAATGATTATGTATAAGAAACCAAACAAGATGGTAAACAAAGGAAAAAAATGTTTTTAAACTAGTGAAAAGATTGATAACCAAATTAAAACAAGTAAAATCACACTAAATCATGTTGGGAAGTATGACAAGACTATAATAAAATGGAAAGCATGTGAAAAACAAATGGTATAAATATAAATTAATTAAGTCAATCAATCATACTAAATCACATTGGGAAGTATAAAAAAGAAGTAAAATTGGCAAATTGGTCTTAAATTAATCACACTAATTCAACTTAGTAAGTATGAAAAACTTAATAAAAATGGTTGAATTCTTACATAAAATTAGAAAATAAGAAGATAAAAGTTAAATATAATTAAATTAATCATAAAACATACTAAATCAATATGGCAAGCATGTCAATGACGTGTATCTCATAATCAATCACATCTTATCTCATATTTGACACATGTAATTTTGGTGTGACTGGGCTATTGGAAAATTTTATGATGAAGGCTAGGTCCTATCTATGGTATTACACTATAAATAAAAAATTTAGAGGTGGGAAAAATAGAAAAATATGGAAAAATGGGTGAAGGTAATGTGGAAAATTGGTAATTTATGATGAAGGCTTGGTCTTTTTTGAGGTCTTACACTACAACTCACAAATGAAATCCTTAGGGGAGTGGTCGGTGAAAAAAATAATATTTATCAAGGGGAAATATTAGGTTTTTAAGGAGTGAAAAAGGGAATGTAAAAATCATAACATAGGCATCTTATGAGGATACCTTAGAATACATTAGGCATGCTAAGGACATGAAAAGACACTAAGTGACTAGTGACCATCAATATACAAAAGATACTTGTTCATGATAGGTACAAAAGATTTGTAGGAAAATATGTGTGATAATAAGATCAAATCATATTGGTAGTTAGCACAATAAAATTAAAATGGACCTACCTTCCCATAATGTGTTCCTTACTTCTCAAGACTCCTTATAGAATCATTGGTCTACTATGAAGATTGGGTACTTACATGAGAAGGTAGGTTGCACTATTTTTTTTTTTTTAATTATTTTATTCTAATCTACTAGCCTATCACACCCCAAGGGGCCTCAACTCCATTTTGAAGCCAACTATGGATTTTGAGCTTCAATTGGACATAGAATATGTATTTGAAATTAAATCTTTTAGTGTGATTTGACTTTTGATATTTTAAATGTTACCTTCTGAGATCATTGCCTTTTGTTAAATGATTTGGAATTTGAATATTTTAAGGATTTTAATATTCCTTCTCCATATGGATTTGGAATGATCAACCAAGAGATAAAGTGATATACATGAGTGAGATTTATAATTTGGATAAAGGAATCTAAATATCAAAAGATGTGATGGATTAGAACACTTAGGCTTAACAATTAACCAACATGTTATCTCAAATCTCAACCATGTGTATGATTAGTTTACAAGAAATAATAAAGGGGAATAAAAGGAGATCTAAAGTGGATGAGTAAAAGGAGATTTTAATGAGATATGATTGTTTGCTAGTTGATCACTTGGTAAAGAAGAAATAATTACAGGGAGTAAGGTTTGTATTACTAAGTCATAATAATAATTATCTATTCATAAATAGATAAGATAGTAAAACAAATCATGTGAAAGAAAAATATAACCATAAATAATGAAATCATGAAAATAAAACAAGATATTTATGAAAAAGAATCCATAATATCACATAAGAAGTAAAAATGACATCATAAGAAACATATAGTGCAAAAATAGAAGTCATCATGTAGATAGATAAGAATCTGACATAATGTCATATGATAAAAATAGATAAATGTAAAATTAGAGCACATGCCCAATCCAAAATGAATGAATAAAATGAAGTAACACCATGCTTTTGTTCACAAGTACTGATAGATTTATCTACACACATTATCCATAAAATCTAATAAATCTATATGAAGCTAAATGCAAATTGTAGCCAAAGTCTCATCGATCTTTAGGGAAAACTGAGAGAATACTTCATGTTGAATGTCTTCAACAAAAAACATAGGAATGAATAAAGGATCATGATGATGAGGTATATTGGGTAGGGGATACTCAGGATAAGGTATGGGAATGTACTCTATGAGAGATGGAGTTATCAGTGGGGAATGTTCCACTAAGGAAAGAATAATTGGTGAAGAGGGATCCATAGGTGAGGGAATCATAGGTGGAGGAATGGTAGGATAATAAGGTACAATAGGTGGTGAAGGAACCCTATGTGGATAATGGACCACAAGTTAAGGAGGATCATTCTTATGAAAGTGACCTATGGCAGGAAGAGTTGAAGGCATAGGAATAGTTAAAAGGTGATCCTTGAGATGCTACTGAAGGATACAATAATTATTAGTATGACGGGTGCCACATTGGTGCCAAAGATAATATACCTCTCCATATATTTAGGTAACACTTTGGGAAGAGATATAGCCTTGTTTATGGGCTAAAGATAAGTATGATGCAAGGTGTCGATATATTATCACAACTTGGGACAATGCATAGATGAATGATTATCTATGTCATGGAAGTAATAGATATGATTTTGAGTAGCCTTGGGAGGAATGCTCATAGGAAGAGGTAAATCAAGAGTTGGGGAAGAGTGATATAAATAATAATCTCTTGTCTAATGATCAAAAATCTTATGAATGTCATAATATGGATGATCAGCCCATTTGGTAGGCAAAGGAGAAAATTATGGTAAAGGAAGCAAACCATAACCAAGGGAAGGTGGGTGTGGTGGAGATACTGGGAAAGGCTAAATTAAAGGATCAATATGATCAAAATTCAAAATAGGATAATCTATAACATGATTATGAATAGGGTCCAAACTAAGCATTGTTATAGGAGAGGTGGGATAAAAAATGGGAAGAGAATCAACTATAATAGGAGTAAGAATAAGATCCAAACTAGGATTTGTTATAGGAGGGGTGGGAATCACAAATGGATGAAAAATGTTCACAAGCATCTCAGGGATAATGAGGCTAGAGGGGTCCTAGTATTTGGATAAATGATAGGGACCAGTCATAGCATGATCCATAAACATGCTCCTATGAGGTTATTTAAAAACTAGAGGCATATATGTTTCTCTATTTTTTCCATTTATTTTATTTTTATAATATAAGAAGAAACTTTAAAGAAGGGTGTGGTGGACAAACCTAGTTTTGTTATTCCCTTGTGAATCCAGTCAATTGTAGATACTCTTCTTTGTCTGGGTAGGATGACCTATAGATAAGAAATCAACTAAAAGAATGGTTGATTAGTGAGATAGGTGGACTACCTATCATGAGCTAGATACAAGAAGCACTAAGCTTCCTTGGAGGTTATCAATCTGCACATAAGACAATTAAGTTTTAAAAACTAAAATTAGATGCTTACATAAAATAACAAAAGGTACTGAAAGTAAATATAAGAGATAAATGAAGTGATTTTACTAAAATATCAAGAACTTGATAAAGATTAATGCTAGACTATACAAACTTGTTTCAAAAAATAAGTTGAACCTCTTTAATGAAATAAAAACTCAAAAATTAGAATTTAGGTATGGATTAGTAGGTAAAATGTTCTTTCTATTTTAGATAAAATAGAACACACGATGACCATTGGTAGTTAGGGCCAACCATCATCAATCAAGGTATAATCATTGATGGTTACTATAAGATCTATTTTGGGAAAGAATGGTTATTGTGGTGAGTTGTAGAGAGGCTCTAAAGGTGTTTCTAGGCTAGATATTGATTTTGAGATTTAAATGAATTCTTAAAAGTATATAGTTTAGAGATTGGGTATTTAGGTGAGTAAGAATGGTTTTTGGGTGGTCTGGTGGTGGAAGGTGAAGTGCCTAGAGTTGGAAAATTCCAACATAGGGAACAAGATGAAGAGAAATGGGAATGGGTACAAGCAATGAAACTAATAAAAATATCTATTGAACATGATAAAATGGTATAGATAATTAGCTCTAAGTTGGATGTCCTAAAGAATGTTGAGATTGAGTGGTAAGATGCAAGGGATCCTAGAGAAATATTGGTAGAGTAATGGTTTTTATCTCTTCATGATGAGTTGCTAAAGCACTTGATGTCTCTGGTTTGGTTCTTAGTTTTATTAGGAGCTTTGAATTTCCTAAGAGTAATAATATCTTGTGCAAAGATAATTTTTAACCTCCCTAAGGCAAGGATTTTAGGTTACATTAAGTAACCATCAATGATCCTAGTCAATTGGCACCATTTGAGGGGTAACCATTGGAAATTAGGGAGAAGAGGTCAAAATGACTAAAATTAGCCATTTACACTAATGATTAGTTGTTAAGAGGTAAGAAATGGTCCAAGTTTAATAAAGACCTCATTAGGATGCATGTGGAAGAAGTCTTAGGAAGTTAGGGTAATAAATGCTAGGGTAAAAATGGTCTTTAGGCTAGGTGTCAATTAACTAGCCATCAATTTAGGTAGGTGAGGTGTAAATAAGCCTTATTTAATTAATTTATCCAAAGGGGGTAAATGGGTATGTTGAAGGATTTTTTGTAATTAATCCTAACCCAAGGGGCCAAGGGAGTCAAGGGGTGCTTGATGATGACTAGAACCATATAGTTTTATAGTGTCTATATTTTACCCCTTTTTGTTGTGTAGGTTGCATCCTCAAATTGAAAAGCAAAAAATAATCAGTGTAGTGGCAAGTTGGATGGATGTCTCAAGTATGGGAGGAGGTGTTCCCCCTCAAAAAAAGATATGATGAGGTGAAAATGGAGTTAGGTATGGGTTGGATAAGTTTATATGGGTGGTAAAAATGGGTAAGATGGTATAAAATGGTAAAATATGTTGCTACAAGGAGGGAAAAGGATAAGTGAACTAGGCCACCACATTTATGCATAGTGGATATGGGTGCACTCATAAACTCAATTTTCCTTTATAAAGGTCACTGTGTTATTAGGGGTCCAAAAAGTGGGTGAGCCTAAGAAAATGGAATAGGTCATAAGTGTTAGAATCACTAAGGGGCATAGTCATAGGCATCTAAAAAGTTTGTATTTAAAAAGGTCAAGGGTAACCAACAAGTAGCTAGGTGTGAGGTGTGGGTAAATTTGTACAAGGGGTCCTAGTGGGTAAAAAGAAAGGGTAGGGTGTTAAAACCTAACCTAGGTTGAATAGTGATGGTTGGACTTAACTGGAGGTAGTCATCTAAAGACCATTAGTGGTCACATAAAACCCTAAAAAGGATTAAAACTATAAAAATTCAAAATGATTTACATTTTATCATTATTTACCTTTTTATCATCTACCACTTGTTTACCACTTGTCTCCTTTTATGAGCAAAAATGATGGAAGTGCTTTGTGAGGTGTGAGTGGTGGAGTTGACTATGAGGTGGAGAGTCATTGGTCTAGACATAAGAGATAAAATATAAAGGTAAAGATAAAACTTGAGGGTGAGTATTGGTAGTACTAAGGGCTCTACCATGATATTGGACATGAAATGAGGTAGGCCTCTTGCATTACTTTGTGTTTGTCTTTGCCTTGCTTTTGCTTTGGTGGGTGTGCTTTGAAAATGGGGGTTTTAGGTTGTGACAAGAAAATTGAGGGTGTAGGGGGGAAATTAGTTGTAGGAAATAATGGGGGTGGGAAATAGGGTAGGTGAGGTAATGGATTAGGGTTATTGGAAGTATGTTGAGGTATTAAGGAGTTTTTGTTGGGTAAGATTTAAGGTTTGGTCACCAATAGTTGGCCACACAGTGACCATTGATAGTCTTTATTAACCATCGATGGTCAATAATGGATTGGTATAATGGTAAAGTGTGGACCAAAGATGGTTCAAAACCCTGACCATCACTAATAGAGGTTTGATCAGTAGTAGTTCCATAAGGAACCATTATCAATCAAGAATCAACCATTGGTGGTTAATAAATAAAGCTAAGGTTTTAGAATGGGGTCTTTAAGGGTTGGGTTTAGGAATAGGCTAAGAATTTAGAGTGATGAGTAGTTATTTTTGACATAGGCTCAAAATAGGTGGGTAGGGGTAGGTGTAATAAGTAGAATAGGTGTCATCTAGGAATTTTTTAGTTGAAGAAAGGTTGTGCTCTAACCTTACAGGTGATGGAGTAACTGGTGATGCAAGATCAAGTATCACTACTCTTAGATGAGATAAATAGGGGTATGACTATTCAAGAGTGGCACCACATGGTAGTAGTCATATTAGGTGGTATGTGCTACTATCAACATGTGTCAAGAGATACCATAATGTTGGTAGCCCTCATTGACAGATGGGACCCAGCTACTAACACTTTCATATTTTTGACTAGGGAGATCATGATTCTCCTAGAAGACATACACATGATCTTGAGATTGTTAATACAAAGGTAGGCTATAGATCACATCCAGGGTGAGGATCAGGATGCCTACACAGACTTTTTATTTGGGGAGGATTTTATGCAGGCTAGGTGACATGTTGGAGGATTCTACTTTGAAGACATGTACCACATGGATAGGTCAGGGAGACAACTTATTACCATGATGATGATAAATATTGCATGTTATACACTTCTTAATTTGAGCAAAGATATATTCCCCTAGTCACTCTTTGTTGAGGTGTGGAGCTAAAATCTTCACCAATGAGTGAATGCAGAAGTTGCAGGAATCACACAGTCACCATCGATGGTCAGGAATGGACCAGAGGCTGTCGGTGTTAGTTTTGGATCAGCTGACGTTGGTCATAGGTAGACTGGCAGGGACTGACGTCGGTCACCTGTGCATCTAGAATGCTATTTTCATAGATGAACAAATTGTTTACATGGAAAGATGAAATGTTGGTATTGAGTCTGTATTTCTATTTTAAGCAGGACTGTTTTGAGCCCTTGATTAGGAGGTGCATCTAATGGTTGTGAATGCATGCTCATGTTTCCTAATATTATATATAGGATTAGATCTTCATAGCTTATGGGACATAACTATTATTACAGAATAGTATTGTAAAATATATGTGTATCAATCCAGGTTGTTAGAATTGATTGTAATTGAGAGAGAGAGAACTCTTGAGGGAAAGAGATCTGTACATCTGAGAGAGGTGTGGACGAAAAGAAGTTTCTTTAATTGTAATTCCTTCTGGAAGAGTTTAATACAAGTTTTCAAGGTGGTTTCTTGTATCTCTTATTCTTTGCTATTTTTGATTCTAGTTACTTATCATTCTAGTTTAATTTCGTGTTTAGTTGCTTTCATATAGTAATCAACTTTGTTGGTTGATCCCCAACAAGTGGTATTAGAGCTCAGGTTGACTAACAGGGGTTTCATATCTGGTTAGTGTTTGTTGATTATAGGTCACTCACAAGGATTTTTGTTTGAGTGGGAGAAAGCAATGGCAGAAGAAAGTAAACTGAGAATGGAAAAGTTTAATGGCAAGAATTACCAATTATGGACAATGCAGATAGAAGATTATCTGTATCAAAAAGATCTATACTTACCGTTAGGTGGGGTTTCAAAGAAGCCCACAGACATAGAAGATGAAGAATGGGAAGTTCTTGATAGAAAGGCTCTTGGATCTATAAGATTGAGTCTAGCATCTACTGTGATATCTAATTTATCACAGGCAAAGTCAATGGTAGAGTTAATGACTACTTTAGCAAATTTATATGAAAAACCCTCAGCTTCAAATAAGGTATACCTTATGAAGCAGTTATTTAATTTGCAAATGCAGGAAGGTGGATTTGTATCTAATCATCTAAATGATTTCCATGGAATTGTAAATCAATTAAATTTAGTCAAAATAGTGTTTGATGATGAAATTAAAGCTCTATTAATCTTATGCTCTTTACCTGAAAGCTGGCATAGCTTGGTAATGGCAGTTAGTAATACTACATCTACTTCAAATATTTTAAAAGTAGATGATGTTGTTAGTGTAATCTTGAATGAATAAATTCATAGGAAAAGCACAGAGGAAACATTAGGAAATGCTTTAAGTTTTGAGAGTAGGGGAAGGAAAAAAGAGAAGAGCAAGAAAGGGAGATCAAGGTCTAAGTCAAAGATGAGAGGTAGATCCAAATCCATAAATGGCAGGAGGATAGCCTACTGGAATTGTGGAAAGATAGGGCATATAAGCAAAGATTGATGGTCAAAACCTAAAGAGGACAATCAACATGAAGGTAAAGAAGAAGCAAAGGTTGTAGGTATTGTTACACAAGATGCTCTTATATTCTCTTTGCATAATAATATAGAATCTTGGGTTTTAGATTCCAGTGCCTCTTTTCATGCGACCCCAAATAGAGAATATTTTAGTGACTATGTCCATGGAGATTTTGGAATAGTTTATTTAGGGGATGATGAGCCTTATAAAATTGTTGGCAAAGGAAAAGTGCAACTGAAAATGCAGAATAGGAACACATGGGTGTTGAGAGATGTCATGCATATTCCCAGCCTGAAGAGAAATCTGATTTCTGTAGGAAAGTTAGGAGATGAGGGTTGTACAATAACTCTCATAGCTAAATCTTGGAAGGTTTCCAAGGGTGCACTTGTATTGGCCAGAGGTAAGAGAGTAGGTACTCTCTATTTATTTAATTGTATTACTAATAATTCTACTTCTGTATTATCTACTTCAGATGTAGATGCAAAGTTGTGGCACCAGAGGCTTGGCCACATGAGTGAGAAGGGAATGTCTATTCTTAAGTCAAAAGGTAAGCTTTCAAATTTAAAAAGCATAGATCTAGTTTTTTGTGAGCACTGCATTTGTGGGAAATAGAAGAGAGTGAGTTTTCTCAAGATTGGGTCAACAAAGAAGAAGCACAAGTTGGAGCTTGTTCACACAAATGTGTGGGGACTAGCTAAGGTTGCTTCTATTGGAGGATCACAGTACTATGTTTCTTTCATAGATGATGCTACAAGAAAGGTATGGGTATATTCTATAAAAAATAAATCTGATGTTTTTGACACTTTTAAGATTTAGAAAGCTATGGTTGAGAATGAAACAGGCAGGAGATTGAAGTGCCTGAGATCTGACAATGGTGGTGAGTTCTACAGCTACAAGTTCAACTGGTAGTATTATATGCATGGAATACATAGGAAAAGGATGTTTCCAAGGATGCCTCAACAAAATGGAGTTGTTGAAAGGATGAACAGAACAATAATGGAGCGTGCATGGTGTATGAGGTTACATGCTGGGTTGCCCTTAGAGTTTTGGGTAGAAGCTGTGGATACTACAGTTTACCTGATTAACAGAGGACCCTCTACAGCTCTAGATGGTTGAATTCTAGAAGAGGTGTGGACAGGTAAAAAGGTAGATCTCTCATTTCTCAAAAATCTTGGTTGTGAAGCCTTTGTGCACGTTGATAAGGAAAATAGAAATAAGCTTCATGCTAAGTCTATGAGGTGCACATTTATTGGTTATGGCTCTAGAGATTTTGGATTCAGGTTTTGGAATCTAGGAACTAATAAGATAATTAGGAGCCGTGATGTTGTTTTCAATTAAAACATGATGTATAGTGATCAGCTCAAGAAGCTGAATCAATCTGAGCAGAGCAATGGAGAATTGGACAAGGTGAAGGTCCAAAATGAGCTCGCAGGAAAGAATAATCACAGATAGGAAAACACAGAGACCAATGTTGATTAGGTAAGAACTGATGTTGGAAATACAAGAACTAATGTCAGTCAAACAGTGATCGATGTTGGTCAGGTAGGAATCGAGATCGGTCATGTGGAACTGACGTCAGTCAGTTATAGGCTTGGAGGTGACTGAGGTCAATCACTATCAGAGAATTTGGGCAGACAGCATGTTGTGAATGAGTCTCAAATGCCCATCAAGAGGTCAAAAAGGGTAAGTAAACCTCTAATTCGATATTCCCCTTCATTATTCTATTTATTGCTTACTGATGGTGGAGAACTAGAGAGTTTTGATGAAGCAATATAGGTGGAATCCAAGAATTAGTGGGAGCTAGGCATGAGTGAGGAAATTGATTCCTTGAAAGAGAGCCAAATGTGGGATTTGGTTGAGTTGCCAGTAGGAAAGAAGACACTAAAGAACAGATGGATCTATAAATTGAAGGAAGGTGAGAATGGATAGATGAGATATAAGGCCAGGTTGGTAGTGAAAGGATTTGCACAAAAACCAGGTATTTATTTTGGTGAGATTTTTTCTCCTGTAGTTAAAATGACTTCTATATGGACTGTATTGTCTTTAGTTGCTATTGAGGATTTGCATCTTGAGCAGCTTGATGTTAAGACAATGTTTCTTCATGGAGATTTGGATGAAGAAATATATATGGAATAGCCAGAAGGATTTGAGGTCAAGGGTAAGGAGAAACTTGTGTGTAGATTGAAGAAAAGCTTGTAAGGTCTCAAGCAATCTCCTAGACAATGGTATTTGAGGTTTGACAGGTTTATGACTGAGCATGGCTATAGTAGATGTCAATCTGACCATTGTGTGTATTTGAAGAGATTGGATAATGGTAGATATATTATTTTGTTGTTGCATGTAGATGATATACTAGTTGCAGGATCACACATGCAGAATATCTCTGAGCTTAAGGTGAAATTATCTCACACATTTGCCATGAAGGATTTGGGAGTAGCATAGAAAATCCTTGGCATGAGTATTAAGAGAGATAGGAAAAATCACAGGTTGATTTTGTCTCAAGAGGATTATGTGAACAAGGTGTTGAAATGGTTCAATATGCAGGATGTAAAACCGATAAGCACACCTTTGGCTGGACACTTTAAGTTGAGAAAAGAATAGTGTCCTAATTCACATGATGAGGTAGAGTACATGAGGAAATTTCCATATGCTTCCGCAGTTAAGAGCTTAATGTATGCAATGGTATGTACTAGACCAGATATTGCCCAAGCAGTGGGAGTTGTGAGTAAGTATATGGCCAATCCAGGGAAGGAACACTGGAAAGCAGTCCAGTGGATTCTCAAATATCTGAAAGGGACCAGCAGTAGGCATTTGTGCTATGGTGGGTCAAACACTTCTCTACATGGTTATGTAGATTCAGATATAGTAGGTGATTTGGATGGCAGAAGGAGCACCACAGGATATGTTTTCACTGTTGGTGGAACGGTGGTTAGCTGGATTTCAAAGTTATAGAAGGTTGTTGCCTTGTCAACTACAGAGGCAAAATACATTTCAGTCATAGAGGCTAGCAAAGAGATGATATGGATGACACGGTTCATGGAAGAGCTAGGAAAGGAGCAAGAGAGTTGCAAATTATACAATGATAGTCAGAGTGCAATTCATTTGGCTAAGAATTCAGCCTTTCATTCAAGAACCAAACATATACAGCTTAGGTACCACTTCATTAGACAGGTATTGGAGGATGGTGAGTTGAAGCTGGAAAAGATCCATACAGATAAGAACCCTGCTGATATATTAACCAAGCTGATAACAAAGGAGAAGTTGAATTTTCATTCAACTTTGTTGGTCTTCATGATTGAGTTTGAAGATGGAGAAGGTAGAAGATGTTGTTGTATAGGTACTGGTGCAGCTATTTATCTCCAATGGGAGATTGTTGAGGTGTGGAGCTAAAAGCTTCACCAATGAGCGAATGCAGAAGTTGCAGGAATCACACAGTCACTGACAATGGTTAGGAATGGACCAGAGGCTATCGGTGTTAGTTATGGATCGGCTGACATCGGTCACAATCAGATTGGCAGGGACTAGCGTCGGTCACCTATGCGTCCAGAATTCTATTTCCATGGATGAATAGATTGTTTTCATGGAAAGATGAACTGTTGGTATTGAGTCCATGTTTCTATTTTAAGCAGGACTACTTTGAGCCCTTGATTAGGAGGTGCATCTAATGGTTGTGAATGCATGCTCATGTTTCCTAATATTATATGTAGGATTAGATATTCATAGCTTATGGGACACAACTGTTATTGTAAAACAGTATTGTAAAATATATGTGTATCAATCCAGGTTGTTGGAATTGATTGTAATTGAGAGAGAGAACTCTTGAAGGAAAGAGATCTATACATCTGAGAGAGGTGTGGAAGAAAAGAAGTTTCTTCAATTGTAATTCCTTCTGGAAGAGTTTAATACAAGTTTTTAGGGTGGTTTCTTGTATCTCTTGTTCTTTGATATTTTTGATTCTAGTTACTTATCATTCTGGTTTAATTCCATGTTTAGTTGCTTTGATATAGTAATCAACTTTGGTGGTTGATCCCCAACACTCTTAGGTGTCCTAGTGGATATGATGGTTGAGTAGATATTATTTGCATGGGCCCCAATGCTATTAGTGTAGATCTATAATGAGCTTTAGGGGTATCAATTACATAAGAGGTATGGTATGAGTGTTGACTTTGTATTACGCTATTGTGCCTATAAGCACATCAAGGTACTATGACTATCTAGATTAACCTAGAAGACATAGGATCAGATAGGGTTCAAGGTAGGCTTTATGAGGTGGAGGATAGATTATCCACTTATAATAATAAGGGTAGAGATTTAGGATTTATATTTGTTTAGAGATAGATTAGAGGCATTAGTCGATGGTGAGGTGATTTGGAGACCTTACACAATATTTCCCTCATGGGTAGGATATACTAGACATACTTTTTCATTGTTGAACTATATATGGATACATAGGAGGTGGTAGAAAGAGGTAGAGCTGATCCCATTTGATAGGGTTAGGAGATAGTTTGGGTTGGTGTTGAGTGTTCAGAGGACATTCCCTATGTACATGAGAGAGGATGTGGAGGTACCACTACCTCGTCCATAGTTGATTGAGGTGGAGATTTATTATGAGGAGTTACTAGTTACTTTAGACATTGATGATGTTGGTGTTACTCAAGATTACATTATATAGTTTTAGGGGCACTATGAAGCTATATGTTTTGGGGGAGATAGTGGATAAGCTAGAAGTGTAGGTGGATAGTAGCAGTCTATCACTATAGAGATAGAAGAGGGAAAGGGGGAGTAGATAGACATGGATTCCCTTAATAGACATGTACTTATTACAGAGAGGGATTAGGTGAGAGAAACATTGTCTATAACATAGGCAATGTTGGTAGTAATGACACTAGAGAGAGACACTACAAAGGGGTAGTTAGCTGGGAGGACACAAGAGAGAGACACTCTCTAGGGATAGGTTACTAGTCTCACTTAGTAGAGAGACTAGGTAAGAAGATAGGTGGTGATATTTACATAAGAGAGGGATGTGGCATAAGATCATCTAGCCTCTATCACACAAGAAAGGGATCAAGCATAGGGTAAGGTTACCCTAATATCTATAGACTAAAATTTTTACTCTATGTTGCATTCTAATTCTCAGTCATGCACTACATTTTTGTTCCCACATACCTTGGTCATGGCGGCAAAAGTTTTGAAATAGAGCGCGAGTTTGTTTCTTTCGATTCTTTTCCATCTAAGTATTGAAGTGTAGTGGAGGCTGCCATGTGGCATAGTCTGAGCACAGGCTCTCTTTCCCCTTTTTGATTTTTTTGTTTAATTTTTGCCTACATGTCGAATTCAAGTAGAAGCCGCCAAGTGTCACTTTCCAAAACATGGAGCCGGCCAATTGGCATCATTTGAGACACTTTTCATAACTTTTAGGAGGGCCACAAAATGTGCCATGTATTCAATAATAGCTAAGCGAAATGCACCATGTGTTGGCATCCGCATCCCATATTGGCACCCACATTTCATTCTATTTCTTGACAAAGGTTTTCAACAAGCCAAGTAGCAAGAAGAAGTGAAAAGTGCTAGGTGGAAATCACGGAAGGCCCTGGACTACTTTTTTAGAAGAAAGTAAAAGTCACCACGTGTCAACATCTGAGAGACAGTTGGTTCAATGCCTGGGTTTAATGCCTTGGTTCAACATTTTTGGTTCAATACCTCAGTTAACGTGTAAATGGTGCGTAGTGTTGAACCATTGAACCATTTTGGTTTATCAGGTAGTTCAAGGGAGTGTCCCAAAGACCAAAGGGGTCAATTACCTTCTTCAAAGGTAGAAAGGCATCATTTCATTTTGTTTAAGTGCCAAAGAGCAATGCAGGCTACCAAGTGTCACTTTTTGAGCCCCTTTCTACTCCATTCCTAAAAGAAGTGGAAGAGATTGCATACCTCTAGTAGGAAAAGTGGAAGATGCCATGTATCTTCCCAAGAATAGTGGAGGCCGCCATGTGTTAACTTCCAAGAGATCATCTTCAAGCTTCATTACCAAATAAAAATTGTGGTGGGTCCTGGGTGTTATTTCAAAGGTCTGAAAAAGCTACCAAGTGTCACCATTTGTAGGAGCCTAATATGTGCCCCAAATAATTCTACAACATAGCTAAAGGGAAAGTGAAAAGAGCTGCGTGTCTTCAATAAATTAGGTGGAAAGTGCCAAGTGTCATTCTCCAGTGCTTTCTAAGTAATAAGGAGAAATTGACTAAGTGTCCTATTTCATTTCAACAGAACAGAGTGTTCCATGTATCTGTTACATCAAAATGAGATGGAGGGAAACTCAGTGTGAGTTATTTCTGGTAGATGGAATAGTTCACTGGGTAGATTTTTACGGCCTACAAACATTAAAAGGGTCATCTATTTATCTCCTGTAAGTAGAGGAGAATGGACAGTTGTGCAGCTAAGCAGGTGATGGAATGAGGAAATTCAAGAATGAAAGGAGGTATTAGACATGAATCAACATGCCGCAGTCATGGCAGCTACCCCACCCTAGCATGGCCCTTCTTGATAAGACCAGGATACATCCAAGGAATTAAATGCATCAAAGGCGACACTATTTTATCTCTAAAATACAAGGCTATAAAGGAGGACAAGAAGAACTAGAATAAAAAAAAAGGGAAGATAGTTTTAGATTTTTTTGAGTCTGTGACCAAGTAATATCATTTGCTTTTGTCTCATTTTCTTGAGTTGTAAAGTCTACATAATTGTATGTGTTTCTGCACCTCTTATGTGGTTGAATGAGTTAAGAAGATTAAACTCTATGCCTTGGTTGATATGATCTATATCATTTGCAAAATTAGTCTATACTGTAGATTTTCTAGAGTTGTGATTAGGAATGTCATTTGCTTTTGTCTCATTTTCTTGAGTCAGAAGTTCTACATAACTATACATGTTTTTGTGCCTCTTATGTGATTGGAAGATTCTTATATGAAGATTGAACCCTATGCCTTTGTTTACATTTTTTGTATCTTAGCAAAAGAAGCCCTTTTTATGAGCCTCTATTTCTATTATTTCAATATTTTACATTGATCATGCACTTGTTTGCTCTTAAATGTAAATGAATCCTACATATAGTCTCATTGTGCTCAAGATTATGATCAAAATTACACTCAGGTGCATCACCATAGTTAGGTTCATTTCTTACATTTGCATTTCTATTTAATTTTCTATTCCTTTTCCCCACACTTGATACAAAAGAAGAGACTAGCTTCTCTAAAATTTGGAGGTTGTTTCAAGTCGCAATATCCCACAGCTTGAAACTTTCCATTATTGTTGATTAGAATCAAGCACAATTTTAAGCATCAATAGTTTTTTGGCATGCCTAGTGGGACAAGTCTTGAAGTTTCTTTCAAGACCATATGAACCAGAGAGCTATGAGGAGTCAGAGGTGTGGACCAGTCACTAGATCACAGTCTGTTGCAAATCCAGGTATTCTTTTGCCACCTTTGGTAATAAGTCCAAGGAGAAGAGCTAACCAATTTGCACCAATACCAAATATGGGAGCCCCCATTCCCCCAAGAAATTATGCAACTTGGAACAATGGTAGTCCCTTAATCCTTCCAACACCACCAGCCATTTGGGATCCTATCCCAGTAAATGCCCTAAAAGCTCTGCCCAAGTTTAGTGGGTAAGACTCAAATATGCCTTCAAAACATCTTCAAGATGTATCAAATGTATGTGCCATACATGTTGTCACACAGTAAAATGTGGCCATAAGGTTATTAGCACCTTCTTTTAAGGGGAGGGCTTTAGAATGGTATCAGTCTTTGACCCCAAATATAATATCTACATGGGACCAGCTTGGAGATCTGTTCTTTGAAAGATTTGTAGAGAAGGGTGATAAGTCTTCTTTGTTACAGCAGTTAATCACCATTCAAAGGGGACCATAAGAGGTCATGACTGACTTCAACACCAAATCTTAGAAAACTTAGGACAGAATCCCTACTACAGCTAGGCCACCACCTAGTATGGCCATAGTGTTTTATCTCAAGGCTTTGAATTCAGATATATTTGTTATGATTCAGTCACTAGGAGGACACACTTTGCCAGGGGCTTATGACTTGCGGTCAGAGCTAAGAATCATTTAATAGATGCTAGAAAGTTACCTCCAAGGCCTCCCATGCCCATGTTCCCAAAAATTTCCATGCCCTTACCTCAAGAATTTACTAAAACTATAAGCCCACTTGTGTCTATGTACACTTACCCTCAATCATCTGTGAAAGAACCTGTCCCTGCTCAGTCATCTGAGATGGATGATATCAAGAATATCTTGAGGACATTTTATAATGAGCTGATTAATATAAAGAGTCAGTAGAATACTTTCCCTAAGCCCCCTTATCAAGGCTATCAAGGAAACAAGTTTTCATCCCAACCAAACCAATATCACGGTCCTCCAAAACAAATTAACCATCAACTAGTGAATCAATTAGTTGTAGTTCCCACACCCTCATAGACCATTCCTCCCAACTCAAATAGGGAGATGGTTCCAAGTCAAAATAATTATGTGGATGATACTAATGCTTGGTGTTTCCCTTGCAACAATGCTCATACACCCAAAGATTGTCCTAGGGGTAATCTACAACAAAGGGTGGCTGAGCAGAGAAGAATGGATGGTCAATTTGCCAATACCAGTAACAATCAAGCCTACCAGTCTCTCAGTATGTATAATTTAGTTCTAGTGGCTTAAATACAAGGAATGTCCTTGTAACAAGAGGAATAAATATCCTTGGAACATGCTTTATTCTCATTGGTTGAAGATGAAGAATCAAATTTCTTGAACGAAGCATCTACCTCTCAAAGACCAGTGGTACAATCTAATTACTACACCAGATCAAAGAGGAGAATGGTAGAATAGTTGGATATTGTAAGTGGTCAAGTCAAGAATAATCCTCCATCTCAAGGGAAAATAAATGTTACTACTAGACAAGAAGTGCCTCAGCTGGTGCAAGATCAGGGGATTCCTACCCGGATTCAGGAAAAAATGAAGTATCCTTATGTCTAAAAAACTCAATCTTTGGGACTGATCAATGTAGTGGATCAATTAAAGAAGACTCCAGCCCAGGTATCAATATGGGATATATTGGCTATTCTTGAATAGAAGACACTACTACAAGATGCTCTGTAAGGTCAAGCATTGCCCAAAGGTGTTGTTACCAAAGACGGACCTACTGGAAAAGAAAAGCTCAAAGATATAGTTCCTCATCAGACAATAGCCTTTGTGAACAATGCAGCATAAGTAAGTAAATCTAAGCTAGAGCCTTTCTATTTGACTCTGATAGTTGGAAAGAAACTCTTGCATAATGCATTAATAGATTTAGGAGCTAATATAACAGTGATGCCCAAGCAAATAGCTGATGCTTTGAAAATAAAATATGAACCCCTTGTAAAAGGAGTTATGCAACTAGATGGCAAAATAGTACAAACCATAAGGAGAATCAAACAACTCCCATTGCAATTATACACATGTCCCAACATAATTTTCAACCAAGATGTAGTATTCATAGATATACCTCCTATTTTTGGTTTATATTTATCTAGAGACTTTACAGTAAAAATAGGAGGATATATGTCTCTTTATTGGTCTCACCTCATCTTGAGAACTAGATACGATTCGAAGATGAAAATTCTATCTAAACCACTATCAAAAGACCATATCACCAATGAACTGATAACAAGATTAGAGGTAAATCATGCTATGTTAAATAAGGAAGAAAGGATTTTTTTTGAAGAGCTAGGCGACTGGACTGAGCATGATCAAGAAGAAGAAAACAACCAGTTGTTGGCTATGATGCATAGCGATCCATATGGGAACTATGACTCTACTAGTTTGGGTACATACGTAATTTTTGATGAGGACCAGGAAATCCCAAATGTTATAAGGAAAGAGGCACCTACTACTCAAGATTTAGAGATCTAGACTTTGAATTTTGATGGGGCTAGAAGTAAACATGGTGCTGGAGTAGGAATTTGTCTTACTGCTCCAAATGGTGATAAAATTTTAAGGGCTATCCAATTCCAATTTGCTTGCACTAATAATGATGTTGAGTATGAATCTTTAGTACATGGGCTCCTATTAGCCAAGAAAAAGGGAATAAATAATCTAAAGGTAAAAGGAGATTCAGAATTAGTAGTAAAGCAAATTAGAGAAAAGGCAGTAGCCAAAAATGTGAGAATGAGATCTTACAGACATAGGATTTGGGATTTGATAAAATATTTTGAAGATATCAATATTGAGATAATCCCTAGAAGTAAAAAATCTAAAGCTGATAGGATGGCCCAAATTGGCTCATAGTTTAATCCAGCAACTGGCCTATTGGTTAATAATGAGTCAGTAAAAGTTATAGTGAGGCCAACTATTATAGACAATGATGAGAATTGGCAAGTATTCGAAAATGATGCTCAGGTAGTCTCTTTCTTACAACAATTAGATGAGTTTGTTGGTCAGTTGCAAACAAAAATTGAAGAGGCGTATGGTGATCAGATCATACAATTGAGGACTAATAAGCTCCCCAAGGGCTTGATCACCTTAGAAAACCTGTTTGACCCAGAGGATGTAAGCCTAGAAAAGAAAAGGTTCTAGATAGATAAAGCAAACTATTCTAAAATAGAGGTGAGTGATGAGAAAAGGCTAAAAGTTGGGAATTCTACAACTCAAGAAGAGAAGGAAAGACTAATTGAATTGTGCCAGAGATATGATAGAGTCATAGTTTGGAGCTATGAAGACCTTCATGGATATAATAGAGACATTATTCAGCACATGATAGAACTAACTGAAGGGTCTAAGCCCATTAGATAGAAACAAAGGCCAGTAAATCCAAGGATTAAGCCTCTAATAGTAGATGAGTTGTAGAAACTTTTAGATTCCAAAATAATATTTCCAATCAAGCACTCAACTTGGATATCAAATTTGGTACTAGTTAGGAAAACGAATGGAGATGTAAGACTGTGTGTAGATTTTAGAGATCTAAATAGAGCATCTATGAAAGACCACTATCCCTTACCCTCCATTGAACAAATTCTACAAACTATGGCTAGATCAAAGAGGTTTTCTTTACTAGATGGTTTCTCTGGATATAATCAAATTTGGTTGGCTGATGAAGATCAATACAAAACTACTTTTACTACCAAATGGGGAACATTTGCATATGCTAAGATGCCTTTTGGTCTATCAAATGCAGGAGCCACCTTTAAAAGAGATATGGATATAGCCTTTGGGAAACTTATAAATAAGATATCCTAGTCTATTTGGATGACCTCACTATATTTTCAAAAAATGCTAACGATCATTTTGATCATTTAGAATCTGTCTTCAAGAAATGTTAGGATTTTGGGATATCATTGAATCCCAAGAAATACATCTTTGATGTACCTCAGGGAAAATTTTTGGGACATATAGTATCTAAAGAAGGAATTTCTATAGATCCTAAGAGAATCACAGTTATAATGAACCTACCTCTTCTAGTAAATAAAAAGGCAATTCAGTCCTTTTTAAGGAAGATCAATTTTGTCAATAGATTCATATCTAATTTTGTAGGCTTGGTAAGACTAGTGACACTCTTGCTAAAGAAAGACATGGTCTTCAAATGGACTACAGAAGGAAAGTAAGCCTTTGAAGAGGTCAAGAAGGCTATCTCAGCAGCCCCAATGCTTAAAAATCCATATTTTTTCAAGCCCTTCGTAATGTATGTCTATAGAGGAGAGTCAAGTATTGTTGTTGTCTTAACTCAAAAGAACGATAGGCTAGAGGGGGAACACCCAATAGCCTTTTTCTCAAGAACTCTTAGGGATTGTGAGACCAGGTAAAATTTTGTGGAAAGACAAGCCTATGCCATGGTAAAATCCATCAAGAAATTTAGGCATATCATATCAGGGAAAAAAATTCTGATACTTGTAGCTCACCCAAGTGTCAGGGAATACATCATGGAGGGAGAAATTACTAAGAAAAGAGCCAATTAGATCACTAAGATCCTTGAATATGATGTAGAGGTCAGACCTACCAAGCTAGTCAGGGGTAGGGGTCTGTGCCAATATATAACTCAAGAGCTTGAAAGGATGTTACCTGAGGAAGTAGATTTAGAAGGAAAGATAGAGATGGTGCTAAAATTACATGAGGTTGATCAAGAATCTTGGGTCACAAGCAGGATTCATTTTATGAAAAATGGAATTTATCTAAGAGAACTCCCTCAAAATAAGAGAAGATATTATAAGATATAGGGAGTTCATTTTGTTTTAATTGAACAAGTCCTTTTTAGAAGAAATTTTGATCTAAAATTGTTAAGATGTGTAGAATAAGCTGAAGCTAAGAGAATACTACACGAAATGCATCATGGAATATCAGGGGGGCATTTTTTTGCAAAGACCATAGCCATAAAGATAAGTGACACAAGATATTTTTGGCCCACTTTATTTGTTGATTGTTATCAGCTGGTTAAAAAATGTTGATCCTACCAATATTATATGGGGATGAGGAGGAATGCAACCATGCCCCTTAGTCCTATAATTATAAAAGAACCTTTTGCTCAATGGGGTCTTGACTTCATTGGAATGATAAATCTAGTGTCTAGTATAGGTCACAAATGGATATTAACTGCCATAGACTATTTCACCAGATGGACCGAGGCAGTCCCACTTAAGGAAGCAATAGAGGATGTGATCCTAGATTTTATAGGGAGTATCACTACTCGCTTTGGGGCTCCTCGCACCATAATTTTAGATAATGCTAAAGCATTATTGGGGTCTAAAGTATCTGACTTTGCCTTAAAACATAGAATATACCTAAAAACTTCATCTAACTATTACCCTCAAGGTAATGGTTTGGTAGAATCAACCAACAAGAATCTGATAAGACTCATCAAAAGAGTAGGGGCTGATCATCACAAAGAGTGGCATAAAGTGCTTAATCTAGCACTATGGGCTGATAGAATCACACCTAAATAGGTGATCAAAATGTCCCCATATGAATTGGTTTATGGAAAGTCTATTGTGATTCCCCTAAGCTTAGAAATCCCTACTCTCTAGCTGATCAAACAAATTGAAATTGAAGAAAATGGCCCCATGCAGGTCAGACTCGTAGAACTTTTGGAAGTTCAAGAAAGGAGGGATATAGCCCATGATTCATTGATTAAGCATCAGGGAATGGTTAAGGACTATTTTGATAAAAATACTTTGAATCCTAATTGTGAAGTAGGCTCAATTATTTTGAAATGGGATGTAAGAGCTGCCAAGCCTGGTCAGCATACCAAATTTGAAGCATTGTGGACTGGCATGTATAAAATTTGCACGTGCAAGTGGAAGAATTCATTCAAGATAGAATCAATGGAAGGAGAACCTGAAGAGATTCTTGTAAATGGAATATATTTGAAACATTTCAATTAACTTGGGTCTCTAATGTATTATAGTTAAATAATTTCCCTTTCTCGCATTGTTTTTTCATTGTTTTTCCGCTTAAATAAGTGTTTTAAACACATATCAATGGCTCTTTTGAAGCTGTAAGTTTCACAATTTTGATCTAGTAGAAGGTCGAGTTTTCTTTTCAAGCAGACTCAAAAGTCTTAGGGGTCGCTAGTAACTGTAGAGTAAAATTTTTACTCTGCGTTGTATTCCAATTCTCAGTCATGCATTATATTTTTGTTCCTGCATACCTTGGTCATGGCAGTAGAAGTTTTGAAATAGAGTGCAGGTTTGTTTCTTTCAATTCTTTTTTGTCTAAGTATCGAAGTGCAGTGGAGGCTACCAAGTGGCGTAGTCTGAGTACAGGATCTCTTTCCCCTTTTTGATTCTTTCATTTCATTTTTGCCTAAGTGTTGAATTCGAGTGGAAGTTTCCAAGTGTCACTTTCTAAAACACGGAGCCAGCCAACAGGCATCGTTCGAGACACTTTTCATAACTTTCAAGAGGGCCATAGAATATGTAATATATCTAATATTAGCTAAGTATAACACACCACATGTTAGCATCCACATCCCATATTGGCACCCATGTTTCATTCTATTTCTCGGCAAAGGTTTTCAATAAGCCAAGTAGCAGGAAGAAGCAAAAAGTGCCAGGTGGCAATCGCAAAAGGCCCTAGACTACTTTTTTAGAGGAAAGTGAAAGTCACCACACGTTAGCATCTAAGAGATAGTAGATTTAATGCCTGGGCTCAATGCCTTGGTTTAACATTTTTGGTTCAATACCTTAGTTAACATGTAAATGGCATGCAATGTTGAACCATTGAACCATTTTGGTTCATCGGGCAGTTCAAGGGAGTGTCCGAAAGCCAAAGGGGTCAAGTACCTTTTCAAAAGGTAGAAAGGCATCATTTCATTTTGTTTAAGTGCCAAAGAGTAGTGGAGGCCACCAAGTGTCACTTTTTGAACCCCTTTTTACTCCATTCTTGAAAGAAGCAGAAGATGCCGCATACCTCTAGTAGGAGAAGCAGAAGATGCCACGTATCTTCCCAAGAATAATGGAGGCTACCACATGTCAACTTCTGAGAGATCATCTTCAAGCTTCATTGTCACATAAAAATTGTGGTGGGTCTTGGGTGTTATTTCAAAGGTCTATGGAAGCTACCAAGTGTCACCATTTATAGGAGCCTAATATGTGCCCTCAATAATTCTAGAGCATAGCTAAATGGAAAGCAGAAAGAGCTACATGTCTTCGATAAATTAGGTAGAAAGTGCCAAGTGTCATTCTCCAATGCTTTATAAGTAATAAGGAGAAATTGACTAAGTGTCTTATTCTATTTCAATAGAACAGAGTGTTCCATGTATCTGTTACAGTAAAGCAAGATCGAGGGAAACTCAGTGGGAGTTATTTCTGATAGATGGAATAGTTCACTAGGTAGATTTTTGGGGCCTACAAACATTAAAAGGGTCATCTATTTGTCCCCTATAAGTAGAGGATAATGGATAGTTACACAGCTAAGCAAGTGATGGAATGAGGAAATTCAGGCATGAAAGGAGGTACTAGACATGAATCGACACACCGTAGTCAGGGCAGCTACCCTGCCCCAGCATGGCCCTTTTTGATAAGACTAGGATACATCCAAGGCATTAAATGTGCCGAAGGCTGCAATATTTTATCTGTAAAATCCAAGGCTATAAAGGAGGACAAGGAGAACTAGAATAAAAACTAGGGGAAGATAGTTTTAGATTTTCTGGAGTTTGTGACCAAGTAATATCATTTACTTTTGTCTCATTTTCTTGAGTTGTAAAGTATACATAACTGTACGTGTTTCTACACCTCTTATGTGGTTGAATGTGTTAAGAATATTGAACTCTATGCCTTGGTTTATATTATCTATGTCATTTGCAAAAGTAGTCTATACTGTAGATTTTCTAGAGTTGTGATTAGGAATGTCATTTGCTTTTGTCTCATTTTCTTGAGTCAAAAATTCTACCTAACTGTACGTGTTTTTCACCTCTTATGTGATTAGAATATTCTTATAATAATATTGAACCCTATGCCTTTGTTGACATTTTATGTATCTCAGCAAAAGAAGCCCTTGTTATGAGCCTCTGTTTCTATTATTTCAATCTTTTACATTGATCATGCACTTGTTTGCACTTAAATGTAAATGAATCCTACATATAATCTCATTGTGCTCAAGATTAGGATCAAAATTACACTCAGGTGCATCACCATAGTTAGGTTCATTTCTTGCATTTGCATTTCTATTTAATTTTCTATCCCTTTTCCCCACACTTGATACAAAAGAAGAGACTAGCTTCTCTAAAATCTGGACGTTGTTTCAAGCCATAATATCCCACAGCTTGAAACTTCCCATTATTGTTGATTAGAATCAAGTGCAATTTTAAGCATCAACAATATCAACTAAGAGGGATTATCTTATATAGGTAGGAGGGTATGCACCATCATGACCGATGTAAACCATCTCCATGTCTAGATATCTAGCCACGGTTGAAGAACTTAGGTATTATAAGGCACTAGTCTTCACTCAACTTATAGATGATCCCTGATGTGGAGAGTATGTAGTAGATTAGGTGATGGGAGGGAGGATTAGCAGTGCTACACCCAGTCATTGGGTAACTTTTGTAGGTACATAAATGGGTCTGAGAGATGGACAAGCTCTAGGGGGTAGTGGTACCTAGGCACCATAGACCCTATGAGTTTCCTTATTGTATTATATTATTTTAATATCATCTTGTGGACTAATGCAATGAGATGTAAATAGGATTTTGAGAGACATGGAAATTATTATATATATGATTATTATTTTTATTATGATGTGTGATGTGGTTATGGTTGATGGATTTTGTTTATGGTTATGATTATTTATGATGTGATGATTAATATATTCTCATGTGATGATGTTTTTTATGATGTTTATGACATGGTTATGATGTTAGTTTATCATTTTCCATATGATTAGGTGCATTCCTAATTAGTTTTTATAAATATGGATGATAAATGAATCTATGTGATCCCTTTTCTAGATAGAAATGTGATAGATAATATATGTGGATGACTCATTAAAAATAAATGATTAAATGGTTATATTGGAATAAATGTGATAAAATGAATTGTGATTAATGTGATTTTTGTTTAGACAAATGATATTTTGATATATGAGATGGTGATTTTTATTAAAAAAGTTTTCATGATTAAAAACACTTAAATAAATAAGATAAATAACAATCACTAAACAAAACACATAATGTTTAGTAATTTTTTTTAATGAATTTCATTTAATTGGATGAAGGTTGATTTAAAGACTAATCTTAACATATAGATTAAGTTTGGATAACAAAACTATATGTAAAAAAAGTGAATAAAGTTACAAAAATCAAGAGACAAGTATCTTAATGAATGTATCAACAAGTAGGTATAAGAAAGAAGGAGACACAATGCTATTTCATTGATGTGGACCAAAACAAATGGAAGTTAGATCGACTTATGAACATAAGCCCTTCACATGCTTTGCATTAGTGTTCATTGGTTTGTTAAAAAATTTCTTGATCACATAGTGTCAAGTAAGCTCAAAATCTCTTGTTTTATGGAGGGTAAAAGGGAGATGGAGGAAAATGGATTCTTCTTGTGAGTCTAGTTTACCCCTTCTATAGGTTGCCAAAGAGATAGTATAAACAAGTCTATATCATATATGGTGTAGACTAATTCATGTGAGAAGTCTACTCATGAAAGCTAATTGTGGCATCAAATTTTGATTTTGTGAAAGATAATTGTAGCTCCCATAATTTTTCCTTTTTTTATTTGAGTATGGGTATTTTGATGTTTTTGAGAGGTTGGTAAAACTAATCAATGCAAGAAGATTCCAAGAAATTGCTTCCTTTGATAAATTATTTGTTTATCCATCCTTCAAAGGAGTGGTCTTAGATTTTTGATTTATTTTAAGCATGTGATAGTTATCCTTCAAGGGTTCAATATACCTTATATTAAGAAATTTTTTAATTATTGTGGCAACTATTCTTTAAGGGAGAAGTTTGCAATGCTAGAGATGACCCATAAAATAGAATATTTTATACTTTCTATTTTAGACATAGACTTAATTATAGAGGCTTTAGGACTTACTTTTATGAAGGAAAAACTATAGCACAAGAAGGTTGAATAAGGGGTGAGAGGAAGCTTTAATAAATAATGACCATGGGATTCCATCTTATTAGGGATGAAAAGTATCCATGAGAATCATTCCATAGGTAGAGCCATGGTACCCATATTTAAGATTAAGGCTATAAATTTGATGAATAATCACATGATTCTATACTTTAATTGATTGTCCTCAAAGTGAGGGGATGAAGGTAATAATCTCATAAAATAAGGGATTAGCTTAAGTTAGATGGAAGGTGAGTTTGAATCTTGTTTTAACAAAAGACAAGATGAAGACGTAAAGCATTGAGAGGCTCAAGTTCTAGTTGCCCTACTTGAGTTTTTCCATATTGGTTACATGTTAATTCTCCTTTAAGGTGAGGTCTCTGATGTTGAATTCTTGTTCTTTTAGGTCTTTCTTTCTAATCATGCTTGATTCATTCTTGATAGACATGAATATGGTTAAGCACAACAAAATGACTCATCAAGTAGTTTAATTGGGCTAAATGTTCATGATGAGAATCATCTTTAGAAATGATATCCTATAAGGATATATGAAGAGAAGAAATTTGGACTTTGAGAAGCAAGATAGCCTCAGCTCCAAAATAAGAGAGAAAGAGGTAGCACCTGTAGGGGTTTGAATACTAGTATGATATGCCCATAAGGTGAAGGGAATGTGTAAGTACCAATCTTGACCAGATATATTAACCATTTTAGTTATCATTTTGTTAAGGGTTTTGTTAGAAACTTTAGCCTATCCATTAGCTTAAGGATGATAAGGCAATGAGAAACTTAATACCAAATTCATCATAAAGACCTTATACTTTATTATTTTTAAAATATTTACCATTATTAATGATAATTTTATAAGGAACACTGAAGAAACATATAATGTGATGGTTGATAAAATTGACAATATTTTTGGCTTTGGTCAAAACAAGGGGAATAACCTCTGCCCACTTGGTGAAATATTCTATCAATATGATGATATAATGATGTCACTATGAAGAATGACGGTTAATTTCACCAATGAGATATAATCCATATTGAGATAAAGGCCATAAATCCTTAGACTTGAATACAATGACTAGGTACTGTTGTCCCCCAAAAATATCAGCTATTTTTGGGACAACATTTGAATTATTTTGGTCCTATAGACCAAAATTATCTCTTCCCTTTCAAAAATTTGTCTTGGGCATTCAAATTCCTCATTTTTTCAAGCTTTTTAGAAATCTACGGACTATGCAAATAGGCTCATTTCTACAAGTTCAACGGGCTTCATGACTTCTGTAGGAATTTCCATCGGCAAGCATCAGCAACAAGTTCAACATTTGGTTCATCTGCTTTGTTTCAACTTTTGGTTCAATCAAACGGTTCGTCAGTCAGTTTAAAGCTTTATTTGAACCATTAAACCAAAACTTGGTTCAACAGTTGGTTCAACATCTTGGTTCAATGAAAAGGTTCAACATTTTGGTTCAAAGACATGGTTCAAAGGCAAGTTTAATGTTTGGTTCAATGCTTAGTTCATCGGCTTGTTTCATTCAAATTTAACCATCGGTTTGAACCATCAGCTTGAACCATTTTTGGTTCAACTGATTGGTTTAATGTCTTGGTTTAATGGAATGGTTCATTGCCAAAGTTCAAAGGTGCAGTTCAATGCAAAAGGAAGCTTCCCAAAGGACAAGTACCCTTTCGAAGGACACTTAATCGATCAAAGCACCCTTCAGAAGGGTCATTTTCAAGGAAGCTAAAAGGTAATACTTTCAAATTTGTTTATGGCATTTAAAATTGGTTCCCTAGACTTTTTGTCTGTGGGAATTTTCCCCAGGGAAAATGTTCACAGGAGGAAGCGTAAGAAAATCCCGAGGGAATATCCGAAGGGTCACCTGAAGAAGCCCGAAAGGCCATTTAAAGACTGCCTGAAGGATAGATATCCTTGTGAGAGTCTATTCTAACTCAAAATGGGTCATTTCTCAAGACCCAAAAGGACAAGTTCAATCTAGAAAAATACCAAACAAAAAAGCCAAAAGAAGACAAAGGAATGACGCGCCCGAATACATCAAATTTAACACAGTGAACTAGCCATTGATCCTTTGAACATATAGACTAGAATACATTCACAAATTTCAAGGCCAAGACTAGTAGAGAGTGGAGAAGGAATAGAATAGCAAACTAAATCTAGGACCTGATTCAATTAACCAAAAAACGAGGAATGATGAAGATAACCAGGTGGACATTGAAAGTTGCAAACTTTCAATAAGCGTCACTTATTTCCCTGCATTGATAAAATCAAATGGGTAAAATGCCCCTAAGTTCCAGCATGTCTTCTTAATAGATTCCAATGCTAAATGATGTATTTACTATTCTCAAGTCCTTCTTGAAGAGGCTATATAAGGGACTTTCTTTTATTGTAATAAGGAGCTCTTTTTTGACAATTAGAACGAAACTCTACCCAAATTGTAAGGCATTATTGAGACTTTGAGCTCAGATTGCTGATCATATTTTGTTACTGGAATAAGAAAGCAAGTGGTTTTTCAGCCTTTGTGCTATAATATCTTTGTTATTGAGGAAATTGTTCTTATGCCTTTTTCTTCAATATATCTTATGTTCCTTTAATTCAACAAGTAGAATTACTGACATCAGTCAAGAAGGTGTCCTAAAGAATCAACTATGGAGAGACTTTGTGCCCCCATAATTTCCTTTAGTGTGTTTTCTTTTCATTTCTATGTAAAGGACCTTGAGGTGACTTCGTTCCCTCATTGTCCTTCGTATCTTACTCTTGAGCAATCCAGGTGAAGACTTTGTGTTGCATCTCGATTTGTTGGTTATTACATCCTTTGCTACATTTTGTTGTTACTACTAAGAGTATTCTTGTGGTTTGCTAAATAGTACTTCTAAAAGAAGAAAAGTACTGTCTGTTATTTCCCTTGAGTTTTTCCTTTGATCCACATGCATCATCTCTGAAAGAAGAGAGATGGATGGTTTGTCCCACCCATGAGTATTATTTTCTATATATATATATATATATATAATATACCTACAGGGAACCTCCCCTTGATGAGAGGAGAGATCAGTGTCTTTTTGATGTGGTAAAACTACACATTTGGATGACTAATCTTCCTACTTTGGCTGATCAGACCTAATTTGTTTATCAGTACGCTGATCGACAAAATATTCCACCAACAGTTTTTGGTGACTCCGTTGGGGACACAATAATTTTATGCAATTTGGAACCTCAAGTTTTAGATTGAAACATCACCTGTGTCTTACCCATTATCATTATCACCTTATCCATTATAAAGTTTGGTGACTCCCATCTGGGTCTTACCCATTATCCATTTATAGCATTACCATTTTCATCAATCTCCATTATATTATCTAGTCTACAAAACTAGAGCTGCTGGGAAAGAAAGCACAGTTTGAAGCCTCAAGCTTTAAGTTAAAGTAGGGTCAGTTTATTTTCCATTTTTGTCTTATAATCTGGCAACTCTGCTTAGATGTGTTATCCCTATTATTCATAATTCGATCATGGCAGTTTGAGGCCCCTGGGGTAATTCATTTGGCCCACTTAATCTAACTCCACCCCTGCATGAGCTACCACTCAGTTCAAGGAAGAATTTCCCTAAATTCTTTGGTGATGGAAGAGTCCACCCTGATGAACACATTTCAGCCTTCACCATAGCCTATGGTGTGATAGGGGTGGAATTTGAAGATGTGGCAGTCAAGCTTTTTGTGGAGACACTACACAGTGCTATTGTAGACTAGTTCTACCATCTGTAAGCTAGATCAGTGACTAACTGGGATACACTTAAAGCCAAGTTTGAAGCAAGATTCAAGCCCATAGAAGATGCACATGCCTTGCTGGCCCAGCTCACACAGATGAAGAAGGATCCCCATGAACCTATGAAGGACTTCATTGCCAGATTCAACAAGCTAAGGCACATGATTCCCATGATCGCCCAATCGACACCTTAGAATCTCATCTGTTTCTTCATCAACTCACAGCTTCCTGAAGTGAGTTTTTTATTGAGATGGGCTAGACACATAGACCTTGAGGCTGCTCAAGACTTGGCTACTGAGCTAGAAGATGAGCTTATCTTGGCAAGAAAGATAAGGAGAGATACTAACAGAGCTAAACCCTCTTCATCTTCTGAATACTCACCCACAGTCACCATTGATCCAATGGTATAAAAGCTGGAAAATGAATTGCTAGCCTTGAAAAGGCAAATGTCACAAAGTATGTCTTCTCCTCCTCTATATAAAGATATATCAAGGAGGACATTCCCTAATTAGCCATATCAAGGCAATGCTACCAGAAGTCAAGGACAACAAAATCATCTTCTTCCTCCATAGAGAAATCCTACCTTTGAAGCACCTCTAACAAACTTGGTAGTTGGATATCTAGAAACAGAGCATGTTTCCTATTTCCAACCTGAATTAGAGCAAGAAAATGGCACTGATCTCTTTAAGGAGGATCTAGAAGAATCAGTTGGTGACTCCCACATTAGTTTCCTGAATTACTAGGATGAATCCAGAAGTAAAGGTGAAGCAATCAAAGGATCATATGAAGTATTCACCCAGTCCCAGAATCAGTCAGCCTAGCAGGCTAACAAAGAGAAGATAGAGGAGTGACCCCAACCAATAATTTCAATTACTGAGCAGAGAACCCCTCTTCCTTTTCAATCAAAGGACCCATTGATTACTAAAGAAGTAAGTACATCAAACATTTCTTTAACTTCTACTTTAGCTTTGCAAACCAGTTCTTCCCCTCCTAGAAATCAAAAGGATGAACTCCCATCCTCTCTTCCAAATCCATTCTAGTTATTTAACATGATTGATCCTGTCAAGGAATCCAAAATTCAAATGACTGAGTTTGAATCCCTGTAAGTCAATCTTGAGCAATTGGGCATTAATGGAGAACCAGATGCAGACCTGTCTGAGACAAAATACATGGTCACCCAAAGATTAGCCCCTGTAGCACAAATTCTATCTAAGTCTTCAGGCAGGGGTAATTATTTCCTTACCATAGAGGATGTTCATGTTTCTATAGATGAAAGTCCTATAGCTGAAAATCCAAGAATTGATCCAAACAAGACTTCAAGAGAATTGGTAGGATGCAGTATAAACAAGGAAGGATCTTCCATCTCTAATGAAGAGAAATCTGATAGGAGATCAGCTTTTGATGATGACAGTAATTCTTCCACCAATGATGAAATTAGAACTATGTTGATATCTCCTCAAGGAGATATTCTTCCTTCATGCAATTTACAAGTTAGCAAAACTAACAACATAGTTGGATGTGAATCTTTGTTGCTTAAATTGAAGATTGCTCAAGATGAAGAAGTCAAACTCTTTCACATCAAAGGAGATGTTAATCTGATAGTTTGTCAGGAGTTTGATATGGACAATCCAATCATATGCTAGACTAAACTAGGAGAACAACCAATTATGGTAATGGACCATGCTACTACAAATCAAAATTAGGCAAAGGAACCCTTTGTAGGGAGAGCAAGGAGTTATGGTTTTTAGTTTGAAGACCATGTCTTACCATAGAGCAAAAAGAAGGAAAGACCAAGAAGAAGATGTAGAAAATTGGTTTCCTGGTGGAGAGTTCCATTTGCCCATCACTGATTCTGGGGACAAAATGGTTTCCTACTGGTTTATCAGAATGGGATGCCATTATCATTGTCTCATAATGGGTAGCATCTGAAACACTTCAAATCTTGAAGTATCAGATCATTGCATATGTATATATATATATATATATATATATATATATATATATATATATATATATATATTTTGTATAGTTTTTAATTATGTTTTGTTTCATTTGTTTCTATTTTTGAAGCCTTTTCATTTTTGGGTAGCATGACTCTGTAACCCAATAATACACATGAAGACACCAGAGATTTTAGATTTTGCTCCTTTCAATTCTTTTTGCAATTGATAGAAGTTCCCCAAGTGGAGCCAGCTGTTGTCCCCCAAAAATATCAACTATTTTTGGGACAACATTTGAATTATTTTGGTCCTACAGACCAAAATTATCTCTTCCCTTTCCAAAATTTATCTTGGGCATTCAAATTCCTCATTTTTTCAAGATTTTTAGAAATCTACAGACTCTACAAATAGGCTCATTTCTACAAGTTCAATGGGCTTCATGACTTATGTAGGAATTTCCATCGGCAAGCATCAATAGTAGGTTCAACATTTGGTTCATCTACTTTGTTTCAACTTTTGGTTCATTCTTTGGTTCAATCAAATAGTTCGTCAGTCAGTTCAAAGCTTTGTTTGAACCATTAAACCAAAACTTGGTTCAACATCTTGGTTCAATGAAAAGGTTCAACATTTTGGTTCAAAGACATGGTTCAAAGGCAAGTTCAATGTTCGGTTTAGTGCTTAGTTCATCGGCTCAATTCATTCAAAAGGTAATTCTTTCAGATTTGTTTAAGGCATTTAAAATTGGTTCCCTGGACTTTTTGTCTGTGAGAATTTTCCTCGAGGAAAATGTCTGTGAGAGAAAGCATAAGAAAAGCCCAGGGGAATATCCAAAGGGTCACCCAAAGAATCTTGAAAGGCCATTTAAAGACTGCTCGAAGGATAGATATCCTTGTGGGAGGCTATTCTGACTCAAAATGGGTCATTTCTCAAGACCCAAAAGGACAAGTTCAATCTGGAAAAATACCAAACATAAAAGCCGAAAGAGGACAAAGGAATGACACACCCAAAAATGTCAAATTCAACATAGAGAACTAGCTATTGATCCTTTGAACATACAGACCAGAATACATTCACAGATTTCAAGGCTAAGACTAGCAAAAAGTGGAGAAGGAATAGAACATCAAACTAAATCTAGGACCTGATTCAATTAACTAAAAAAAGAGGAACGATGAAGATAAGATCAGATCGCCAGGTGGACATTGAAAGTTGCAAACTTTCAATAAGCATGACTTGTTTCCTTGCATTGATAAAATCAAATGGGTAAAATGCCCCTAAGTTCCAATGTGTCTTCTTAACAGATTCCAATGCAAAATGATGTATTTACTATTCCCAAGTCCTTGAAGAGGCTATATAAAGGACTTTCTTCTATTGTAATAAGGAGCTCTTTTTTGACAATTAGAATGAAACTCTACCCAAATTGTAAGGCATTATTGAGACTTTGAGCTTAGATTGCCGATCATATTTTGTTACTGAAATAAGAAAGTAAGTGGTTTTTCAGACTTTGTAATGTAATATCTTTGTTATTGAGGAAATTGATCTTATGTCTTTTTCTTCAATATATCTTTTGTTCCTTTAATTCAATAAGCAGAATTAGTGACAGCAATCAAGAAGGTGTCCTAAAGAGTCAACTATGGAGAGACTTTGTGCCCCCATAATTGCCTTTAGTGTGTTTTCTTTTCATTTCTATGTAAAGGACCTTGAGGTGACTTTGTCCCCTCATTGTCCTTCGTATCTTACTCTTGAGCAATCCAGGTGAAGACTTTGTGTTGCATCTCGATTTGTTGGTTATTACATCCTTTGCTACATTTTGTTGTTACTACCATGAGTATTCTTGTGGTTTGCTGAATAGTACTTCTGAAAGAAGATGAGTACTGTCTATCATTTCCCTTGAGTTTTTCCTTTGATTTGCATGCATCATCTCTGAAAGAAGAGAGATGGATGGTTTGTCCCACCCATGAGTATTATTTTCTATATATATATATATATGGAACCTCCCCTTGATGAGAGGAGAGATCAGTGTCTTTCTGATGTGGTAAAACTACACATTTGGATGACTAATCTTCCTAATTTGGTTGATCAGACCTATTTTTTTTATCAGTATGCTGATCGACAAAATATTCAACCAACATGTACATGATGTAAATTAGTGTGCTATTGACACTTAACACTCTTCTTTATGTAATATAGAAAATCTTGGTTAAAGGTAAGCCAATAAGGAGACGTTTAATGACAAATAGACCACTAAAATTCCCCCCATAAATCCCATCATGCATTTCCTTGACAGTGTGAGAGATTTCATGACTACATAGGCATCAAAGGAGAGACCATCAAAGCCTCATTTATAAATAATTTCACATATCACGGTGTAATGAGACGTAATATATATAAATGATCTTTGATTGTTTCTAAAGATATTGGAAGGAAGAATAGCTAGGTTTAAAAGTCAAATATTTGCTTATACCAAATGTAAGATTAGGCCTCTTCCATGCTACAAATGGAAAGAAGGTTTGATTTGGTGTGAGAAGGTCTGGTTAGGAAATGGACAGTGATAGATGGCTTAGAATTAGAAGCTGTAGATGGGATTTGGGAGGCAAGAGAATCCATCGTATCAGTGAACTTGTTTATAGATCATGGAGTGGTTTATATAAGGTAATGTTCAAATGACATCAATAGTACATCTACTAGTTTTTTTACTATTGTAAAGCATCATTTTTACATTGGTAAGAGTCATTGATTTGATTTATCACCAATTTGGAGTCACCAAAGTACTAATTATTTTGACTATCATGGCTAAAGTAGTTTGGAGACCTATCACTAGGGATTCATACTCAACCATGTTATTGGTACAATTAGAATTAAGCTTAAAGGATAAAGGAAGAGGTTCACTATTAATAGGAATAATAATAATACTAACACCCCCACCATGTTGGCAATTTGATCCATCAAAAAACATGGTCATTTGATAAGTGATGTCCTCTTGAGAAACAGTTACAATGGACTCATCAGAAAACCCAAGAAGAGAAGGTTGGTTTTCCTCTAAGGGTGCCTCAGCTAATTGGTCGGTAATGACTTGCCCATTAATTGAATTTTAATAGAGGAAATCAATAGCAAACTCACCTAAAAGCTTGATCCATTTAGCCATATGCTGATTTTGGTATGTGATGTAGGGGCATCACTACCCCTTTTTATAAATATTAGTTTAAATTCATATTTTGAGTCTCTTAAGGGGTCTTATAGGGGTTTTTAGAGTGTTTTGTAATTTTAAAGGTAATTAGTTCTCCCCGTACAAATGGGAGTTATAAGTTAGTTATGATTTTCTTGAGATAAATAGTGTTTTTTAGGTGTAGCAAGTTACGTCATTAAAGTTTAGAAAATAAAGATGGAAGGGGTGGATTTTAAGGATAATTACATGTGTAAACCTCAAAAGTAAGTGGAATAAAGTTCTTGATTTTAATAACTAATCTATATGTTATGAGTTGTTATGAAAGTTGCATTGCATGATAAGAATAGAAATCCCATATATGTATAAGGATAAGGATAGATAGTGTTGAATCTTGTTTTGATTTAATAGATAAGTGGAATTATAGTGGATTGACAAAGAAAGATAAATTTAATTTAGATGTGTATTATGCTTATAATTTCATGAACTTCAAATTCTTAATCCCTATCATTTTGTGATTGATGAGACTACCTATGGAGAAAATACAGTCTTGCATGTTTTATATTCATTACATGTGTTCTTAAAACCGAGTTGTGGTGGATTGCATTGATATTCCATTAGTATTATGGTATTTTATTTAATTTTGGCAAAACCGACTATATTTTTACATTCATAAAGTAAGAATATTTCTTAAAAAGGAAGGTATGGTGGGAAAGTTATTAATAGTGAATGGTCTTTTCAATGTTGACTTTGTTTTGGAAGGTATGAAATATTTGTATACAACATTCACACAAGAAATTGGTTGTAAATCCCTTTTTCCATATATGAGTGCAAGGTTGTAAAACAAATTGTTAAAATGTTGATTAAGAGATTGAAAGCAAGAACTAAAGGTTGTTAAAGGTGGCAGAGTAATGTGTTTATGAATTATTATTGTTTGGTAAGGTGTGTGATGGCAAGACTGGCCTAGACAAACTATTAGAGTTATTTGTAAGCATATTTTGAAGACTAAAACTCAACATATAACCCCTGAGGTATTTTATGCAAACACTCCTTGATGAAAGCTTCAATAAAAGGGAAATTTTCATATTGTGAATGAAAAGGGTCAAATTCAAACATTGCATGAAGACTAAGTGACACGCATGTAAAGCAAGGAACTGTGACTATTAGTTATACAAGAAGTTGTCACAATTAAGAATGATGGAAGTTGAAAAATGGGATCTTGTTGATTGATATAGTTGTGTGCTAAAATGATGAATAAAAAATATTAGTGAAAGGTGGTTTGGTTTGAAAACATGGTCAAGAACTGATCCTAAATGATTATTTAATAAATTTATTTTATTCTAAGTTGTATGTAGCTAGGTAAGTAGTCATGTTGTTTAGATCTATTTAATATAGTAGAATAAAATAAAAAGTAATTCAATGCCCTGTCTAAGGTGATTGGTATGAAAATCTTCAAAATAGGTAGACCATGAACATTGATTACAAAGAATTCATGGAATATATTGCGTACACAGTCAATTGGAAACTGAAACAAATTTTATTCGATTTCCTTATCTGCATACCCTATGTTATATATATATATATATATATATATATATATATATATATATATATATTATATGTATTAGGTGAAGTGGAAATTTATAAGGAAAGATTTAATTAGTGGGCATTTAGAGAAAAATATCAAAGGTTTTGAGACAGAATTTATTTCTTGAAGTCTACATGTTATAACTGTATTCATAACAAGTCTAAAAGTGTAGTAAATTAGAGTAGAGATGATGAAATGAGTATCCATTAATTATAAGGGGTGTATATTTATTAAATATAACTTAAAATGATAGTGTTTTAAACATAAAAAATAAATATATAAGGTCTTCTTGAGTTATGTAGTTTACGAGAACCATTTGTAGACACTCAAAAGTGTCACCTAGACTAGTTTTTGATGTTAGGCTACCCTGGACCCATCTTTAATATTCATCCTAGTTAAGTACCTGGTTGACTCATTTTTCTACCTTTAAATTTAAAACTTTACCTTTTTAATTTATCTTTGGATCCTCAACCATCATTGGTTAGCCTAACTAGCATCAGTTAGCCTGACTGATGCTAGCTAGCCTGACCAATGTTAATTAGATTTCCTAGCCTATTTTAAATCCATTTCCAATTGTGTACGAAATAAACATTACACAAAATGGAAACTTTCCCATATGAATAATATATCTTAAAATCACTTCAAATTAGCATCTTTATCCTGGACTAATTTGGCAATTTCCTTCCTCCTCAACAACTTCTTGCTAGAAAATGAGGGTTGTTGGAAGAATGAAGGGATCCCAAAAATTGAATTTAGGATCTCTTGGTTTCTTTATGTAGGCATCCAAGATACTAAAACTCTATCTACATAACTTTTGAAGGTTGGAGTACTATTATGCTATCCAATTTCATTCAGCTTGTCATTGGCTTCCACTTTGCATCATACATGTATTTTTCTCTTATTTTTAGCGTTTCCTTTCTCCACTAAATCTTGTTGTCTCAAATCAAATCACTTGCACATTATCCCTTACCTATAAAACCCATATTTAACCTTTTTACCACTTTCCACTTCACCTTCAACTCCATTTCAATTCCCTACAACTTTCCACAGTCAACCATCACTAATTGTTGTAACCATCACTAGTTAAACCAACTGTTCCCAGTTAGCTAACCATCATCAGTCAGGACAACCATCATCAGTTAGCTTGAGCACTGATGGTCACTGTCAAGAAAAATAATAGATTGTTGTTTCCTCCCTTTTCATACCTAATCAGACCCTATCTTTATTTTTGACATGTTTATAGACCCTGATCACATACTCTAGACCTGACATTGATCCACTTGTGCATGGTATTAACCCACTGTGCTATATTTTTTTTGAATAGGTATGCTATTTATTTATTACATAAGCATTTATGTTTATCTTATTTATTTTTATTATCAGAACATTTTTATTAGGGGAATGAA
Organism: Torreya grandis; assembly: GCA_037957365.1. Lineage (NCBI taxonomy): Eukaryota > Viridiplantae > Streptophyta > Pinopsida > Cupressales > Taxaceae > Torreya > Torreya grandis. Next base: position 1,037,782 of record JARHVA010000263.1, on the reverse strand, counting down.
TTGTCAACCATCCAAGGGAGATTTTGCTTCTTGGATCTAGCATGTTGCTAGGTAGTCCACCATTCATACTCGTCTAACAAATAAGTTAGTTTAGTGTGTTCTTATTGTAGGTAGTCCTTCCTCACCAAAAATTATCTCCCACTTTGTCTAGTCATCGACAAGTACAACATTTAACTAAGTACACAATGCTCATCTATTGTTTTTCTCCTTTTTTTTTAAAGTTGTAAATTTAGTTGGAAATAGTAGGAAACATTATGGCACACCCAATGGGACCCATTTTGGGTTTGTAGTTCTTTTTAGACATATAGTTACATTATTGAAAATTCATGTTATTACATTTTTTTATTTCTAAATTCCAAAAGATAAAAAATTATTTTCTCTTCTTTTCTAAAAATAAATAAAAAAAGTTTATATCTTAGGGATAGGTTGCATTTTCATCCTACATTAAGTGCATTTTTAGTTGTTCCTTATTTTCATGCAAAGACATCAAAAAAAATTCTTTTAGGTTAAAATTGAGTGCATTTATTATCTTTCCTACTCAATTCTTAACTCACCTAGATTAATTAAATCACTATGAATTAAGCATATCACACTTATGCTACACTACCAAACCACTTGCACAAAAAAATATCAAAACCTATTTCAGACAAAGCCCATTGGGATTTCATCACCCTTTGGATCACCTTACCATACCCAAAAAATCCCACTTAGATTTAATCACCAAGGGAAGGACCCACTCCATTCTCTGGTAGAGTATAAACTCCAGACAAATCATATCTATTGGTTAAGTGTCTCGACTCAGCTTTGGATTCATGAAGTGCAGGGAACAAGTCCCTAGTACTAAGCCACGTACCTGGTCTAGTTCAAATGTTTTAAGAACCAAAATTTTACCTAAAACCATCCTTAGATGGATCTTCTATTACCTAACTTACATGCCAATTTCCCCTTTCACACTCTTTAAGTCATAAGACAAAAGTGATTTAAAATGAATCTTAGGATTAATTACACATTTAGTGTGTACTTTGCTTACTTTGGGATTTTATTTGCTTGTTCATTGTTTGAAGTGAGAGGTTTGTTATCCATTTATAATTTCTCATATGGTCTTAACTAAAAAATAAGTGAGAAATCAAAACAACCAACCACCCTCTTCCTCTTCATCCTCATCCATGGATTACACTTTAGATGTTGATAAATCACCCCATGCTTTGTTGTACCATTCTTCCCCACCTACCATGCCTCCAATGATTCCTAAGGGAAATCCAAATTTCATCACCTTTCTAGACAATAATATAGTTGATTTGAAACACTATCTTAATACCTTAGCCTACCGTACTTCGATAGCTTTGGTTCCTTCTACAGATCCACCCTATGGTATGCCACACCACCTCATGGTCGGTGTTACATCAACCTAACATTCTGTTAGCTAAGCTTCATCTTCTACCTTTGGCCCATTTACTACTACCACCCAAACACCTATTACCCTTACCAATACTTCTAATGTTGGTTTAACTTTAACCCTTGTCACTTATACCCCTTCTATCAGTGTGGTGTTTTCCACACCCATTTCTACCATTCCCTCTAGCTTAACCAATATACCAACCTCAACCCTCTTTCAAAACTTGGTGATATACATACCACAAACACTTCCCCTCATTAGCACTAGGATGACTACCCATCAAAAACCCATAATCACTTTAGCATTACCAACCCAGACCATACCCCCATTAACCAACCCAAATGTACCCCTAAACCAACCATTATTAGTTCCCCTACTAGCCCCTACAACACCCTGTTAATATATTCCCAACCCACAGGGATATATTACACCTTCCACTCAACCCTTAATGCCTATCAGTCTTGTTGGGTCATTATCCCAACCTCAAGTCACCACATACCAATATGTGCCCACTTCCATACCTCATGCCACATATCAATTCATAGATGTAACCCAACCTTGACAAAAATTACCACTGAATTATGCAACTACCCAACCCCAAATTGACTTGATGAGGATGTTCATAGATAAGATGACCCAACTTGATTCATATATATCTAGGTCCCATAACCTTTTATCCACAACCAAATTTCTAATGAACCTATCAACCCATCTGTCCTAATTCATGCTTATCTTGCTCAATGGGATCTCCCCAAATACTCTAAATTTTAGGGTAAAGAGGACCCTTAGGAAAATTTGAGAGCATTTCACCATTCTTGTTACTTAATGGCATATGACAATGCCCTCCTTATCTTAACCTTACCAATGTCTCTATTAAGACCTACCTTGGATTGGTATAGTGGCCTTCCTAGGCATTCTATCTTTTTTTTCTCCCAACTCACCCAAATCTTCTTAGAATATTTTTTGGTGAACATATCCAAGAAGGTCTCCATAACTGACCTCTATTCTATTAGATAGTTTTATGATGAATCAATTAATGACTTCATTGCATGATGGTGAGGTTTCATTAATCAACTATATTTCTCACTACCCCAAATGGAACTCATTGAGATTTTCTCTAGGGAATGCGTGAAACACATTACTCCCACCCTTCAGATGCAAACCTTTAGAACCTTTGATGAAGCATTCATAATGGCATGCAAACTTGAAAATTGAGCTATGGATGAGGGTAAACTAAAATTATGAAATAAGAATTCCACTTTTAAACCCAATGACCCTTCTTCCACCAAAACATTAAACCCAACCAATACCAAATCCAAAACATCTACAAATGTGGTTGTCTTAAAAATTATGCCACCTCCGACAGTTAACCCATCACATCAAACCACTCCTTCCAACCCTTATTGCCCACCAAAATGAAATAAAAATTAGGTTCCCCCTAAACAATTCACACCTATGGGATAATCCTATACCTATGTACCAGACACACTACTCAAAGCTAATCTTATTCAACTTCTACCAATCAAGCCACCTCAATAATTTTACCCCTCTCGCTATGTGCTTGGGTGGTAAAATGAAAATGACCATTGTGATTTTCATTGAGTTATTAGACATGGCATAAATTGGTGTAACACTTTTAAAATCCTTATCCAAAACTTGATTGACAATGGTCAATTATCATTTGACAACCCTAATTTACCTCCTAATTATTCCCTTGATAGTTTTTTCAAACCTTTTCCTAACCATGCTCCACCTACCCAACCCCATGACAACCAACTAAAATCATCATCATCACATGAGACACACACATCAACATCATCATAAATGAGCCCATGGTGGATGAGTCCCACATTTCTATTGCTCCTTTACCAACCTCACCTATGGAAGAAATAATTTCACCTCTTATCCCTTCAAATACCTAAATAGAAAAATCTATAGCCTTCGTATCTTCACTTGATAAAACCATGCCCATGTCCACTTCCCCTTTCATGGAAGTAGATATTGATTTAAACACCTTTTATTCTACCCCAAAAAATGAAATGGTAGAACCCTCCTCTTTTCCTTTGGATACCCTATCAAAATAAGGAACTAGGACCATACCTACACCCCCAATTAAAGAACCATCTCCTCCTTTAATCACCCAATAAGTGACCATCATCTCATTTACCTAACTAGGGATTTTATAACATTATAACTCAAGTAAATATGAAGGAACCCTACCTTATTCCTCACCTAAGGGATTAACATTTAAAATGACTGATCAAGGAAACAAACCTATTTACAAGCCCTTTTATTGATTAGTACAAAGTCCAAAATTTACCTCGCAACCTAACCTGGATAGAGCCACATTTTGGCATCATTTGGGGCTCCCATACCAAAATAAAACTAAAACCTTGACCTCATTGGCATCCACCCTCAAACCTATTATCACCCCATCATCAAACATTCATTTCTCCTAAGACATGAGAGAACCGTATCACCCACCTCCACCAAGATCATCTCATAATTTTCTCACTAGACTAGCCAAGACTCTAGGTATCCTTCCCACATCTAGCATCACCCATCCACCCATAAAATTAGACCTAACCCCATTTAGTCCACCTAACAAATCACCAACCAAGATGGACCAAAGAGTGAAGTTTACTAAACCTCATCCTTGAGCTCAACCTATGCCACCTCCTTCTAATTTACCATCTATTTTGGGACCCCACCCTTCTACCATCCCAATCACCTATTCTACTTCAATTAAACTAATGACCTTTTCTATGCCTACCCTTTCATCACCCATGCTATCAAATTCTTCATCATTCTTAGCTAGTTTATCCCCATCCAATTTCCTACCTATTATCAACCCCTCATACTATACTTCGAACCATCCATCGATAACCCAATCATAGCCAAGTTGACCCAACCCAAACAATCTAACAAAGTTTCTCAACCACCTACCCTTTCTAAGGTCAAGACCATTCCTAAGAAGGTTCCTATTTCCTTGATGAGCATTTCAACACCCCCAATACCTCTGAATGAATCTTACGTGGTTATTTTATAGAGGTTATTGAAAACATCCTCCATTAAACTTATACCTATTAAGCCATTCACCCCCTCTAATACCAAACCCTTTTGGTTTGATGATACTTAGATCTATGCATGCCATTGGATTCTAAGACATGAGAAAGAGAACTACAAAGCTCTCCAATCTCTTATTCACCATTTATATGATAATGATGATCTACTACTAGATGAACCACTTTCACCTCCATTACTATCCCAACTACCAACCTAACTAATTCAACCACCATCCCAACCTACACCTGTTTCCCCACTTTCACCTAAAATTAGGGGGGTGAAACTGAAGCAATCACCTAGTTCAACCAAGCCCATTGTCCATACCATCCACATGATTACCCAATCTCAGGCTCAATAAAGAGGTAAAGGAAGAGCCAATGTGTACATCCCTTAGACTCCCAACCTTCTAATCAAACCCCAATACCAATGCCTTCACCTATACCATCACCAAGGCCCAAAGTTTCCATCCTTATTTCCCTATCATCTAACCCTTATGAATCCATTCAATGAACCATGTTAAAGTAACTCCACCAAACACTAGTCAAGATGAGTCTTTATGAGTTAATCAACATGTCACCTCATCATCATTAGGCACTGATAGAGGCTCTAAAATCCATAGAGGTTTAACTAGATGACCCTAAACCTCTTTCATCCTTCATTAGAACCCTCCAACACTCTACTATCATCACCTTATAGGATTATGAGATACCTCCATCCTATTCTAAGGAATCTAAACCCCTTCTCTTTGTTATCACATACATTAATCACACCTATGTAAAAAGGGTAATGATTGATGGTGGTGATAGCATCAACATAATCTCTCCCCTTGCTTTTGATCAATTGTGTTTACCAAAGAACATCATGGTCAAAAGCACAGTGGGTCTTCATTCCTTTATCAACAAGATGGATACCACCTTGGGGATTGTTGTCCTTCAAATACACTTAGGGCTTCACACCATTATTAAGATATTTTATGTCATTAAGGGTGAGTTCTAATATAAATTCTACTTGGATGCCCTTGGATCTAAGCTATGAGTAGTATCCCCTCTACTTTATATCATTGTGTCAAATTAGAACATGAATGATAGGTTATAACCATCAAGGCTAATCCTAGTCCTTTTACATCTTGTAACATGACCTATAGGCCTAATGATGTCCTTCTTACACATTCATCTCTTGTACAATAAACCAACCCTAATAACATAACTACAACACCAAACTCAACCCATAGTACTTCTATCATCAACAATGATGAAGCCTCAACTAGTGCATCTTTTTCCTCTTATTGTATTCCCATTGAATTCCCATTGAGGACTCCTTGGAACAAAATTTCCAATATCTCTCCCTTAAGAAATATCAAATTTTAGCTTTAGATGATTTTCCCACTTTGCATGAATATGGTAACCTTTAAAATGACCCTTTTTATGACCCCAACATAGGAACCATCATCCCATTTAGACTTCTTAATAATCAAATAAATTTTGTCTATGGGGGACTTGATTGACCACTCCTCACTCTTATCACCACTCCATATATTCAACCTTTCACTTTTGATTTATCCTATCTAAGTAATCTAACCTTTGCTAAAACCTATCTTCATTGCTATGTTTAGAAAGGATTTGGTATGGGACTTTATGAACAAGGACCTCATGAATTTCCTATTATCAAAACTCAAAAAAATCATGATTTATTTAGGCTTGGGTTTAAACCACTAGAAGATCCCACCTCACCAAAACCTATTGTTAGACCCATGGAAAAGATTCCATCCTCACCTAGTTCATCTTCCCAATCCAAAGACTCTAACATCATCCCATCCAACTTTTTTTTATCAATATCATTAGTCTAGGCCTAGTGACCTATCAACAAGGTAGCCAAGCAAAAACCTTTACCCTCATTCATCTCAAGATGATCGACCATGATTCACCCACCATTCATACCATTCAATGTCAAGATGATGATTCCATCCTCACTTACCTTAGTGTAGGAGATTTTTCTATCCATAAATCTCTCCCTCTTGAAAACTAAACCATACTTAATGAATCAACTATCAACATTAACTTGGGGACCTAAGAGGATCCTTGTACCATTAAACTTGGCCAATCCTTAAATTTAGATGAGTGATGGGATTATCTACCTTCTTTCAAGATCATAGCATCATATTCATGTGGTATAATTAGGATATTCCTAGGATTGACCCATCTATAGCTGTCCATAACATCATTATTCATCTTGAGGCTAAGTCAATATGGTAAAATTTTCACAAAATTCACCCTTATATAGATCTTCTCATCAAAGAAGAACTTCAACATCTTTTGTCTATGAAATCCATTCAACCTATTGATTATCCATAATGGGTATCTAATATTATCCCCATTACCAAACACTCTAGGGGACTCCATCTTTATGTAAATTTCTATGACCTTAACCTTGCATGCCCCAAAGATGACTTTCCTTTACCCAACATCAACCAACTAGTTAATCTTACCACAAGCCACAAGATGTTATCCCTCATGGATGGCTTTTTAGGATATAATCAGATCCTGATCGCCCCCTTAGATCAACATAAAATCATCTACATTACTCCTTGGGGAACCTTCTACTATTAGGTCATGCCTTTTGGTTAAAAAATGTAGCATCAACTTATCAATGAGCCATGACCTATATCTTCCCATAATATTGTAGAATAATATGTGTATGATCTCCTTGAGAAATCCAAACACCATGAGGATCATTTAGATATTCTTACTATCATCTTTGATTGACTAATCCAATTCCATGTGTAGCTCAATCCCAAGAAATGCATTTTTAAGGTTCTCTCTAGGAAGCTCCTTGGCTTTATTGTTTCCCTCTATGGAATTGAAAGTGGTCCTGCTAAGGTTAAGGCCATCTTATAAATGCCTCCTCTAATAAACCTTAAACAACTTCATAGTCTATATGGAGAAATCCAATCTATCCATCACTTCATCTCCCAGCTATCAGATAGATGTCAACCCTTTCACTATCTCCTAAAGAAAGACACCTCCCTTAGATGGACCAAAGATTATCAATAAGCCTTTGATTCACTCAAGGAGTACCTACTTTCTCTATTAGTTCTTACCCCACCTAGGGATGACTAAACTTTTGACCTTTACATATCCACCACTAATCACTCTTTAAGTGTAATTTTGGCTAATTGAGATAAACAAAATAAAGAGCAAGCTATCTATTATATTATCCACATGCTTTTGGAGTATGAGACATGATATACCCATCCTATAAATCTTTGTCTCACTCTCATTCTTGTCACCTCTAAAATCCATCATTACCTTCTCAATCACAAAAAATATGTTATTACCAATACTGACCCACTCAATTATATGCACTCCAAGCCATATCAAAATTAGCATATGGATAAGTGGCTCATGCTTCTAGCTGAGTTTTATCTTGAATTTCTTCAACAAAAATATATTAAAGGGTAGGTCATCACTAACCAATTCATTGAATCCCCCCTTCATAGATAACCAACCCATTCCATTGACCTTTATAGATGAGTCTATTGTTACTCTTTCTCAGGGAGAACACCCTTACCAAATGAAAATGTTTTTTGATGGCTCTAATTGCCAACATAGTGGGGGTGTAGGAGTAATTATCATTCCCCTTCATGGAGAACCTCTTCCACTTGCCTTTAAACTCAACTTTGAATGTACTAACAACATGGAGGAGTACAAAGCTTTGGTCATCAATCTTCAAACCACTCTAACCTTGAGAATTAAAACCATTTCTATCTTTGGGGATTCCCATCTCATGATCAACCAAGCCAATGGGTCCTATCAATGTAAAAATGATATTTTGTAAAAGTATAAGTTTTTCATTAAAAACTCTTAACATATTTTGAAAATTACCAGATCTAGTTAGTACCCTAATCTACTAACAAATTGGTAGATATAATGGCCTCTCTTGCATCTCAAATTCCATCTCAACCCACTGAATCTAAATTATTTGTCACCATCCATCACTTCATCAGGACTTTATATATCATTTCAAAACTTCTTACCATTTGTAGTGCAGAGGCATCTCCTTCAAAAAATTGGTATGACCAAACTTTTAACTACCTTAACCTTGGCATCATTCCACTTGACCTCTCAAAGAATGCCTAGAAAGGCTTCATTCAGGGTACCTATTGTTATACCATACTGAGGGGAATCCTTTACAAATGTGGCTTTGACAGCCTTATTCTTCATTGTCTATAAAGTCATGAGACTTCCCACACTATTAATGAAACTCATGATGGAGTTTGTGGGGGACACTTTAGTGGCCTCACTATCTCTAAAATAAACTTACACCTTGACTAATATTAGCCTACCCTCAATCAAGACTGCTATGACTATGTAAAGAAGTGTGTCAAATGCCAACAACATGCTAAATTGCATCATGTGCTAGCTCATGGACTTTAGGTATCTAGTGATTATTGGCCCTTATAATAGTGGGGGCTTGATCTCATTAGAGAAATTAATCCTCACTCATCTCAATGACACCAATACATCATCACCACCACTAAATATTTCACTAAATGGGTAGAATCCATTCCCCTTATCTTGATCAAAGATGAATAAATTATAGATTTCATCAATCACCACATCATATATCATTTTGGTGTCACTCACAAAATCATAAATGATAATGGAAAATCCTTAAAAAACAAGAAATTTCAAGCCTTCTATTACACTTTTAGCATCAAGCTCATCCATTTCTCACCTTATCATTCATAGGTAAATGGACAAGTAGAATCCTCTACCAAAACCCTCATTAAGATGTTAACCAAAGTTGTAAGTGCTTCAAGTTGGGATTATCACCTACACATCCCATTAATTTTGTGGGCCTATTTCACTATAATTCAAAACTCTATGGGTGCTACACATTTTTCCTTGGTCTTTAGCATAGAGGCTATCTTACCTCTCAAATTCCAGATCCCCTCTCTTCACATATCCTTGTAAGACATCATTTCTAATGATGATTATCATCAATAATGCCTTACACACCTTGAGTTGCTTGATGAGCATCACCTTGCTACCCTTAACCATCTTCATGTCTACCAAGAGTGTATCACAAGTACTTATAACAAACATCTAAAATAATAAGAGTTTAATATTGGATACCTCATCATTAAAGAAAACCAACATGTAACAAATATGGAGAAAAGTAAAAAGGGAAAATTTTCTTTCAATTAGCTTGAAACCTATATCATCACCCATAAGTATGGATCAAGAGCTTGCCATTTGTCCTCTCTTGAAGTCAAACTAGAACTTGAGCCTCTTAATGCTTCACATCTACATCCTTTCTACTATTAAGGAGGATCTGATAAAACTTATTTTCTAACTTAAGCTCATCCCTTGGTTTATGATATTCTCACCTTCCTTACCTTATTACCCTATTCCTCTTGGGAACACGTGATTATGATAGAGCCATGTGATTATTTGTCATAGTTCTAGCCTAATCTTAAACATGGGTACCATGCCTCTACCCATGGCACAGTTCTCATAGATAATTTTTGTCTTTAACTAGATGGAATCCCATGGTCACTTGCTTCCCAAAACCACTTTCCATTATCTTGCAACCACCTTTTATGTTAAAAAAATTTACCTCTATATAGGTCAACCTCTAGGTTTGGATAGATGGGTCCAGTCTAAAACAATGTTAAAATATTCTACATGGGATATAATATATTATTTGGGTCCATTTTCTTAAATACAAATTGCTCCCTCGAAGGATGGTTACCAAATACAGTCAAAAAAGATAGATTGATCCCTCAAAGGATAACTATCAAACACTTATTCATACTTATACCACTCCCTCAAAGGATGTATAAGCTAAAATGTCAAAAATAATCTATTTATACAAGCCACAATTGGCTCAATCAAAGAACTCAAAGCTTCTCACATTGATCAACTTCACCCTTTTCATAAAATCAAATAGAAAATAACCCCCATTAACAAAAATATTCTTAGACTTCCCACATCGATTAGTCTACACCTTATCAAGACATGGACTTATTTGTTCTAGTTCTCAGGTCACTTATCAAAAGGGTAAGTAAATACACATTAGGTTACTACATCTTCCATTTTCCCTCCATTTACCTATCATCCCCTTTTCCTAGATACACTTTATAGATTAGAAGACTATGAGCTCACTTAGAACCCTATGTTTATGATGATACCTTTTCACTAAAATCATGTTATTATGAAGCATATAAAAGGTTTATTTTCATTCAGATCAATCCACCCTGGGTTTAATAGGGTCCAAGCCAATGAACTCAACATGCCTTTTTCTTACTTTATCTTATATTAATCCATAAGGATGTTTCCTCTCATCAATATTTTTCCCACACTTAGTTTATGTTTTTTCATTCAAACATTAAATCCTATCTATACTCAACATAACAATATTAAATTATAACATAACCCATAATGAATAATATCTCATAAACCATGGAATTAAAATAGACACATTATAGCAACCATTTTATTTTACATGATATCTCACATTCACACATTATTTAAATATCAAAGCATGTACATCATAAGCATTAACAACACATTAGAATCTATCCATATGATCCAAATCACATCATCATCAAACCATATATCATCACATGCCTATACTATGACAAAAATTATAAATAATCATCATAGTCATAAGTCCATATGCAATCATCATCTATAACATCAAAAACATCTAAGACACTCATTAAAATCAAATTATCACATCATAAACATATTAAAATCTATCTCATAAAACATAGAAGCATAATCACCATAAACATCTAAATCATACGCACGCACGCACACACACACACACACACACACACACACACACACACACACACACACACACACACACACACACACACACACACACACACACACACACACACACACACACACACACACACACACACACACACACACACACACACACACACACATATACATACATACATACATATACACATGTCAATACATGCACATATCTATCTTTCATATAAAATCTCATCATGGACCTGCACCTAGAGTACCACTAACATTTGACCTATCTACACCTATACTTGCCAGTGGTCCCTTAGGACCCCTATCTGACCCACTAACTTGGGGTACCAAGCATGGCCCCATAACCCATGCTAGTTCTATACTCAATAAATATCATGGCATGGGGAAACTAATCAAATACCATCACCTCATAATAATGAAGCTCTTATATAGTGGCTAAATAATGTGCCCATGACACTGAATTTGTTGGCCCTCCTGCTGCTACTACTACTACCACACCCACACTAATCTACCCCTATAATGTGCCTATCTATCCTTTAAGTGTAGACACCTATCCCTATAAAGTAATGACCTAGGCCTGTGCCTGGTCCGTCTCCATAGTTATAACCCCCACCTATCCCTGTAGAGCTATAATCTAGCCTTGTAATATGGCCACCTACCCCTATAATGTAGTGATATATGCTTGGGTTGTATCCAAGACTACCACTACCTAAAAATCACCCTATAATATTCCCCCTACTAGATCAACATCCATGGGCCCACAACCTCCATCATCACAACCAAAATTATATGTAGCATATCTAGCCTGGTACCATGTTACATACCTATCAATGATTCATGCATCATCTATGGTAGCTCTCATGGGTAGCTCTTCATAATCCAAAATAACATCCTATGGCTATGGCTCCAAGAGTAAGATCTCTATATCCTCTATCTTTTATAAGGGGGTATCTAGTGGAATACCCTGTACCAACCTGAACTATCATTATACTCACTCGGTAGGGATGAGCTCCATCTCAATATCTAATTTCCCATATATCCATCTATAGATTTGTAATGAGATAGTATGTTACCTATATCTAACCCATAATGGTTAGCTAACATATGGCCTCCAAAATATGTCATCAAAAATTAGACTATCCAAGGCATCCGTGAACCACTCTACATCCCATACACCTCCACCTACCCTTATCAGGGCACTAACTCTCTTTTAGCACATGAAATCTACATTATAATCTGTATCCACTCAAGAATATATGGGTAACCCCAATAGTCTCAATACCCTAATGTGCTCATATGCCCAATAATGGAGTACGAATCCCACGTTCATCCCATAATGTTGATGTACTCTAAACCCCCATAACTCTCTATATATCTAGACCAACAAAACTGGGGCCCACCCAATTATTATCCCCCAAAATATCATCTCTACAAGCACCCCTAGTAGTATGTATGGGAATCTTTCATGGCTCAAATCTGGCAATGCAAAAGAGCTCACCACCATCATCATCATAGTCATCAAACATCTCTTTGTTGGTTCCCTCTAAAATAGTGGCTCAATGTTCACACCACCCACATGTTAGCTCACATAGTCCATGTATACACCATATAATAAATACATGTGATATGAGATCTCCTCCCTCTCTATATGATAAATAATATCCCTTTGAATAGGTAATTAGATGATCTTGTGCACATTCTTTAGTAGAATACTCATCTCTACCATTGACAACCAAAAAGTGTTCATTTTTGGATCCCATCTCTCAATGAGAGCAATGATCATGGCCACATCTAGTGATAGCTATTGGTAATTCCATATGGATCCTAAATCCACATCCTCCATATATCACCATTCCTCATCTATCATTATAGCCTGAACATCTACAAATATGTTTAAGACTTGATCCCTTATCTGAATCTATGCATGTGTCTATGGAAAAACCATCACATCAACAATGCATAATTGGTTTTACATCCCAAACTAAATACTACCCCACCCTCTTTATGTTAACCACTCATTACCATCTTCTAGTGTTAGTTACATAACCTACACTCTCAAACCTAAACCTAAACTCTAACCCTTCACCCTAAACTTTAAACCTCCACCATAAACTTTAAACCTTCAAACCTTAAATTTAAACCTTCACCCTAATAATCAAAACCCTAAACCTTCACCCTAAAACTTTGAACCTTCAATCTACACACTAAACCTTAAAACCTACACCCTAAGCCCATCCTCACACACCATTTTTTAAAACCTTTTCTCACCTTTTTATGACTAGTGATGGTTGCCTTAATCATCACTAATTAGTTTTTGACCCTTTTCACTCTACACCTAACCATCACCAGTCACTATACATGACTATTGATGGTGCACCCTTCAAACGCTAAACCTCTCAAAACCTCCCAAATACACTCTTTCTCTACCCTAAACCCCTCACCTACTCACATATACCCTATCTAATCTTCCTCCCCCCATTTCATCTCAAACATGCATTATTTTTTACCAATTCCAACCTAGGGTTTTCTTACACATTCACTTAGCCCACATTTTGCCTACAACTAAAATCTACTCTCTAACTATTCTCCATTTAATAAATTAACTCAAATTACAATGTCAAAGCTACCCTACCTCATTTCATGAGCATTATCATGGTAAAAGTCTCTGTCTCACTACTTGGTCATGCCTTCATCCACCCTCCATCATTGTAGCTCTCCAACCACACTCAATCACTTAATATTACTTGCCAATCCAATATTACCACCTAGAATAACACATGATACTCACAAATACCAAGAAACTAAGTGCACCTAGACAATAATCACTAGAATTAAATGGTGAAAAGGACTCCCCTTTTTTACAACTTACCTTCTAGTTTTTAGGGTTTTACCCTGATCAATGTTGGTTAGGGTGACCATCATTATTCAAACCCTCTGATCATCATTGGTTAGACCCTCCACCTTTTTCCCTTTTCAACACCCATCTTGGTGTTACACTTTTGGATTATTTATCTGATCCCCACTTTCACCAAACCTCATACCTTTTGGAGATGACCCTTTTCCCTTAAAACCTTCACCCACACCAAACCTTGTGGTGTTTTTTATTAGGGAAACCTACTCAAATATCACTCCTTGAACTTTAGAGATATACCTATTCTCAATAACCAACCCATAAAACCATGCTAGAACTACATTGGGCCTAAAGTTCATGTTGGATTCATCATCCATGGGATATATAGGCAACATACTCATACCTAGCGCAAGCAGGAGTCATCTTAGTGAACCTTTACCCAACTTACCATCCAACCCCTTTTCCCACATCCACCTTGACATTGGCTATTTTTAAACCTAGTTATTTATGCACTTTACGATGACCTTATTTTGGTCATTTTGACCACTTGGACTAATTTTTACCATGTTGAACTTGCTATAATTTACAATCCCTCATGCATGACCTAATAATTTTTTATTTTTAAGGGAGAAATTCCTACCTTGGATACTCATGAAATCACCAACCCTATCTAGGTGACTTGATCCTTATGACTCAATCAAGTATGATCAATGCTAGGGATTGATTACTATCTCACTTAGCCTAGACCTCACCCTAGTTATTATCAATAATGGTAACTTTTAGTCCTTACATGATCTTGAATATCACACTTTGTCATACTATTTGTTCATTTTTATATCATAAATGCCCAACCTTTTCATCACCAACCTTGAGACCTCCATTTTACCTTCTATCAAACCATGACCTAATTTTAGTTTTGCCTCATCAACTCCTAGTTTAAGGGCGAATACCCTCCTCCCATACTTGGGACAACCAAACCTTGATCAGTCAAATATTCATTTTTATTCTATAACTTATTGACCTAAATATGCACCATAAAAAGGGGTAAAATATAGACACTCAAAAATGTCACCTAGACTAGTTTTTGATGTCAAGCTACCTTGGACCCATCTTTCATTTTCAGCCTAATTAAGTACCTGGATTACTCATTTTTCTACCTTAAACTTTAAAAATTGATCCATTTAATTTATCTATGGATCCTTGATCATCATTGATTAGCCTAATTGGTGCCAGTTAGCCTAACCAGTGCCAGTCAGGTTTCTTAGCCTATTTTAAAGCCATTTCAAGCTGTGTACAAGATAAATATTACATAAAATGGAAAATTTACCATGCAAATAATATATCTTAACATCACTTCAAATTATCATTTTTATCCTAGATAATTTTGGCAATTTATCCCCTCCTCACTAACAACTTATTGCTATAAAATGAGGGTTGTTAGAAGAATGAAGGGATTTTAAAAATTGCATCCAAGATCTCTTATTTTCTTTGTGTAGGAATCAAAGATCCTAAAAATATATCCACATGACTTTTAAGGCTAGATTATTTTTATGCTATCCAATTTCATTCAACTTGTCATTGGCTTCCACTTTACAACATATAGGTATTTTTCTCTTGTTTTTAGTATTTCCTTTCTCCATAAATCTTGCTATCTCAAATCAGATCACCAATACATATCCCTTACCTTCATAACCCATATTTAAAATTTTTCCCACTTGTCACTTCACCCCTAATTCCATTTCAATTACCTACAGCTTTCCATAGTCAACCATCACAGATTGTTGTAACTGTCATTAGTTACACCAATCATTACTAGTTACCTAACCATCGTCAGTTAGGACAACCATTGCTAGTTAGCCTGATCACTGACGATCATTGTTAAAAAAAATAATAGATTGTTATTTACTCCCTTTTCACACCTAATTAGACCCTATCTCTATTTTTGGCCTATTTATAGACCCTGCTCACATACTCTAAACCTAACCTTGATCCACTTGTACATGGTATTGACCCACCATGCTATACTTTTTTTGAATAGGTATGCTATTTATTTCTTAAATAAGCATTTATATTTATCATCTTTCATTTTTATTATAGGAGTGGATTGATAGCCATCTAAGGGAGATTTTTCTTCTTAGATTTAGCATGTTGTTAGATAGTCCACCCTTCATACTCGTCTAGCAAATAAGTTGGTTTAATGTGGTCTTATTGCAGGTATTCCTTCCTCACCAAAAAAGATCTCCTACTTTATTTGGTCATTGAAAAGGACAATGTTTAACTAGGTACACACCCCTCATATGTTTTTTCTCTCATTTTTTTCTAAAATTTAGAAATAGAGTTAGAAATAGTAGGAAACACTATACTATTCTATTGTGTCTAAGAAAAAACTACTAAATTAAGGTGTAAAGTAGGTTGAGTTTAGTGTTGAAATAATTAGGTATGAAATGAATAAAATGTTTAAAGTGATAAGAACCAAAGAGTCATTGATAAAGAAGTGAAAAAATAAATAAGACAAAGGAGAGATAAAGACAAATTTTTGTTAAACCTCTACATCATTTTGGTATCAAAGTAAGAAAGACCTATGGAGAAGATTGGCATGAAGAAAAGGTACAAATTGTTTTGTTTTCATTTAGAGATTTTGCTCAAGTTTATTGAAAGTAAGATAAATATTATTTTCCAAGACTACTAATAAATATTTTAGGAATATGGGTAAGATAGATTAAAATCCAAAAGAGGATTGATGAGAGAGGAAGAGGTAGAGAATCTCAAGAGAAGATAACATAGTAATTGCTCAAAGAAATTGATCCAAGGAGATAACTTTGATGAGAGATGAATCAAAAGACTTATTTGGGAAGGATCAAGGTAAAAGAGACTTACTTAAAAGAGTACAACTGCCTAATGTGAAATATCAGTAGAGAGAAGAAAAATGAGGTGGGATAATTTTAGGTGAGCAAGTGAAAGAATTGTTTTTATGTTTGTCACATCATTTATCATGCATACACAAGAAAGAGAGTATAGATAATTTTATTGATAAAGTGAGTATGTTGAATGCATTGGACATCGAGATAGAAGTTGTTGATTAGGTACAATAGCAAAAAGAGGGTAAGGAGGTTACAGAGGTTAAGAGGTTGGAAGGAGAAAAGAGAAAACAAATAGCAACAACACAACAAATAGTAGAACTAAACATGAACAAGAGAATAAATCATGAGCAAGGGAGTGGTTTTCAAGAAGATGATCAAGAGATTATTTTTGTTAACTTGTGTGTTTCATGTGTAGGATGGTTGCAAGACAAGAATCAATTACTGAAGGTGATGAAGTTGAATATCAAAACGCAAAAGAATGACCTCAAAGGAGAGATAAAGAGAAAGATGAAAAAGGGAGGATCCAACATGAGCAAGCACCACAAAGGCCTATGTGTCTCAAATAAGCCATGGATCTAAGAGGAGTTGTCCTTGAATAAAGAGTGTTGAACAAGAACTTCAAAGACAAACTAGTTATAACTTTATGGGAAAGTTTTCTTTCACTCAATAGTATGATGTAGGGCCATCACTATCAATTTTTGTAAATATTAGTTTAAATTCATATTTTGAGTCTCTTATGGGGTCTTAAAGGGGTGATTAGATTATTTTTTAATTGTTAGGGTAATTATTTCTCCCTATACAAATGGGAGTTATAAAGTAGTTGCAAGTTAGTTATGAGTTTCTTGAGATAAATAGTCTTTTTTTAGGTGTAGCAAGTCAGGTCATTCAAGTTTGGAAAATAAATATGGAAGGGGTGGATTTGAAGGAAAAGTATGTGTAAAACCCAAAATTAAGTGAAATAAATTTCTTGATTTTAATAACTAATCTACATGTTATGTGTTGTTGTGAAAGATATGTTGCATGATAATAATAGAAATCTAATGCATGTATAAGGAGAAGGATGAATAGTGTTGAATATTGTTTTGATTTAATAGATAAGTGGAATTATATTGGATTTGCAAAGAAAGGTAAATTGGATTCAAATATGTATTATGCTTATAATTGCATGAACTTTAGATTATTAATCCCTATAATTTTGTGATTAATGAGACTACCTATGGAGAAAATACAAACCTACATGTTTTATATTAATTACATGTTGCATTTTTTAAATTGAGTTATGTCAGATTTCATTGATATTCTAGTAGTATTATGGTCTTTGATTTAATTTTGGCAAAAATGATTGTATTTGTACATGCAAAAAGTAAGTGTCTTGCTTAAAAAGGAAGGTACGATGGGAATGTGATTAATAGTGAATGGTTTTTTCAATGTTGACTTTGTTGCAAAAGGTATGAAATATTTGTATACAGTCTCCACATAAGAAATTAGTTGAAAATCCTATCTTTCATATATGAGTGTAGGGGTATAAAATAAATTGTTAAAATATTGAGTAAGAGATTAACAACCAAGAACTAAAGTTTGTTAAATGTGGTATAGTAATGCATTTATGAATTGTTTTTGTTTAGTAAGGTACATGATAGCAAGACTAGCCTAGACAAACTACTAGATTTATTTGGAAGCATATTTTGAAGAATGAAACTCAACATATAACCCCTCGGGTCCTACATGTAGAGACTCCTTGATTAAAGCTTCAAAAAAAGGGAAATTTTCATATTGTGAATGAAAAGTGCTCGATTCGCACATTTCATGAAGACTGGGTGACACGTGTGCAAAGAAAGGAATCGTGACTATTGGTTATATGACAAGTTGTCATGATTAAGAATGATGGAAGTTGAAAAATGGGATATTTTTGATTGATACAGTTTCGTACAAGAATGGTGAAGGAAAGATATTAATGAAAGGTGGTTCGATTTGGAAATGTGGTTAAGAACTGATCCTAAATGATCATTTAATAAATTTGTCTTGTCATGAGTTATATATAGTCAGGTAAGTAGTCGCGTTGTTTGGATCTATTTAATATAATGGAATAAAAAAAAGTAATATAGTGCCCTATATAAGGTGATTGGTATGAGAATATTTGAAATAGGCAGACCATGAACAATGGTTACAAAGAATTCATGGATTGTATTACATGCATAGTCAATTGGAAATTGAAAAAAATTTAGTCTGATTTCTTTATCTACATACCCCATGTTATATATATTTTTTGTATTGGGTGAATTGTACATTTCTAAGGCAAGATTAAATTAGTGGGTTTTTAAATTAAAATATCAAAGGTTTTAAGACAAATAATTTGTTTCTTGATGTATACATGTTATAACTATATTCACATTGAGTTTATAAGTGTAGTAAACTAGAGCAGAGATGATGAATAGAGTATCTAATGATTATAAGGGGTGTCTATTTATTAAATAGACCTTAAAATGATAGTGTTTGAAACATAAAAAGAAATATATAAGGGCTTCTTGAGTTATGTAATCTATGAGAACCATACTATTTTATTGCGTCAAAGAAAAGACTACTAAAATGAGGTGTAAAGTAGGCTGAGTTTAGTGTTGAAATAATTGGGTATGAAATGAATAACATGTTTAAAGTGATAAGAACCAAAGATTCATTTCTAAAGAAGTGAAACAAAAAATAAGGCAAAGGAAAGATAAAATCAAAGTTTTGTTAAACCTCTACATCATTATGACTTAGAGTGCACATACTTGAATGGGTCGGTGTTAGTTATGACATAAGTTTTATAGCTAAGAAGGTAATGGAGAAGTTTGGAAGCCATAAAATCTAAGGTAAGGCAAATTTTTTTAGTATGGGTGTATCAATTTTAATACTATATAAGCATTCAACTTATATAGTAGAATGCTTTCTCTTTATGTTGATCATCTCGATGTGCAGGCACGACCCCTAAGGAATGGTCAATGGTATAAATATAAAGGTATAAAGGTTGGTCCTCTTTTGAAGGGGTAAGAATAGGTGGAGAAAGAATGTATTATTTAAGTGATTAAAAGGCTTTTTGAAAGTCTTTGTTCCATTTAAAGGAGATATATTTCTTAATAAGGAGATGAAAAGGTTGACATCTATCATATAGCTAAGAGATGAATTGATGAATGGATTGAAGCTTACCCTGTAATTTTAGTTACTTGAGGTTGGTCATAGGAGGCATGTGAAGAATTGATTTGACCTTAGTAGGATCGACTTTGATTCCATGGAGACAGATAATAAATACAATAATATTTCCTTATAAGAACCCAAAGATGCACTTCTTGGGGTTAAGGTAGACATGGAAATGGATAAGATGCTTGAAGATAACCTTAAGAATGGCCAAATGATATTTATGATATTTAGACTTTCCAAGGAGGTCATTAATGTATTCCTCTATGATTTTGTGAAAAAGGTCATGAAAGATATAGGTCATGACATGTTGGTAAGTTGCACCAGTGTTATTTAGACCAAAAGGCATGACCCTATAATAGAAAGTTCCCCATGGGGTGATAAAATTCATTTGATGTTGATCTTCAAGGGAAATAAAGATTTTATTATAGCTTGAGATCCTATCCATCAAGGATAATATCTTATGGCCAACTGTAAGATCAACAAGATGGTCAATGTTTGGCAAAGGGAAGTTATACTTTGGGATATCAAGGTTAAGATCATGAAATTATAAATAAATCCAAATTCCCCCTATTACTTTGGTGATAGGAATGACATTTGAGACCCATTAGGGATATTAAATGGGTTGGATGAAATTGATGGATAAGAAGTAGTGGAGATCTTATTTGACAAGAATAGTTGTATGAGGGTACATCCTATGAAGATTTTACCTAATAGGTTTGGCATTGAGGGTGGTAATGATGTTATGGATGATTATGGAGGGGTAAATTCTTGTCATGTCACTATAAGACCAAGCAAATACTATGATACAATATTTCAAAAAAGAAGATAATTCTTGATGCTCTAAGGAATGTAGGGATTGGTTGATTTTGACTATGCATGGGCTATTCTGAGTACCCAAAGTGACATTCATGGTTGATTATTTTAACATGGTTGAATTATATGGAGGAAGAGATTTATGGATAGAGGAATCTTCTACACCAAGATAAGTGAGAATGGAATCATCATCCTGACACTAAATAGTATTAATGGTAGAAGTGTCATCTTATACCATCTCAAGATGAGTTATAGGAATGGTAATGGTCTCCCCATCCATTTGATAAGTTAAGGGCACTAAACTGATCATGTTAATGAAAAAAACTTTAGATGGAATGATTTTGATATCCTCATATTTTGAAGGGGAATGGGTTAGTGAGGATGGGATTTCTTCCTCAATGATGATGATGGAAGGTGGGTTGGTTGGCTCTTCTATTGGAATAAATCTGAGACCAAATCATTTATTAGGTTTTTGGGTTTTGCATGGTATTTATTGTCACTTGGATTTTCACCCTTTGAGGATATGTCTCAACTCTCCTCTTCCAAGTGGCACAATTAAAACACCTTTAGGTATTGGGTAGCCTAAGAATGAGTTGAATCTATAGATAGGGCTAGCTCTATTGATGTAACACTTATAAAACACTATTATACCTATGCTTGTGAGGGAAAAAGGAGAGAAAATTGAAAGTAAACTATCCTAACATAGGTGATACACCAAATTGACTGATGACTACCAACTAACTACATGTCACACATAATACCAATAGAATAACTAAACATACACTTCTCCAATCTAAATCTTCTCACATCAATATTTCATTATGAGGTTGTGATGAATGTTTAGGCAAGTAGGAATAAATAAAAGGCATAAGATGGCACTATTTGAGTAGACTAACTCAATCAACCTTGACACATCAATAGAACACTTCACATGGCCTGTAAGAAGAAGCTTTACAACTACAAATAGGTGAGAGAATAAAACAACAATGCTAAGGAAACAATAAGTAATCACTAAGCAAAATCAATCATCCAAGTGAACACACTATGAATATTCATATAAGAGGTAAAAATTAGTATTATTTATTGATCCATGGTATGAAAATGATCAAGTATTTTACATACTCAAGTGAAGTATAATTTTCAAAGGCCAAAATGGCTAGTTCTTATACAACTTGACAGAGAGAGGAGAAGAGAGAAGTCCAAAGGTCATAAGGAAAATTTTCAAGCTAAGAAAAGTATTTAAATGTACATGAGAAGATAATTTGAAATTGATCATGAAAATTCAAGAAACACAAGTGTCAATCCAAGGCATGAAACTCTTATAAAGTGGCATGAAATTCATTGTGTTGGTTTAGAAAAATACCTTCATGATTTATCCTTATTTGATCATCCTAAAACTTATTAGGTATAAAATCATGATTTAAATGAGAGGTAGGGGTTACATACATTCCTATCCATGCATTTTTTATAGTTTTAATCATTTAGATTCCTTTAAAAGTGAGTTATCACCATCTACAACCAAAGAAACTCCTCTTTCACACACCTTGCACACTTGGCTTCCAAAAATGAATCAATTTTACATGAATATTCATATAATTTAGTGTATGACACTTTTAAATACCCTCCATAGACTTATAGTCATAAATTACACCTTAAAAGGACATCCACTTAAACATTTCACACTTTTCACCATCTTGTTCACTATGTCAGTTTTGACTAGCTAGTAGGAACACATAGGTGTTTTTATAAAACATTAGATGGCCATGGGTAGTTATTATAAGTCTATATATTCCTCCCAAACTTGGTTTCATCTATTAAAACTTCATAGAACCTATATAATGTATAAAATAATCAAAATACCCTAATTTGTACTCCATCCATATAGTCCAAAATTATGGGGAGTAGGTTGAAAGAGTCCTATTAAAGTTTCAATCAATTTCATTTTCATTCTAGTCCATTTTGATATCTCATGATCTTCATTTTCTTAGTCAAGTCCTTATCCAAGGGTTTTAGGTCTCTTATACTTTTAATCTTTGTTAAAATAAATTTGATGTTGAAGTTGCAAACAAATATCACTAGAGAATATTTCAAGGCCCCTTTTGACCCCTCTAAACTTCCTTTACCTCCATGCAAATCCTCATGAAACATGTGAGCATTTGAAATCACCTTATCAAGCTTGTTTTCAAATTTCCTACATGCTTGGACTATCTCTGAGATAAAAGTGGATTTCCTAGAGATTTATCTACATACCACAAGTTTTTACATGTCTAAATTCATCCTAAAAACATTTCTAATTCCATTGTAATGTTCTCCTATGGTTGGAAGTGAAGTTGGCCTTCCATTTGGCACTAGGTTCAAACTCTGATTAACATACTTGACTGTAACTCTAAAGGTTTAGAGAATTATATTTAGTTTATCCCATATATGTAAGTTTTTCCATGTTTATGTAAATGTAATACAAACTTTCACACCTTCTTTCAAGGTTCAACTATATCCTTGGCTCACCTTTCATCCTTAATCTCTAATTTTGTAATGTTTGTGCATGAGGAGAGTGCCCTCTATTTCAGACAAAATAGAGGACACTCCCCTATTTATTTATATAATGGTGAATATTTTATGGGCTTATAAAAGTTATGGATACATCATAAACAAAAATTCGTCCCTCTATTAGGTCATTTAACCCTCTAACTTATCCAAAACCCAAAACAAACTCCTAGAAGGCAGACTGTGTGATGGAATTCTACTTTGTGGACTATGTTCATGCATTATCAGATGTCTCTTTATTTTTTTTCCATTATTAAGGATTATTAATATAATTATAATCATAATTATTATATTCTAAGTCTTCCCATCACTTCAACTTTCCATGTACCTTTCCATACACTTTACCTAGCTAAGACTGAGTGTCACTTTTGATTATGTTCTACTCCAAGGTTAGTGCCTATAGGTGGAGATGAATGGTTAAGCTTTGAAAAAAATGTATACAACCTCTATATATTCCATTAGGTTATTTTTTTCTTGGACTCATTTGTTTCATCTCATGCACTACCAATACTTACACCATCAAACTAGCTCACTACTATCTCAATCAAACATAGTCAACTATGTTAAGATAAGTATGATATTTTAGGTGAAAATCCTCATTAAAATATATTATAAATAATATTGGAATCATTTGAGTAATTTTAAACCATATTACATTTGCCTAAAATTATATCTCCATACCCAAGTCCTTGTTATGGATGGTGTAGGAGCTAAGGTTGATGTAGGTGAGCAATTTCAAATAAGAGGACCCATGTAGGTGTGTATGGATGTTACTAGATTTATCTTAAATATTTTTTGCACCTTATTGAAAAAAATTTCATTTCTAACTTATCATGATCATCTATTATGAAGATATGTTCCACTTGCCACTCTAGGTGTTAGAGACCTTCAATAGAGTGTAAACCCTGTAGGTAAGGCACCTGTACGTGTATCTCAAGGGCAAAACCCTACATATCAACCTATTTTGGTGGTTTTTATACTCATTTTAAAACTTTTACCCTATAAAAACACTCAAATTCATCTTCAAATCTTATACCCTCTTTAGTTTTTACTCGAAAACACTCTTTCACCTCCCTATTGTTGTAGTTGAGTATTTTTAGAATTAGACAAACTTGTAGGTGTGTTGAGGGTCTAAAACACAATATCTTCTCCTCTCTAAATTAAAATTAGGTCATTAATGTTTATTATACCATATAAAACCATTAAACCATAAAAAATGGTTTTTATTGTAGCCTTGAAATGGAAAGTCACCTTGGAGTTTCAAATCTTGTAGGTGTTACTACCTATGTTTAGTGCATAAAAGCAAAACTTTGGGATTCCAAAAAACTAGTTTCCATTGATAATATAACCATAAAATTTTATAGAGTCATTTTCCTATATGTATTCTTCAAATTTTAGTCAAAAATATGCATAAAAGTCATTTTTAACCTTGTTGTATGTCATCCACAAAATGGTGAGGTTCTCTATTTTCACCTTTTTACAGAAAGAAGCCCTAAATACTATCATCTCATGTTTTGAAGGTAGTCTCAACTTAAATATACCAAATTGTCCCTTAAAATAGGTTTTAAATAGTCTACATAATACACTATTTCATTAATAATTCTTTCAACTCTTGTCTCAACACTTTCAAACAAGTATTTTCATAGCTCTATTAGTGTAACCTATAGGTAGACATTCTAATGTATAGGTATTAAACATGAGTTTAGGCAGTATGCATCATATTTTATCTTAATTAGTCCTAGGCCTATATTAATTCCTTAAAATTAACTCCTCATACTTCAAATGGATTTAAATCACCACTAAGGCTTTCATTCTTATCATGACACCATCATGAGAGGATGTAGGTGCATGGTGAGTTGCATATAGGTAGTGAGCATGAGACAATCAATATACTTCAAAGTATATGTCTATAAATAAATAATATATCCTTATTATTTTTAAATGAAACATAAATATGTTTCAAATCTCAAAACAAGCTCTCACACTTCCCTTCCAATGTTGAATCCTTTGTTTATAACACCTATGGTGCATGCTTATGGTGATTGTATGGTGTTCATGACTACAAACTCATGGTATGTTGATTTCAATAACGCTATTAAAAGTAAATTGAAAAAATATCACATTGATAACATGTAAATATGCCTATCATAACCCTATGAAGCCATTGTCAAAGCATAAAGATCTGTAAATGGTGTAAAACTAGCCTATTATCCCAAATGAGATCAGTGTCCAAATTTGAGATGATTTTATCATAAAAACACATTTTAACATGAAAAAAGAAATTTAAAACATTATATTATGGAATCAAAATAATATGGAATAAAACTCAATAACTATATTATATGGAATCATCCAAACAAGAGAAAAACCTATAGGGTGCACAAACTGGTAAGCAAAAAAATAGTCAACTTATTAGAGATGGTTCATAAAGCACAATTGACCAATATTAGAATTATTATTATTTAAATAGATATATATGAGTTTATTTTCACCTCCCAAAGGTTTTTGGTTTGAAATCTGGTCAACTATCCATACCAAGCATGAACGTACTGACCACTTCAATGTGTCTAAAAGGGCAAAGAAGGAAAAAAATAATTTTAGCTCAAAAATGGAACTTTAAAAGTATTTAAATCATTTAAATTAGTCTTAATAATCTAAAGATTCATTTCAAAACCTTCTCCCACATGTCACACTCCCTCATGGGCCATACAAGTGACAAACTTTTCTTTTTTTAGTTAATTTCCTAATTTTCAGTTAGATAACCTAAAATTTTTAGATAAACTAACATTATTGAGATGTAATGTGAATTATTGTATGTTTAAAATGAAAATAAGACACTTAGACACATTAAAAACTATGTTACTTGTATTTATGACCCCTAAATGCTTACTAAATGACTCAAAATGACATATTGACTAATTAGACCAAGACCAAGGCTAATATATAATTAAGTGACATCAAAAGATATATAATACACACTATGACATAATAATAGACTTCATAAAACATAGAAAAATTAATTTTTTACCTATAAGCATCCCAATTTGACCTGTAGGGTCAAATTTGGTGAACAATAGCAACTCATGTGGTCCATGCTCATAACATCCTAAACAAAATTCCTTCCAAGCACACTTATGGAGGTATGTATTAGAAAACTATAGTTTATCTAAATAGGATAAATTAGAGGTGAATGGTTTAGGAGAAGAGGAGGTAGTAGAAGTGGAGAGTGGTCAATCAAGTCCCCCATAAACAAGATTAGTTTGGTAATTAGGAGACCTAAAGGGAATTATGGCTCCATATTGGAATCATAGCTAGGTTGTTGGTCAATATTCCCATACCCTTTGGGAGTAGGGAAGGCATCTAATGTCAAGAGGAAATACTCCCTAAGTGAGAGATGTTGGAATGTTGATTCTAAAGGGTCCTTCATGGGGATTTGGTTGGAAGGTATGGATGAGCTGCTTGGTTGATAGAAGGAGGATAACATCATTGGGTTGGTAATTCATAGTGCATGACATAAAAGGACTTGGGTCAGATGGGATGGTATGGACTTGACCCTCATACTCAATATTGATGCACTAATTTAGGGTGGATGGTACACAACCCATGAAATGGATCCAAGGGAATCCTAAAAAAAATGTTATATTAGAACTTACCTTCTACCATGTATAAGAGATCATAAATAGTGTGAGGTCTTAAATGAATATAAAGGATGACTATCCCTAAGGTTGTAACCATTGTATCATTAAAGTATCAAAGCATTGTTGTAATTTCTAACATGATGTTATATAGTAGCTTTAATTGGTCATATGCATGGGAAGAAATAATGTTAATGTTGTATCCCCCATCAATCATCACCCTCTTTATGTGTGTTTGGTTGATGTAGGCAGTAATGAAAAGGGTAAGACCTAGATCATCTAGATAAATATGGGAGTATTTTCAAATCCTTGAAAGTGACAAGGTTGGAAATCTGAAGGGCTCTAACAAAGGTTGATAAAGGTTAAGTATCTTTAGGTTGAACCTCTATAGAATATAAGGCTTATATCATATCCTAACGATGATGGGTTGAGGTGTTTATTAGCTCATATAAATTCATCTTCACCAATTTTTGGTGAAGTTACTTTATAACTACTCTTTAGATTTATTTAGAGGGGTTGGATTGGGGTGATCCCAAGATAGAAATTTTGGGATTGGATGAAGTTGTTTAGGATTGGTTAAGTGTTGTGATGGTAGAAGAGGGGTATGTCCATGGGATGGACACCTTTGTTTTCGCTTTATCTTTTTATTGGGATTTTTATCGAGTGACCACATGAATGGTAAGGATTTAGGGAAGAATTCCGCTAGTGGACTACTTGAGTTACTCCTCACTCTTAGATGAGAGTGTGGGGATAGGTAGGTGTAGGGTAGTTTCCTTTAGATCATGTATTGGTGGTGGGATCATGGGAGGTTATTCTATCAATAATTCATCCTCATCACATAGTTGGTGGACTATGAATTTGAGAGATTTTTAGTTCTCCATATCCTGTATTGACATCCTATGGTATGAGCAAATTAGATTATCATTAAACCAAGATACCTTAGGAATAAGGTGATCAAAGCATTTGATAAGAGGTAAAATTGAGTAATAATATTAGACCAACCATTATAATATGGTATAATATAATTCTTGTAAAGGTGGCAAGGGAGTGGAGGTTTTATCTTTGACAGCTAGGGTAGAAGCCTTCTTAGGGGTAGGCTTGTCAATGGGAGCTTTAGATGGTAGAATTTTCTTGGTGGGTGGCATTGTGGTAGATGGTTTATAAGTTAATGGATTTGAGGTAGATGGTTTACAAGTATAAGTTTTTTAAATAAAAAGATTGGTAGTGGATGGTTTGGAAGTAGGAGGATTGGTTGTATATGGTTTAGAGGTAGAAGTTTTATAAATAGAAGGCTTAGAATTGGAAGTCCTGGTAGTGGATGGTTTGGAGGTAGAAGGCATGAAAATAGTAAGTAGAGGTGTAGTTAGGAGCATAGGTTAGGTTTGGGCTTTCTTCAAGAGATTTGATTTCTTAATCATGGTAAAAGGGTGAGGTTATAAGATAAAATAAGGATATAATCTTGAAATGGAAGGCCAAGTGGAAATAGGAGGCAAGGTTTTGGATTTTAGAATCCTAGGTGGTTCTACTTTCTTTGTTGGTTTGACTTTGTGGTTTTTTAGGTGGGTTTGGTGGTGTGAGGTCAAAATTCAATGGAGGGTAAATAAAGCTCTGATTGGGGAACACACCTAGGATTTTGATGGGTTTTATTGGGATAATGAAAGGTATTTTGGTTGGTTTGGAGGAGTTTTGGTTAGATGATTCATCTATGGTTTTGGAGGTGGAGGTTTTAGTTGGGGTGATGGTAGTTTCACTAAGGGAATTTGAAGGTTAGGTAGACAAGGGTGAGGTTGATGAATCCTTATTAGTTGGATAAGGGAGCCCAAGGTGGTGCCAAAATGTGGTGCAATCAAGGTTAGGTTGGGATAGAAACTCAAAGTTTTGAACCAATCTAGAGAATGGCTTATAGATTAGCTTAGTTCCTTTAGTGTTTGACTCAAAGGATAAACTAATTGGTTAAGAAAGGGGATTGGTTTCATTATCCTTTAACTCTATCAAATGTTTCAAGGACTTGGAAGATTATTATTTCATGGTAGGGAGAGTAGATAAGGTAAATTCTTCCTTAGGAATGCTGTAGAAAGCTCTATCATGGAAGAAAAGGGAAGGAAAGTAATGGTTTCTTCATTTTCTATGTTTTTCAAAGGAGAAGGGATGGTGGTTTCCAATACCAAAACAAGTGGAGAATGGAAAATAGTGTATTCCTTTATTTCATTTTGTAATGGAAGGTAACTCTACTACCTCAATAAGTGGAGAGGAAAAGGTTGTTTTGGCTATGGTTTCCTTAACTATGAGTTCACTAAGAATGATATTGATTATGTGGACTTCATGCTTGTAAGAGGATTTTGAATTATTAATTTAATTGTTTGTATAAGGTGTATGGTAGGGGAATGGTTGTATAAAAATGTCAAGTGACTAATTTAGGGGTGCATTGGGATTATCTAGCATAAGTTTGCCCTTGTTAATCAACCCTTAGACAATGATTTTGAATGTATTACATCTACTAACATCATGTCCAATGACATGGTGAAAGGAACATAATTAATTTTACTTATACCAAATAGGTATATGATGAGAGGAATTGAATTACTATGGTGGTTTGATTAGAATAATTGGAAGAATCATGTTGGTTGACAACTAGTGGGGGAGTCATTTTAAGAACAACTACATTCACAGTTTCCTTAGATTTAGTGTTGGTGTTTATATGGTTGTTGGTTTTGGGGGAAGAAGTTTCTTTTGATTTGAAACTAGAATTCTTGTTCCTCAATTTAAGCTTTTCCTCATTAATATCTCTAATCTCCAACTTGCATGCCATGGTGAATTCCTCATCAAAGGTTCAGGAAGTTTGAACCTATAAAGTTGATGAGATATGCTTGACATAAGCTCAAGAGAAAATCTCAATCAACTCAATTTTGGGAAAAGAGAAGGATACTTGGCTAATCAAACCTCTCTAATGGGCCACAAAGTCAAAACTTAACTCATCCTTAAATGACCTAATGGAGTATAGGTCGATGATAGAAACCTTCTTAGAGATATTTATAGAGAAATGGTCTAAGAAATTTTGCGCTAGTTGGGCAAAAGAGAAGAAAGTGCTTAGGAATATAACTATACCAATCTAATATCAAGCCAATTAAGGACATGGGAAAACTATAGAAAAGTAGAGAATCATCATAAGCAATCAAATAACATGAATGCCTAAATGATCTAAGATGCTATTAGGATATTCTTTTCTTTGAAATTTGGAAAATTTTGGAAGTTCCCATTATGGAGGGTATGGTCAGATTAAGATAGATGGGTGGATTGGCTCATTTCCAATTTGTTCATATGACAAGATGTTATGGGAACTATAAATGGATGAATCTATATTGGTCATCTTATCCATCAACATCTTGATAAGATAAATTTTTGGTTGTGCACCTCCATAATTATAAGGTACATTCTATTGAGGTTGGGAAGGTGTAACATATGGATAGATAGTAGAGGGATATGAGGATGCTAAGTATTGGTAAGAGGGCATGGATGGTTGTGAAGAAGGTGAAATCATGTACCCTTGTGGGTTTGGGACATATCCTAGGTTTGGTGCAATGGATACTTATTGGGGAATAGACATTATTTGGGTAGGTGGCATGCTTGGGTTAATGGGTTGAAGGTGGGTAGTAACCTTAGTGCTAATAGGTGGAAGGGTAGAGGGTATGGAAACTACCAAATTTGGAAAAGGGGTGGACATTAGTGGATTGGAAATGAAAAGTGGAAGGGTAGAAAAACTAATGGAAGGTACTCCAATAGTAATATTTGTATGGGATACTAAAGGTTAGGTTGCTCCTAAATTGGAAGGGTTGTTGGTTAGGGTAGAAGGTGTTTGGGTGTTGGTTGGTGGGAAGGAATGGTTTTGGATGGTTATGTTATAAGGGTTGTTACTAGAGGAAGAGGGTTGAGACACCAAATTTTTGGTGGAGATAGTGGAAATAGAGGTGCTACCCATAAGGTAAGGTGGCATGCCATATGGTGGCATAATGGTAGGAACTAAAGCAAAAGTATTGTGAGCCATGGTGATAAGATAATGTTGGAGAGTTATGGGATTGCTATCAAGAAGGGTAGTGAATTTTTTATCTCCTTGGGCAATAATCTGAGGTATACTAGGAACTTTAGAGTGATGGGTTGAACTTTCTTCATCTGAAACATACTTCATGGATGAAAAAGAAGAGGAAGATAGGTGGTTGGGAGGTGGCTCTTGGTTTGATTGGTTTCTAAGTTTTGTTTTGTTAGAACCATGCAAAGAAAGAGAAAATAAAGGTGAAAATGATCTCACACACTCAAAAGAGAAGTAATCAAAATAAAAGATTTAAGGAAAATAAGCATACACTAAGAGTACATTTAAGTCCTAGAATACTTTTTTATCTCTCATTGGTTTATGCCTCAATTTAATAAGTTATAAAACTCAACTTGGGATTGTAGAATGAGAACTAGAAAATGTAGTCTAAGGATGGTTTTAGGTAGTTTAAGGATCTCAATCTATACTATAACTTGTTACATGGATTGATATTAGGGTCCACCCCCTCACTTCACACACTACAGTGATAAGGGTGTTAGATGATTAACCAGAATATACCAAATTGCTAGAGATTATACTCAAGTAGTGAACTGAGTGTTGGTTTCTCTCCTTGGTGGTGAAATCCAAGTGGGATAAGTAAAGGGAAAGGTTTATCTCTAGGTGATGAAATCTTATTTAGGCCTTACGTCATTATTTTGATGTTTGATTGAATATGTGATTTGGTATTTTATGTGTGATAAGAAGTGAGAATATGATTGATTTACTTAATTAAATTAAGCTATGTGAGCTAAGCAATGAAAAAAAGTAATGTATGCAAGTTATTTTTAGACCCAAAAGAAAATTTTGGTTTCTTTTCAAATGAATACAAGAAAAACTAAGATGTAACTAAATGTGGTATGAAGATGTAAGTCCTTATCCTAGGATGAGTACTTTTGCCTTTTAGAAATGAAGGAAAATGACAATTTTAACCTTTTTATAAACATTTAAAAGAGACTAAAACTTGATTTTGGAAAAAAAGAAATTGAAAATAAGATTTTCAATGCAAGAATTAAAGAAAGAACATTTAATTTTTAGAAATGAAATTTGGAAATGGATGAAACTTTCACTAATGCAACTAAATGTCCTAAACAACTATGAACCCAATAAAAAGATCAAGGGTCCCACTGAGTGTTTTAGAATTTTTCTCTATTTTTTATATTTATTTTCTTTTTAGAAGATAAGAAGAAACTTTAAACAAGGGAGTAGTAGAAGAACCTAATTTTGTTATGTGCACATGAATCTAGTTGATTTTAGATACTCTTGTTTGTTTAGGGAGGATGACCTACAAATAATAAAGCAAATATAATAATGGTTGATTAGTGAGATAGTTAGGTGGACTGCCTAGCATGAGCTAGGTCCAATAAGCACTAAGCTTCCTTGGATACTGTCAATCCACACTTTAGATAATTAAGTTCTAAAAACTAAAATTAGATCCTTGCATTAAAAAACAAAAGGTAATAAAATTAAATGCAAGAGATAAATGAAGTTAATTTAATATAATAATAAGAACTTGATAAAGATTAATGCTAAATTATTCAAACTTGTTTTAAAAAATAAGTGGAACCTCTGTGATGCAATAAAAACTCAAAAATTGGAATTTGGGTATGGACTAGTAAGTGAACTTTGCTTATTGTTTTGGAAAAAATAAAACACATAATGACCATCAGTAATTAGGGCCAACCATCACTGGTCTAGGTATGACCATCGTTAGTTACTGTAATATTTGGTTTGGGTAAGAATGGTTGCTAGGGTGAGTTGTAGAGAGGTTTTAAAGGTGTTTCTAGGTTGGATATTACTTGTGAGAGTGAAATGAATTCTCAGAAGTACATGGTTCAGAGATTAGGTATTCAGGTGAGTAAGAATAGTTTATGGGTGGTATGGTGGTGGAAGGTGAAGTTCTTGGAGTTTTATAACTCCAACATAGGGAATGGGGTGAAGAGAAATGGGAATGGACATAAGCAATGACACTAATAAAACTATCTATTGAGCTTGATTAAATAGTGCATATACTTAACACTAAGTTGGTTGGCCTAAGCAATGTTCAAGTTGAGTGGTAAGCTATAAGGGTCTTAAAGCAATATCAAGAGAGTAATGGTACTTTAGCTCTTCATGATGAATTGTTAAAGTACATGATGTCTTTGGTCTAGTTCCTAGTTTACCTGGGAGCTCTGATTCACCTAAGAGTAAGAATATATTATGTAAAGAAAATTTTCAACCTCCTTGACATAAGACTTTTGTGTTACATTAAGTAACCATTGACGATCCTAGTCAACTGGCACTTATCGAGGGGTGACCACTAATAGTTAGGGAGAAAAGGTCAAAAATGACTAAAATTATCCATTTTCACTAATGATTATTTGTTAAGAGGTTAAGAAATGGTTTGAGGTTAATAAATATCTCATTGAGATGCATGTATAAGAAGTCTTAGGAATTTAGTGCAATAAATGCCAGGGTATAAATGGTCTTTAGGTTAGGTGTCAATTACCTAGCCATCATTTTGGATAGGTGAGGTGTAAATAAAACTTATTTAATTAATTTTGTAGACAATAAAAATTGCACATAATGGTTCTAGATGTTAAAATGCCTCAAACCCCCTAAGGACCACCTAAACATTCTTGACCCACTAACTCACCCATCAGACCTTGAGTTAAGTTATCTAACTAAGCTAACTAACTCACTATGTAATATCCCTTCAAATATCAAAACAAAAGCTCCAAATTGCTTATCTTAATTTTTGCAAAATATCTTCAAATAGATAAATAAATCACAGTATAAATTCTTATTTATTTGCTCATAATCTTACAATAGAGATCCTCTGTCAAGTATACAAAGAATATTGAAAGTACGGCCTTAATAGCCTGAATATTCTGCAAACTGGTTTGAATCTGGTATGTCTCGGCCTGCTATGTAAAAAACACAGTCGCCGATGTCAATTATACTACCGTCGTCGGTCGACCTGTAGTCGTTAACTTGCCGACGTCGATAATATGTCGACCGATGTCGGTCTCTGTAGGTCCCTGTTCATCGATGTTGGTGCCTAAACTTTCTGTAGGTGCATATGGATTTTCACAGATCT
The DNA here is from genome assembly GCA_037957365.1 of Torreya grandis. Taxonomy (NCBI): domain Eukaryota; kingdom Viridiplantae; phylum Streptophyta; class Pinopsida; order Cupressales; family Taxaceae; genus Torreya; species Torreya grandis. The sequence continues at coordinate 1,003,479 of JARHVA010000263.1, read as the reverse complement.
ATATGGAAGTCGTACGGCCACTAATGTCGCACAACCTGTATGCTTGATCCTGATCTGTAGAATTATGGGCTAATACAAAGATCTATATCTGGATAATTCTTGAATCAAAAACCCAAAATAATGAAATATCTGTAAACCCTTGTGATAGCTTCTGTGTGAAGTTATCTCTCAAACTTGTAAACACCTGTGATAACTTTTGTATGAAGTTATCTCTCAATTTGGCAATAGATCGGCTGATCTTTCACAACCTCTGAATCGCACACAATGAAGAGTTGACGTTCTTCAATGCAAATGGAATCCTGGAACCCTTGGCTCAGTCTTCACAGAAGAATTTCTTAACAAGAATAAATATCAATAATAGTCATGAATCAACTCTCTCCCATGAGAAACTCTTATACCCTTCCAAAGGTGTGCTTGCTAAAATTAGATTTCCTCAAATTAGAACTTGGGGTTCTAAAATTAGAATTCCTCAAATTAGAACTTGGGCTTCTTAAATTAGAATTTGGGTCTTAAAATTAGACCAATTAGTTAATAATTAATTAATATCTAATTTAAAATTGGACCAAATAATTAATTAATTAATAATTAATTAATATCTAATTTAAAATTAGACCAAATAATTAATATTTGATTAAATCAATCAAATATTAATATCTCCCTCAATACATGTCGGATCCTCGAACCGTCTGAAGCTGGTGAACCAGGGAGTGATTCTGCACATGACCATATCAAAACAAGGGTGCTCCACTGTATGTCAAATATCCCTAAATAATAGGAGCTCAGGCCCAATGTGTCTGAAATAACTTGAATGAGAGCCAACTATAGGAATTCTGTAAATCAAAGCCAAGCCAATCTCCATCATGACCCTCTATCTATCCAATCAGCCTACGAAGGTCGCATAATAGGCTAATCATCAAGCCTGTCAATGTCCATGAAAAAGGGGACATGACAATTTGCCCCTCCAAAAATTGATTGTCCCCAAGCAATCTCAAAACAATGAACCACTCGATCCACCTGGATCCCAAATGTAATTATGCTCTGCATTGCTGTAAATCAATACAAGTACCTGGAATATCATCAGAAGTAGAACAAAGAGAAACCCATAATCAAATTGGCAAATGCAATTCAACCAAACTCTAAGAGCACAACTGCCATAGTCAAGAACACATGAGAACCAAACTCTCGAAGCATCATAACCCAAGTAGAATGGACAACTCAAACTGCCAATTCCATCTACAAGAGATGGTGCCAATCCATCCCATAATGGATGGTAAGAAACTGGAGCTGATCTACACCTGTGTGAAATCAAATCTTCTCTCTCTAGGTCAAAAGAAGAATAATGAGCATGCCCAACCTCAAAATCCTTATGAGGTAGCATAGTAGATAGGATCCCTATAATCTCCCCACCCAATCTGCTAATAACACCAGTACCTTGGATGAGAACACCTTCTGTCACCCTATGCGAATCTTGATGAACACTTGCACTATCCAGCAAATACTCCATGAATGACTATGTGCAGTAAAAATTATATGTGGAAGCATCAACGTACTCCCCCACACACCACAACTGATCTCTCTGTAAAGGTGGCACAATAAACTGGACCACACTGTCATCTGTGTGAGAAGAATCAATCTGGAGAGGTATCCCAAACTCATCAGAACCAGGTACTCCCAAATCCTAAACCGGTGTGTCAGCCTCAACAACATGTTCCTCAGCTACAACTATAGGAACGTACTCACCAACAACACTCAATGTACTAACCTCTGAGTCTGGGGCTGGTGAAGACCGTAAATGCTCTAACTCCATGATCATCTCAGCCAAATGAAATTGTGACTCCTCATAAGCTAACTGCGTAGTCTCAAGAATCTTAGAAGTCACCTCTAGATGCTGAGTAAGCTCACTCACCTTATCTTCCTCGACCAACAATGCATCATATGATGTGCTACCCCACTCCATAAGATAATCTCTATCGGCGACCAACTGCATATAATCCTATCTCAGAATCTGGATAGCCTCCCAAAAGAGTGGATCTCTGTCAAGGACAAATAACTACCTCCCTGCTCAATGCTAGTAGGAGAACCCCATCCATAAACTGCTAACAACTGATGAGCATCATCGAAATGCTTACAAGCGGTAGCAATGTCTCGCTCACTAACTCTCAACTGACTACACACATGGTGGCACTGGCTAGACTGTCTCTTATAATCCTCCTCTGATGCATGGTCCAAAAGAGTAGACTCAAAATCACTGATCTCTAGAATACTACCATCCATACTCTGTGAATAACCTCCATAGCTCATATCAACATATAGAGTATCAACAACTATAGCATCACTGTCTAACTCCTCCATACCAAGAGAAACGGCTGGTGAAACTAAGTCCTCAAAACTGTCCACTGCATCCTCCTGAGTATCATCTGCAATAATCAGATCCTGGGATTCTTCTATAATCTCTGTCATAACTGAGAGATCATCAACCCTCAGTGCACTAACATCTGAACACACCTCTACACTTTGAGTGCAAGCATCAGACTCATCCTCATCTTCACTATCCTCTATCTCATAATAATCATAATAATCATGGGACATGATGCGCTCTTTTCTAAGTGATCTGTAGTGATCTCTTCTTAGCTTAACAAAGAGATCAAAAGACAACCTCCCCTGAGCTCATGGAGTTAATAACTTCCACTCATCCTTTGCTATCATATACCGTGTCGGTTTGTCTTTAGATGTAGGATATGAAAGAGATTCATTCAACCTCTTCAAACTTAGTTCCAGCTTCTTCATATTATTGTCCCACTACCTCGGAGTATATGAAGTCATTATGATACTTTGCTGATTCAATCTACCCAAACTACCCAAAAGGATGGCAAGACATTGGATCTGATACCACTGTAATATCCCTCCGAATATCAAAACAAAAGCTCTGAATTGCTTATCTAAATTTCTGCAAAATATCTTCAAATAGATAAATAAATCACAGTATAAATTCTTATTTATTTGCTCATAAGCTTACAATAGAGATCCTCTGTCAAGTATACAAAGAATATTGAAAGTATGGCCTTAATAGCCTGAATATTCTGCAAACTGGTCTGAATCTGGTACGTCTCGGCCTGCTATGTAAAAAACACAGTCGCCGATGTTGGTTATACTGCCGTCGTCGGTTGACCTGTAGTCGTTAACTTGCCGACGTCGATAATATGTCGACCGATGTTGGTCTCTATAGGTCCCTGTTCGCCGATGTTGGTGCTTAAACTTTCTGTAGGTGCGTATGGATTTTCACAGATCTATACAGAAGTCATACGGCCACTAATGTCGCACAACCTGTATGCTTGATCCTGATCTGTAGAATTATGGGCTAATACAAAGATCTATATCTGGATAATTCTTGAATCAAAAACCCAAAATAATGAAATATCTGTAAACCCTTGTGATAGCTTTTGTGTGAAGTTATCTCTCAAACTTGTAAACACCTGTGATAACTTTTGTATGAAGTTATCTCTCAATTTGGCAATAGATCGGCTGATCTTTCACAACCTCTGAATCACACACAATGAAGAGTTGACGTTCTTCAATGCAAATGGAATCCTGGAACCCTTGGCTCAGTCTTCACAGAAGAATTTCTTAACAAGAATCAATATCAATAATAGTCATGAATCAACTCTCTCCCATGAGAAACTCTTATACCCTTCCAAAGGTGTGCTTGCTAAAATTAGATTTCCTCAAATTAGAACTTGGGGTTCTAAAATTAGAATTCCTCAAATTAGAACTTGGGCTTCTTAAATTAGAATTTGGGTCTTAAAATTAGACCAATTAATTAATAATTAATAATTAATTAATATCTAATTTAAAATTAGACCAAATAATTAATTAATTAATATGTAATTAATATCTAATTTAAAATTAGACCAAATAATTAATATTTGATTAAATCAATCAAATATTAATATCTCCCTCAATACATGTCGGATCCTCGAACCGTCTGAAGCTAGTGAACCAGGGAGTGATTCTGCACATGACCATATCAAAACAAGGGTGCTCCACTGTATGTCAAATATCCCTAAATAATAGGAGCTCAGGCCCAATGTGTCTGAAATAACTTGAATGAGAGCCAACTATAGGAATTCTGTAAATCAAAGCCAAGCCAATCTCCATCATGACCCTCTATCCATCCAATCAGCCTACGAAGGTCGCATAATAGGCTAATCATCAAGCCTGTCAATGTCCACGAAAAAGGGGACATGACACACTAACACATTAACCAACCATTAACCTAACCCCTTCTAACTCACCTTGACCCCTTCATCTCTAGACACTCAACCACCAATGGTTAGGTTGACTGCTAATGATTAGGCTGACCACTAATGGTTAGGTCTTCACCATTATAATACAATAGTAGCTATGTACAAGGTAACACAATATAATTTAATATGGCCACCTTATACTATTAATAAAAAACTATGAAGCATCAAAATTAGTAATCAAACCTCTTAGGGAACCTTCTATCCTCCATCTCTCTTTGCATATAAAAGGAGGGGAGTAGAAGGAGAGGACCCATCTTCAAGTATCACAAAGCATTCTAGCACACAGGTAATCAAGATTTCAACCACTAGGTCTTCCTTCTAGAAATTCAACAACTACAACAAAAACTTGAATCTCTATTAAAATTTCTCTTGAGGCAAAGTATTTGTATCATTCCAAAATTTCTCTAGGATTAGTCATCAACCATCAAGCAATAAACTATGTACATTTTGTATTTCCATTTTTATTTATTTGGTTTCTAACCCTCTACCTAAATCAGAATGTTTTACATCTTATCTCCTAATTTTGAGACCTTAACTAGATCCTAAACCACTTTTTGACCCATTTTGTATCTCTTTTTTAAATTCTTTCAGTATCTATAGGAACCATCAATGGTCATTTTGACCATCGAAGATCACTTACAACTACCGATAGTTATCCAACCACTGATGGTCAACTTAACCACCAATGGTCATCCCAACCATCGATGGTCACTATGGTAGGAAATAACAAGTTATTTTCACCTGTCTACCCCCAATGAGATTTGACTTTTTGTGTCTCTACCTATTCACAAATGCCTACTTGATTTTTTAAACTTGACCAAACTTTCTTTAGAACTAGTATTGACCTATTATTTCTATATTTAGTGTGTTTTATTTATCAAGCATCAAATTCTTCTTGTATTCATTTAGTCTTATTTTTTATTTTATGCAAATATTTCACTTTATCTCTTTCAACTTAAATGTTATAAAAGAGTAGATTGATAGCCTCCTAACAAGCTCATGCTTCTTAGATCTAGCTCATGCTAGGTAGTTCACCTTACTATCTTTCTAATAACCCCTTTTTTAGTTCTTACTTATCTACTAGTCATACTTACCAAGATAAAGAGGAGCTCTTCACAATAATTTAGATCACACACACATAAACAACTAGGATCTTTTACCATACCATTATTACTAGTTTCTTACTTCTTTTGTCTTAGAAATAAACATAAATTAAAAGAAACATTTTGGCATGCCTAGTGGGACCTAGTATCATATAGGTTCCCTTTTCTTCCTTATTCTATACTCATATAAAGAAATCAAAATTTATTTTGGGTATAATATAAACCTTGCATACATTGATTTCCTACATGCTTATCTCATGTAGTTAAATTAAAGACAAAGTAAATCAATAATAATTTCACCATTGTTATCAAACAAGTACCAAACCAATTAAAGCAATCAAAACATCATAAAAATTGACACAAGGCCTGATTAGGATTTTATCACCTAGCCATAAATCTTCACCCTTTGGCTATCTTACTTAGAGCTCATTACCAAGAAGAGAAACCAAAACTCAACTCTCTAGTTGAGTCTAAACTTTAAAAATTAGTATATCTTGGCTAAACACCTAACACCCTTATCATTATGGTGTGTGAAGTGAGGGGGTACGTCCTAATATCAAGCCACACACTTGTCAGGATCCCACTCCTCAATAGGAGTACATATGATTACCTTGTATAAGCAACTAAACACGGAATTATACCAGAATTAACAAGTAACTAGAATTCACAAATGACACAGAATATGAGAGACAATACACAACTTGTATTATTACTCATCTAGAAAAGAAAATAATGAAGAGAGATGCCACACTCTTCCACAGCTCTCAGGCTTCCCACAACAAGTGTATAGTAATTCTCTTCAAGAGTTCACTCTCCTACCAAAAATGGTCACAACAAACACCTCAAACACAGAGTTGGTGTTCACCTCCACCAGTCAGTAACAATACTGCCAGTACACCAACTAGTAAGTGACAACCAACATAACCATTATTGCCTACTTCTAGTACCATAGAGTATACACACATACTCCAAGTCTGAGTACACTACGTACTCCAAGTAGATCTCACCTGATCTTGCTACCTATTGTGTTGTTGATCTCCCTGATCTTATTGCCACTGCAGATCAACTTGGTTTTGCACACTTACAAACCTAGATCTCGCACACACACACACACACACATACACACACCCCTATAGATCAACTGACCTTACTTACCATGTAGATCAGCCCTGATCTTGCACAACCTGCAAATCAAATATATTATAATTGGAAAGATTTATTCCTTGCCTTAATCCTTAGTTACAATATAGCCCCATGAGTTTATTATATAGATCTCATGCAAAAAATAATTAGACACCTAATTACAATAATTAGACATGCAAATCAAGACTAAAATTAGCCTTTAACATGCAAATAAATTGTCTTTCTAAAATAAGACCAGTTCTGGAACTGCATGCAAATGCATGCACACACAGGCTACCGACGTCGGTCCCTATTTGACCACTATCGGCCGACCCATAACCGATGTCGGTTTTTGTGAACACTGGAGAAGACCAACATCGGTTGAGCTACCAGTGTCAATTTCTTTGTAACTCAGTAACCTCCTCCATGTTTGCATCAGTGAAGCTTTTAGCTCCACAACCTAACAATCTCCCACTTGGAGATAAATAGCTGCAACTGTACCTATACCTGTACATCATCTAGTTTGTTTTCTGGCTTGTATCCCTCTTCAAGATCACTCTTGAAGACCAACCACCATAGCAAACCCTGTAGTGCAACTCATGTCATCCAAGTCCCTTGCCACATCCAATTGCTACATACCCATGTAGAGAAGTGCTTGACCCTGCATAACATGTATACCTGTTGCTGGTCCCTCTCAGATACCTAAGAATCCACTGAACTTCCCTCCAGTGCTTCTTTCTTAGATTGACCCCAAAATGGCTGACAGTTCCCACTGCTTGGGAAATCTCAGGTTTAGTACACATGTACTCAACCTCATCATGTGAATCAGGACACTATTTAGAGAACTATCCAACCATCGACGTGCTAACTAGTTTCAAACAATCATCTGGAGACAAAATCAACCTGTGACCTTCCATGTCCCTAGAACACACTTATGCTAAAGAATCTTGCTTCTCCCAGATTCCTCATGACACACCTCTAAACTAACTTTACCTTTAGTTCAACAACTTCCTACATATGTGACCCTGCAACAAGCACAATATACAGTAACAGGATAATGTAGCTAATATTATCCAACTTGGTAAATAAAACACAATGGTTAAACTTCCATTATCCTATAGCTTACTCAAGATCATATACCCTAGCCTTCCATCTCACGTGTCCATTCTTGCTCTTCTTTATCTTGAAAATCCATTCGTCTTTCAGTGCTTTCTTCCAGCTGGCAACTCTACCAAAAAAAAACTCCCATTTGGTTCTTCTCTAAGGAATCAAATTCCTGAATCATGCCATGCTCCCACTATTTCCTGGATCCTACTTGCTCTACTTCTTTAATAACTTCCTGGTTCTTGGCCATTAGTGAGCAACAAGTAGTTTAAAGAAGGGAAATGATGAATTTGAGGCTTACTTACCCTTTCAGTCCTCCATATGGGCACTTGAGACTCCTTGATAGCTTGTTGTCCACCCAAAATCCATCTCAATGACTGATGTCAGTCATCTCTTAGTCTGCATCTGACTGACATCGATTCCATGCGATTGACCTCATCATCGACATTGGTTTCCCTGACTGGTGATAGTGTTTACTTGTTTGGAGTCACCGACATCAGTCTACACATAGCCAACGTCGGTCCCTATCTGGACACCGACGTTGTTTTTCTAACCGATGTCGGTCTCTATGTTTTACTTGTGAGTGATGACTTTTACCCACAAGCTCCTTTTGGATCAAAACCTTGTCCAAATCAACCTTTCTCTACTCAAAATTCTTCAGCCCCTTGCGCTGATCTCTGTCTATCATCTTCTCCTTGAAAACCAAGGCTTTACAGTTCTTATCAAGAACATCAGATTTCTTCCTTATGTAATACTGTGATCCTCCAACAGAAGCTACCACCTTCTTCATTGACCCAATGTCAAGAAACGTCACTTTCTTCTTTTGCTTACAGAAATCTCGATCCATGCTTTTCAAATCCAAAAGCATGCGTTTTGACTCAATAACATGCATCTCGTTCTTATTCATGTGACCAAGCCTATTAAGCCACATCTTTAAATCTACAGCTGAAGTAGATAAACCAGAAGGAGAATCAGTAATACAAGTAGATAGATAAAGCGTACCTACTTTCTTACCTCTTGCTACAACAAGTGCACCCTTGGAAAATTTCCAAGAGTCCGATGTGAGGGTTACTGTGCAACCCTCATCACCTAACTTTCCAATAGAAATCAAATTCTACTTCAAGACTGGGACATGCATGACCTCCTTCAATAACCATGTGTTGCCTGTCTACAATTTCAGCTTCACTTTCCCTTTGCCAACCATTTGACAAGGCTTACCATCCCCTAAATAAATTTCTCCAAAGTCTCCCTAGACATATTCATGAAAAAATTCCCTATTTGGGGATGCATGGAAAGAGGCACCAGAATCTAAAACCCAAATTTCTACTTTATCCAAGGAACATACCAGAGTATCCTGTGCAACAAAATCTGCAACATCTACTTCTTCATGTCCTTCATGTTGATCTTCAACCGACCTGTAATCTTTCTTTACATGCCCTTGCTTTCCACATTTTTAGCAGGTTATTCTGTCATACCTAGATTTGGATCTCCTGCCTATCTTTGACCTTGATCTCCCTTGCTCAATCTTCTCTCTTTGCCTTCCCCTACTTTCAACACTCAAAGCATTCTCTGATGATTCACCTGTGTTTTTATTGCAAATTTCTTCATTCAAGATTACACTCACAACATCATCAACTTTTAAGATCTTTGAAGCAAATGCAGTATTACTAACTGCCATTACCAAACTCTCCCAACTTTTAGGTAATGAGCATAAGATTAATAGAGCCTTAATTTCATCATCAAAAATAATATTGACTGAATTTAACTAGTTTACCAAACCATGGAAATCACTAAGATGACTATGTACAGATCCACCTTCCAACATTTGCAAATTAAATAATTGCTTCATAAGAAATACCTTATTTGAAGCTGAGGGTTTTTCATATAAATTTTCCAAAGATTCCATCAACTCTACCATTGTCTTAGCCTGTTATAAGTTGGAAATCACAGACGATCCAAGGCTCAACCTTATAGATCCCAGAGCCTTCCGATCAAGAACCTTCCATTCTTCATCCTTCATATCCATGGGCTTGCATGCAACCCCACCCAACGGTAAGTATAAATCTTTCTGATACAGATAATCTTCTATCTGTATCCTCCATAATTGATAGTTCTTGCCATTAAACTTCTCCATTTGTAGCTTACTTTCTTCTGCCATTGCTATACTCCCACTCAAAATAGAAACCCTTGTGAGTGACCTTTAATCAACAAACACTAACCAAATCTGATATAACCTGTTAGTAACCCAACCAAAAGCTCTGATACCAACTGTCAGGATCCTACTCCTCAATAATAATACATATGATTACCTTGTATAAGCAACTAAACACAGAATTATACTAGAATTAACAAGTAACTAGAATTCACAAATGACACAGAATATGAGAGACAATACACAACTTGTATTATTACTCATCCAGAAAAGAAAACAATGAAGAGAGATGCCACACTCTTCCACACCTCGCAGGCTTCCCACACCAAGTGTACAGTAATTCTCTTCAAGAGTTCACTCTCCTACCAAAAATAGTCACAACAAACAACTCAAACATAGAGTTGGTGTTCACCTCCACCAGTCAGTAACAATACTACCAGTTCACCAACTAGTAAGTGACAACCAACATAACCGTTGTTTCCTACTTCTAGTACCATAGAGTATACACACATACTCCAAGTCTGAGTACACTACATACTCCAAGTAGATCTCACCTGATCTTGTTACCTGTTGTGCTGTTGATCTCCTTGATCTTGCTGCCACCTACAGATCAACTTGGTTTTGCACACCTGCAAACCTAGATCTCTCACACACACACACTTGTAGATCAATCAACCTTACTTACCATGTAGATCAGCCCTAATCTTGCACAACCTGCAAATCAAAGATCTTACAATTGGAAGGATTTCTTCCTTGACTCAATCCTTAATTACAATACAACCTCATGAGTCTATTATATATATCTCATGAAAACAATAATTAGACACCTAATTACAATAATTAGACATGTAACTCAAGACTAAAATTAGCCTTTAACATGCAAACAAACTATCCATCTAAAATATGACCAGTTCTGGAACCGCATGCAAATGCATGCACACACAGGCTACTAACGTTAGTCCCTGTCTGACCGTTGTCGGCCGACCCATAGCCAACATTGGTTTTTGTGAACACTAGAGAAGACTGATGTCAGTTGAGCTGTCGGCATCAATTTCTCTGTAACTTAGTAACCTCCTCCATGTTTGCATCAGTGAAGCTTTTGGCTCCACAACCTAACAACACTGACTTTCAATATAGATTTTTGAGAGCCTTAAACACCTAAAACCAACCTTAGACTACTTTTCTAGTATCTTCTCTATAAACAAAGTTATTCACACTTTCAACTAAGGCATAAGCCAAAAGAGAGATAAAAGGTACCCTAATATTAAACACACCCTAGTGTATGTTTTGATTTCTTTGAGATATTTTTTTGTTTTATTTGTGTTTGAGTTATGAGCTTTCCTTTATTGTTTTCTATTTCTCACATGGTTTTTAATAGATAACAGTTGAAGAACCAAACCAACCAAAAACCACATTCCTATTCTTCTTCCTCCATGGAGTATACTTAAAATGTTATGTGTTCTCCTCATCTTTCTCCCCCTCCTACCATGCCTTGAATAGTTGTCAAAGGTGATGCATATTTTTCTACCTTCCTTGATAACAACCCCATGACCCTCTAACATTACCTTAACACCCTATCTTACCACACCCTTGATTCAGTTCCTTCTAGTGATCCACCATATGTGATGCCTCCCCATCTTATGGTTGTCACTACCTATACCCAACCTATGATCACTCAAGCATCTTCTTCCACCAATAACCCACCCACCACCTCCATCCAAACTCAATCAAATAACCCAACCAATGACTAAATACCCCCTACATCAACCAATAATTCCTCTAACATAGGGGCAAACTTACCCTTTGTTACTTATACTCCATCCATCATGGGGATATATTCTACCCCTATTTATACCATTACCCTTATCATTACCAAGCCACCAATCTCTACCCCATTTCAAAATGTGGTGTTTTCTATACCTGTTACCCTTCCACTTATCATTACTAGAGTCACCACTCACCCCTAAATAATAAACCCATCCATACCTCCAAACTAACCCACATTAGCTCCTCAAGAAATAACTATGACACCATACCCACACTATGTTTCTAATCCATTAATATATGTAGCACCTTCTTCCCAACCTTTTGTGCCCATTAACCCTTATGTGGGATCATCCTAACCTTAAATAACCACATAAAAATATGTGGCATCTTCTCAACCTTATACCAATTATCCATATATTTCATCCACCCAACCTCAACAAAACTTACCACACAATTATGGAACTTCCCAACCCCAAATAGATTGGTCAAAATGTTGATAGACAAAATGACCAACCTAGAGTCATCTATCTCTGGGGATCACAACCTCTTGTCTTATGACTAAATATATAATGAACCTATTCAACGATCTATCCCTATCCAACCTTACCCTCCTCAATGGGAATTACCTAAATTTTCTAAATTTCAAAGCAAGGAGGACCCCCAACAATACTTAAGAGTGTTTTGGCATTCTTGCTACTTGATTGCCTATGATGATGATCTTTTCCTTCAAACCTTTCCTATGTCTCTATCTAGACCAGCCTTAGATTGGTATAATGTTATCATTAAGCACTCCATCTTTTCCTTTTCCCAACTTTTCCAAACCTTTTTAGACCACTTCTTAGTCAATATATCTAAGAAGGCCTCTACTACTAACCTCTACTCCATTAGGTAATGTGATGACAAATCAATTATAGATTTCATAGCCCGATGGAGAGGTCTTATCAACCAACTATATTTATCATTACCCCCAACCTAATTTTATTGAAATTTTCACTCAAGGTTATGCCAAACACATTTCCCCTACTTTACAAGTTCAAACTTTCATAACCTTTGATGAGGCTTTCACCATGGTATGCAAACTAGAAATCAAAACCATTGATGAGAGGAAGTTAAAATTGAGAAATAAAAACTCTAAATTCAAGTCAAATGACACTTCCTAATCCAAAACCACCAACCAATATAACCATCCTAGCACCAAATCAAAGGTAACTACAAACATGGTTGTCCTTAAAATTTCCTTACCTCTAGTTTTTAACAACCCAACCAAACCATCCCCACAAACTCATTCACCCAACAAACCCAAAATCAAAACTAGGCTTCCCCAAAACAATACACTCCATTAGGGGAGTCTTATGCTTCAATTTTAGACAAGTTATTCAAATTCAAAATCATAAAACTTCCCCCCATTAAAACTCCCCAACAATTCAATGATTCTTACCCTGTGCCTAGTTGGTACAATGATAATGATCTATGTGCTTTCCACCATGTCATTAGACATGACGTGAGTAGGTGTAACACATTTAAAACCATTATCCAAAACTTGATTGATAAGGGATAACTTGTATTTGATAATCCCAATGTAACCCCAAATTAGTCACTTGACATTTTTCAACAACCTTTTCCCATTCATTCCCCCTCTAGCAACCATGATAACAAATTAGAATCATCTCATGATCATGAGGATCATATGGTCAATGTCATTATCAGTGAACCCATCATTGAGGAGACCATTTCCATAACTACTTCTTCCTCAACTCCACTTATTTAATTGGTGGAATCACCTCTCATTCCTTTAGATACCAAAACAATGGAAGCAACCACCTCCTCACCTTCACTTGGGGATATAACAGACTTACCCACCTCTCCTTTGATAGAAATACCAAAGGAGATAACCATTGACATTACATCTTCCTCCCCTATCATGGAATCACATACTCTATCTTTAGACACCATTCCAAATGAATAAATCACCTTATCTACTCCTTTCATGGGGGAACATCCTCCCAAATCTTAGAACCTTTCATCAAGGATAAATGTGAAGAAACCCTTCCTTTACTTCAACCTATGGGCATAATATTTGAATCCAATGCCCAAAGAACCAAACCAATTTACAAACCATTTTCTAGACTAGTCCAAAGTATATAATTCTCTTCTCAACCCAATATGGAGCGAGCAACCTTTTGGCACCATCTTGGGCTCTCCGATTGAAAAAAACATCAAGCTTCAACCACACTTTCATCCACCATGAAACCTATCATCACCTCAATCCCTTCATCAAATACGTCTACTTCCAAAACCATAGGGGAAACATCCATCCCACCTCAATCTAAAATCATCAAATCACCTTACACCTCTCTAATCAAACCTATCAAGAATATAGGGGTACTTCTTATACCTAGCCTTATTCACCCATCTTTGAATTTGTATTTATACCCATATAGTCTACCAAATAAAACCTTAACTAAACCAACTAGGAATGTGGAGCCACCTAAACTCCCACCTCAAACTAGAACCATACCAACCCCTTCCATCTTACCTTCTATCTTAGGACCCCATCCTTCTTACATCCTAGGAGCTCATCCTTCTATCAAGATAATGAACCCTACAAAAACTACCCAAAGTAAGCATCCTCCTTTTATTCTACCTTTACCTACCCCTTCCAAATCATTAAATTCTCCATCATTCTTAACCCAACTATCTACCTCTACCTTCCCACCTATCTCCAAATCTTCATCATCTCAAACACCTACCTCCAAATCTTTCACCTTTAAACCTTAAACCTCAAAACCAACCAACACCAAGTAATCCCAATAAAACCCACCTACCGAAACCATTCCACTACCCACAACTTTTGTAGTGAAGCCTACTTCTAAAAAGGATTTGACCCCAAGAACCAAAATCCCATCACCCTCAACACCTTTTCTTGAATCTTATTTGACCATTTTACAAAAGTTGTTACAAACTTCTTATTTAAGACTACCACCTATCAAACTCTTTGACCCTTCAATTCCTAAATCATCTTCATTCATTGATAGTCTAATCTATTGATACCATAAGACATATGAACATGACATAGAGAACTATAAATCTCTCCAAACACTTATCCATAACTTATGGGATGAGGATGATCTATTATCAGATGAACCTATCTTAATCCCATTATGAACCCAACCACCCAATGAACCTATCCAACACTTATCTACTCCCACACTTTCATCTGAAATTGAGAAGGAACTAAACCAACCTTATAACCCAACACTTCCCCTCATCCACACCATCCATATGGTCACTTGATCTTAGGGCCAATACAAAGGATAATGGAAAGGCTAAAGTGTCCATGAAAGAATGAGCAAGAGATACACAAGATCCATAGGATCAATCTAGGAGAAAGAACTCACAACAAATAACCTACAAATAATACCAGAGAATAAAGTAAATTTATCACACCTAAAAAATAGGTGATAATCCTATAAATTATCTATATTCTCTCATTAATCTCTTGTTATTTTCTCATAGATTTTGAAGTATATATAATACAAATAGTTTGTTTCACGACAACAAACTATTTGTTGTGATTACAAAATAGAGAAAACAAACTATTGTTTTCAAATACTACAGACAAATATATTGTTGAGAGATTCTCAATAATAAAACAAATTATCCTAGGTAAATAAAATTAACCCTAGGTAATAAATAACTTACCCTATTAACCCTAGGTAAGCTTAAATATTCATTATTCCAACACCCTCCCTTAAGCAAAACATAGGGAGAATGACAAACAAATATGGGTCTCGGCTACTAGGCCTGATAGGGTACCCATGTACAAACCAATCAAAATATATGAAAAATAAAGGAAGGACTTCATGGGAAATGTCCCCCAAGGAAAACTTCCTTCACCCCAAGCATCGCTCACAACTAAAGATATTGAGGAGAAGCCAAAGGTTTAGTGAAGATGTATGCATTCTCCTTAGCTGTAGGCATAAACTCCAAAGAAAGAACTCCATCCTAAATAAGATGTCAAATGAAGTGCATGTGAATCTCAATGTGTTTTGTCTACTGATGCGCAACAATATTGCATGAAATAGAAATCGCACTTTGGTTGTCACACCAAAGAGTAGTAGGACCCTACTGTGTGAAGCCAAACTCTCCAAGAAACTATGGAAGCCAAAGTGTCTCTTGAATAGCTTTGACAGCACCTCGATACTCAACCTCAGTAGAGGATAATGTAATAGCAGTCTGCTTTTTACATGACCAAGCAACTAGACCTAAACCAAGTGTGAAATCAAATTTTCAAGTGGACTTGCAAGTGTCAACATCACTAGCCGAATCAGAGTTAGTGTATCCAACAAGCTGTGTAGAACTCTGTGGTGTGTAATGTATACCAAAGTGAGTGGTGCCCCAAATGTAGCACAAAATACATTTGGTTGCTTGCCAATGAATCTCATGAAGCTCATGTAAGAACTGAGAGATAAGGTTCACAGCAAATTTGATGTTGGGATAGGTATGAGTAAGGTATAAAAGATTACCTACAAGTTGCCTATACAAAGTTGGATCAACAAGAGGAGTCATACGAGTGGCAGACAACACAATACCTGATTGATATAGAGTGGGGGCAAGCTTACAATTAGCCATGCCAAATCGATGAAGAAGATTTGTCACATACTTTTGCTATCCAATAGAGATGCCCTCAGAAGACTAAAAAACTTGAAGACCAAGAAAATAATGTAGAAGTCCCAGATCTGTCATATCAAACCTATTTGCCAACTTGTCCTTGATGTCATGTATCAAAGAATCTAAATTTCTAGTGAAGATGAGATCATCAACATATAAAACCAAAATGACAAGCTCCTCACCTTGATTCAGGATGTATACATTATGATCTGACTCACAACGAATAAAACCAAAACTCAAAAGAAAACTATCCATCTTCTCATACCAAGTTCTAGGAGCTTTTTTGAGGCCATAAAGAGAATGACAGAGTCTACAAACCAATGATGAGTCCTACACAAATCCTGGAGGCTGATCCATATAGATCTCCTCATGGAGATCACCATGCAAGAAAGCACTCATTACATCCATCTAAAAAACTGACCAAGAATGTGAAGCAACAAGAGAGAGTACAAGCTGAATAGAATCCATCTTAGCTACAGGGGCAAAGGTCTCAGAGTAATCAACCCCTTCAACCTATGAAAAACCCTTAGCTACTAATCTAGCTTTGTACTTATCTACTGATCCATCTACAACATATTTGGTCCTATAGACCCATTTACATTTTACAAGTTTTCTTCCCTTAGGAAGAGGGACAAGATCCCAAGTATCATTCTTCATCAATGAAGAATACTCATCATACATTGCAACATCCCACTCAGGTATACCAATGGCCTAGAAAATAACACTAGATCATCTGTACAAGCTTGTCCCAAAAGAGCAACACTAGATGTTGGTGAGTGAGTGCAACAAGAATCAGATGGATCACCAACAAAAGAACCAGTTGCCTATAGAGTGATCTTTGACCACTTTGGCAAAGGTGGTGAAGAAGATGGTTGTGGTGGCTAAATAAGTGTAACATCATCATCAACAATAGAAGGCAAATCCTCACTATCCTTGGTAGAAGGAGGGGGAGAAGAATAACTAGATGTACACTCATGTGGAGTGGGTAGCTCATCAACCTGAACATCTCGTCAAAACAACACATCATGTGTGACAAGATCAAAAAGATGATAGGCTTTTACATCTTCACAATAGCCAACAAAAATAAGTGGTTGGCTTTTCTTCTCCAAAGCTTTACATTTGTCATCAGGAACAAATGCCCATGTTTGACTCCCAAAGATGCAAAAATCTGAAATATCAGGCTTGATCCTAGACCAAGCTTCTTCGAGTGTCATATTTTGCACAGCTTTGTGAGGCATACAGTTTTGAATGTAGTTTGCATAATTTACAGCTTCAGCCCAATATTATGGACCCAAATTTTTAGAGTAAATCATACAATTATCTATCTCTTTCAATGTTTGATTATTCCTCTCCGCTACACCATTTTGTTAAGGAGTGTGTGGTACAGTGAACTGGTGCTTTATCCCATACTCAATACAAAAATTATAGAAAGCATTACTGTCATATTCCCCCCCATTGTCAGTGTGTATCTTCTTAAGAGGAAGAGATGATTGTTTTTTAACAAAGGTTTTGAAAGCCTTAAAAGTCTCAAAAACTTCACTTTTCAACTTGAGAAAATATACCGAAGTTTTACGAGTGAAATCATCAATGAATGTGAGTGCATATTTAGCCCTTGAAAAAGAATGAGTTGGAAAAGTCATCAAATCACTATGAACCAGCCCTAAGGGTGCATTTGTACTTGTGGCCTTGCCAATTGGAAATGGATCCTAGTGTTGTTTACCAACTAGACAACCAGGACACACCCCATCAATACATGAGACCTTAGGAAGGCCTTTTACATGATGTTTTGTACTCATTTGTTACATATATCCATAACTCAAATTCCCTAATATTTCATGCCATAATTTGTTGAGATTATTACCATGTGTTATAAGTGAAGAACTAGAAGACATAAAAGACTCAAACTTATCAAAAGTATATAGTCTTGTAGTATGGTCTACTATACCTATAGCAACTATCTCACTAGGATCATTACATTCTCTTATTACAACATCATCTGAAGTAAACTCCATAGTTTTACCAGAACTAGAATTGCATATTTGATATATAGAGAGAATAATAGAAGAGATTTGGGGTAGAAACAATACATTATTAAAACATCCATCCTGTTTGTCAACAGTACCAGATCCCAAAACTTCAATCTATGAGGAGTTACCCATAACAATATGTGATGTACTACAATTTGTAAGAGAAGACAATAGATCCTCAGAATGTGTGAGATGGTGAGAAGCACCTGAGTCAAAAATCCACTAATCATGACATGAAGATATAGCCTTGGCTAAAAGTGCTTTCCTTTTTCCTGCAGGAGAAGTAGAAGGAGATGGAGACGGAATGGAAATTTTGTGTTGTTTGACCACTGCCTCTAATGCTTCCATCTTCTTAAAAAATCTACTTTCATCATGATTAGGACCACCACAAAAATTACATGGACCAAATGTTTTTGTCTTTTGCTTAAAGGACTTTTTGGTCTTAGTAGATTTAGAATGATGAGGTGTTTGGGTGGTGGACTCTGGAGTGTTATTTGAAGGTGCTTGCTTTTGTTTAGACTTAGGTGAAGGTTTTACTTTAGAAGAATTATCAACTAGAGCATGACTAGGACTAGGTAGAGCATCTAAGGCCATTAATTTTATTTGCTCCCTAGTCAATCTTTCACAAAAAACTTCAAAGAAAGGCCATTTGAATTCATCACCTAATGTATCCATCATAGTATAAAAAGTAGAGGAAAAAACACTATATGGTCCTTTCAACTTTGACAAAATCATGAAAATGCACTCCTGATCACTTTTATCCTTATCACCAGCTTTCAACTGTGACCTTATAAATTTGAATTTTGCCAAGAATTCATCTATTGAATGGAAATCTGATAGAGAGAGAGTACTCAATTTTGCATCTAATTAAGAAAATTTAAACTCATTAACTTTGCCAAATAGGTTTTTAAATTTTTCCCATACCTCTTTTGGCATTGTAGCATCTACAATGTGAAATTGAAGATTATCTAAGACGTTGAGGCAAATCAATCCAAGATCCTCATCCTGCTTACAACCATATGCATATTTGTCTTTTTCATTGGTGAATGCCACAGGTGTTGTTTCAAAAAAAATTCTCCATAAGCCCTTTGATTGAAGGAGTTGTTGCATTTTTGGCTTTCAAACATGGTAATTTATGGAGTTTAGGGGTTCAAACAATTGGGATTCCATTCCTGAAGAAGATGATGACATTGACAAGAACAACCTAGACATTCATTTTTCCTGAAAACACCCCTCCCGTTATAATTTAACGTCTCCTGATGAAAAAAAAATTAGCCTTAGCCTATACAAAAGTAAAAAAAATGGCTTTATGCAAAAAAAATGTAGGGGTATTTTACCCCAAGACTTCCTCCCTACAAATTTTTAACAAAATACCTCTAGCCACTTTAGCAAAGTCAAATTTGTACTTTTAAAGCTAGAGACTTGCATTTAAACCACTAAAAATTAAGAAATTAATTTTAAAAAAAGCCAAAATGACTCACACGTGTGAGATAAATGCTGAATAATCTTTGAATTTATCATAAATAATCTCTTATTCCAGCAAGGCATGGTGATCACGGAAATTTTTGAGGAATTTTGTAAACACTAGCCAAGTAAAACAGCTCCAAGAAAATTCAGAATTGGCTCCACAAGATCTGCCCAAAGGACTATACATCTTGATCCAAATCCATACTTCTTAGCTAGAAATGAAAGCTTGGGAAGTCTGCTAACACAAAAAATTTCAGATTTTGATTTTATGCAGTATAAGGCTTTCAAAATGGAGAAAACTATACGGCTATGCTGCAGACCAAAAATAGATATTTTTAATTCCTATTGTAACCTTCCAAAATGATGTATGACCTAGTCCAAATCCATACTAATTTATATGGAATGAAAGCTAGCATATTTATATTTCATGAACAGGGCTCAGATTTCAAAAAAGTTGATCGTACGATCTGCCACTTCAGAAAACTATACAGGTACTACAGTTTACCAAAAGGAACTAGTCAGCTGGTTTTTGAATGAAAGAGCTGTACGACCAGCATGGAATGAAAAAAATCAAGTTGAAATGGATTATTAACTTGAATTTATATGTCTTTGTGCAAAAAAAATTTTGATTCTGGAAATTTGTACAGTCATAAATGAGCATAAAGTACAAAAATTTCCAAAAAAAACTTGTAAACAAGAACCAGAATGTGAGAGAATAACAAATATCTATAACACATCAATAAAATAATGTTTTTGAATATTTTAATGGATGAAAAAATATGAAAAATTTGTAGGGAAGAGGATCTTCAATTGGAACTCCAAGCTCTGATACCATGAAAGAATGAGCAGGAGATACACAAAATCCACAGGATCAATCTAGGAGAAAGAACCCACAACAAATAACTTGCAAATAATACCAGAGAATAAATTAAATTTCTCACACCTAAAAAATAGGTGATAATCCTATAAATTCTCTATATTCTCTCATTAATCTCTCATTATTTTCTCATAGATTGTAAAGTATATATAATACAAATAGTTTGTTTCACAACAACAAACTATTTGTTGTGATTACAAAATAGAGAAAACAAACTATTGTTTTCAAATACTATGGACAAATATATTGTTGAGAGATTCTCAACAATAAAACAAATTATCCTAGGTAAATAAAATTAACCCTAGGTAATAAATAACTTACCCTATTAACCCTAGATAAGCTTAAATATTCATTATTCCAATAGTCCATTCCATCGACATATCCTTCCACCCCTCAACCTTACAACTAAATTAAAACACATTCACCTTTTCCTTAACCTTCACCAAAACATAAAATATCCATTTTGGGTGCCTCTCCCTTCAACCCTTCTAAATCCATCCAATGAGTAGTTTTGAAATAAACTTCTCTAGACATCAGTGAAGCTAAGCCTATATGAACTGATCAACACCTCATCCCATCATCACCAAGAACTAATAGAGGCCCTAAAATATATAGAGGTTCAACCTAAAGACCCTCAACCTCTTTCATCCTTTGTCAGAGCCTTTCAACTTTCTTCCTTTGTCACCTTGAAGGATTCAGAGATACCCTCTATTCATCTTAAAGATCTAGATCCTCCCCTATTCATCACAACATTGATTAATTAAACCTACATAAAAGGGGTGATGATTGATGGAGGAGATATAATTAATATTATCTCCTCTCATTATTATGACCAACTCCAACTACCTAAGAATATCATGTTTGAAATTGTAGTGGTCCTCCACTCTTTTAATGATAATATGGCCATTACCTTGGGGATAATCATCTTCCACATCTACTTGGGACCTCACACTCTTCTATAGATCTTCTATGTCATAGAAGAATTTCTGATACAACATCTTAATTTGATGTTCTTGGATCCATTTTATGAGTTATATCCCATCTACCTTGTATTGATGTGTTAATTTTAAACACAAAGGTTAGGTCATCACCATACAAGCTGACCCTAGTCCTTTTACATCTTGCAACATGACATATCAACCCAATGATGTTCTTATTCCTCTCTTAACGACCTCACCACTGACCAAAAACAAATCCACCCCTACCATCAATGAATCTTCAACTAGCTCATTTATCCCTTCTTCTCAGATCCCCATAAAGGAGCCTTTGGAACCCATGTTCTAATATCTCTCACTGGGAGAGTATCATATTTTATCCTTGGATGCATTCCCTACTCCTCAAGAGTATGGGAAACATGACCATATTCTAGGTTATGATCCCAATATTGGATTTATCATTCTTTTTGGGCTTCCCAACTATCAGACCGATTTCATTTATGGGGGACTTGGCCATCTCCTCCTTTCTTCCACCACCACCTCTTCTACATGACCATTTACCTCCAATTTCTCCTACTTGGACAAACTAACATTTTCCAAATTATAACTTCATAGGTATTCTTAGAAAGTTTTTAGTCTCAATAATTATGAACATGGACCTCACATGTTACCATTGATCAAAACCCAAAAATTTCATGAGTTATTTGGCATTAGGTTCATCCCACTAAAATAACCCACTAATTCACCCAAACCCATCACCACCATTGATGAGGATGTCCCATCCTCACCTTCCCCATCTCCTTTAGAGTCTAAATATTTTAAAACCATCCCTTCTAACTTTTTTAAGTTAATATTATTAGTTTGGGTCCCCTGACCTATCAAAAAAGTGGTTGAACTAGAACATTTCCTCTAATTCATCCTAAGATGGTAGAAAATGATTCTCCTACCATTCACACTATCCAACTTCAAGATGATGATTCTATTCTCACCTATCTTGGTACAAGGGATTATTCTATCCATAAATCCTTTCCTATTGAGAACCAAACCATTTTGAATGAATCCACTATCGATATCAACTTGGGTACTCAGGATAACCCTCACATTGTTAAGATTGGTCAATCCTTAGATTCCACGGAGCAACAAGACTACCCTTCCTTTGTGATCAGATCATAGAATTTACTTGGTATTATTAGGATATTCCCTAAATCATCCCTTCTATAACCCTCCATAAAATCATCATCCATCCTGATGGTAAGCCTATTAGGCAAAAGATTTATAGGATGTACCCTCACATTGCTCTTCTAGTTAAAGAAGAGCTTCAGATCCTCTTCTTTGTTGAATTAATCCAGCCCATTAAATATCCCCAATGGATTTCCAATATCATTCCCGTTACCAAAGTCATAGGGGGACTTTGCCTCTATATTAACTTTTGTGACCTCAACCTTACTAATCTAGAGGATGACTTATCTTTGCCTAGCATTGACCAACTTGTTGATCTTACAACTAGCCACGAGATGTAATCTCGCATGCATGGTTTCTTGAGATATAATCATATCTTTATTTCCCCCAATGATCAACATAAAAATTCCTTTATCACCCCATGGGGAACCTTATATTATAGGGTCATGCCATTTTGTCTAAAGAACAATATAACAACCTACCAATAGGCCATGACCTACATCTTCCATGACCTCATCCATAAAATCATTGAGGACTATGTAGATGATCTCCTTGCGAAATAAAAATATCAAAAGTATTATCTAGAAGCTTTCAAAATTATCTTCAAATGTCTAATCCATTTCAATGTCTGACTCAACCCTAAAAAATGTAGTTTTGGGGTCATATCTAGAATACTTCTTATCTTTATAATTTCTCTTTGAGGAATCAAAGTAGACCTTACCAAAGTTAGAGTGATAATTGACATGCCACCTCCAACCCATCTTAAGAAACTCTATATCCTATAGGGGAATCTCCAATCAATCCATCACTTCATCTCTCAGTTATCAAATAGATGCTAACCCTTTCACCATCTTCTCAAGAAAGATACATATTTAATTGGACTAAAGACTGCCAACAAGCCTTTGATTCACTCAAAGAGTACCTTATTTTTCCCATTATTCTTATTCCTCCTAAGGAAGATAAACCCTTCTACCTTTATATCTCTACCACTTACCTTTCCTTAGGGGTAATTCTCACCCACCATGATGAATAAAATAAAGATCAAGCTATCTACTACATAAGCTGAACACTTATAGAGTATGACACTCGATACACTAATACTAAGAAACTTTACCTCTCTTTAGTCTTTATGGAATCTAAAAAATTTCATTACCTCCTCAATCACAAAACATTTATCATCACCAACACTGACCCACTCAAGTACATGCACTCTAAACCATACCAAAACTAGTGTATGTCTAAGTGGCTCATGTTCCTTGCTGAGTTGGACCTTGAGTTCCTCTACCAAAACTTGATTAAAGGACAAGTAATTGTTGATCAATTGGGAAAATCTCCTTTTCCAGATAACCAACCACTTCCTCTTGCATTTCCAAAACAAAAAGTCATCTTAATATTTATCATTATCATTTAAGAATCATCATTATAAAGACCTTTTTGATGATGCCAAGTTGAGGGTTTAGGGTTTAGGGTATAAGATCATCAATGTTAATGATAAATATTTTTTTAAAAAAAAGTCCAAGGTCTTTGGGATGCATTTGGCATCAAGTTATGCTTTTCCTCACCGTATCATCTACAAGCGAATGGATAAGAAGAAGCCTCTAACAAAACCCTCAACAATATGTTAACTAAAATGGTTAGTGCTTTGGGTCAAGATTGGCTTTTGCACATCCCCTTCACTTTATGGGAATATCACACTAGCATTCAAACCACTATAGGTGATACCCCTTTCTCTCTAGTCTTCAAATAAGAAGCATTATTACCTCTCAAAATCTAGATTCCCTTTCTTTGCATATCCTTAAAAGACATCATTACTAAGAGTGAGTATCATCAAGAGTATCTAACATGACTTGAGCTACTTAATGAGTGTCACCTAGATACACTTAACCATCTTCATGTCTATCAAGAATTAATTAAGTGTGCCTATAATAAGCACCTGAAAGAATGAGAATTCAACATCAAATACCTCATCCTAAAGTAAAATCAACATGTAACCAATATGGAGAAAATTAAGTGAGTTAAGTTTGCTTTCAATTGGATTGGACCCTACATCATAACCCATAAGTATAGATCAAGAACTTATCATTTTTCCTCTCTTGAAGGCAAATTATAACTTGAGCCCTTTAATGCTTCACATCTACATCCTTTATTTTTTTAAATAAGGATCAAACTCACCTTTTGTCTAACTTAAGCTCATCGCTTGATTTACAATATTTTCACCTTTCTCACACCTTCATCCCATCCCTTTGAGGATAACTGATTACAACATAGAACCATGTGATTAGTCCTTACAGTCATAGCCTAATCCTAAATATGGGTACCATGGATCTACCCATGGCATGGTTCTCATGGATACTTTTCATCCCTAATCAGATGGAATCCCATTGTCATTGTCTCTCAAAACCACCCCATTCATCTAGCATTAACCTTTTTGTGTTCTAGGTTATATTTACATAAAGGTAAACTTTTAAGCCTACATATACTTATCCATGTCTAACCTATCATCCCAACAATTTGGGATACCAAAAATATAACTTGGGTCACATACCTCTAGCATGCAGACTGTTCCCTTGAAGGATAACTACCCAAAATCTAAATTTCTTAAAAAGATAGACTGCTCCCTTGAAAGATGACTACCAAAACAAACAAATCCAAACTTAGACCAATCCCTTAAAGGATGGATAAGCCAAATTTATCAAATAAATCATTTGAATCTTCTTGCATTGATTAGCTTCATAGACTTATCAAAACAAAGCAATAAACATACCCTATATCAAAATCAGAAAAAGCTATCCCAAGAAAGCTACAATCAACTTTCACATATCTAGCATTAGTATACTTCCTATAGCAATTAGTCTACACCTTGGATTAATACATGGAATTATCTATTATGGTTCTTAGGTCACCTATAGAAGATGCAAACTAACCCACAAGAGGTTATACCTTCCCTTCACATCACTCACCACCTATCTCCCCTTTGTATCATCTAGAAATCAAGGGATTCTAAGCTTACATGACACCATGTGATCAAGACACCTTTTTTATCAACCAATGTATGCTGATGCAAAGCATTTGAAAGGCTTATATTCCTTAAGCCAATCTATCTTTAGTTTTGTTTTGTCTTTACCAATGAAGAAACATCATGTCTTTTTTTCTTATCCTTTCATCATTGACCTTACCATAATAAGAGTTATCCTTTTATCTTATCCTCTCATCATTGGTTCATATATTCACTTAGACATATGTTTTGTGCTTTTCATGTCTTTTCCCATATCTAGTTTTGTTATCTAACTTACTTTATGGGATATCATCCAAAAAATAACTATAATCATAATCATAAACCACATCACATATCAATGATCATAATTATAGACCATAAACATCACATCATTATAAAATCACATCCATAATAATAAACCACATCATAACCATTATCAAAAAATTATAAACATGTGTAAAGTAAAACATCACATCATCATAACCATGTATCAAATAAAGCATTACATAACCATAATCATATTAAACTATAAACATTAAAACCATGAACTATGAACCATAAAAGAACATCATATATAAAAATCATCATCACATAATATACATCATGTCTCATCAAAATCAAATAGTACATATAATAATGTGCATTTATCTTTCTCAAAACATGTACATCTCACTGCTTTGGCATGTAAGCTAATATCAAAATCATGTACATACATATCATTTAATGATCTATGTCCCTAGGGCACCACTACCAATGGTATCACCTATACTACCATTGTTCTCTTGTGCTAGCCCCCCTGAAGTGCCTCCCTATCCACCCACTAAACTGGCCCACTGACCTAGAGTCACCACACATGCACCACCTACCAAACTAGCTATGTACTCACCCTAATAGGGCTAATCAGGACACTATGTTAGAACTATGGTCTCATATTAATACAAATCCTTGACAATGGCCAAGTAATATGCCATAGGAATGGTACCTCATGGTCCTACTAGTGTTATGGCCCCTCCTCCACTCTATCTCAAAGTATCCATTGTTAGGTCACAAAGGCTAGTGAAGTCATCACCTAGTCCCTCTCACCTATCATAGTGGTTAGTTGTCCCTATAAGGTAAAAAATTAGACCTATAATGTATCCACCTTCCCTTGTAACATTATGACCTATACATGTGTATCATCTATCATCACTCTTTCTTATCCATTAGGGCCACCTCCCTGTACCTACACTTATGAGCTCCCACTAGCTAGGTCCACATCCCTCTGCTACCTACCCCCATTATCCCATCCAAAATCTACCACTACATAAAATGGCCTAATAACATGATAGGTAACCATAAACGTACCCTACATCATAGATATCTACTCTAGTAGGTAACTCCTCATGATCTAGAACCACCTCATTTGGTTGTGGCTCAAGAAGCAAAAACTCAAAATCCTCCCACCTATACTAGGTTGAACTACCTATGAAACCTATCAAATAGGATGAGATTATTCTCACCTTCTCTCCTCCCATAAATCCACCTTCATCTCTATAATGACAAAATATACTAAGTATAGTGGACCCACCCTAGAAAGCCAACATATGACATCCAAACTACATCTCCAACCACTAATGAATCTAACACCCACTAAACCAATCAATGTCATTCACTCTTCCTCTAACTTCCACGATAACATAATCACCCATTTATCACATGAAAACACTTTGAAGTCCATCTAAGTGCATCCCTCCCATGACATACCCATCAGCCTTAAGACCCTAATATGCTTATAAGCCCAACAATGTAGCATAAATCCTTCACTAGTGCGATATCTATTTTGAGCTTGAAACCCCCATAGCTCCCTATATATCTAAACCAAAAAAATAGGTTCCCACTTATAAACTATTTGACCCAATAACATCTCCATTAGGACTCCCAACAATAGATAAGAAAACATCTAACTACTCAAATCTAGAACTATGAAGTAGGAGACTGCCATCATCATCATCACTATCATCCAATCATATTTGGATATTTGATACAATGGCCTATTTCTAAATCTTTTTACATGACCCTTGGAAAATGTATGATCATCACCATCTAGCTACTTCATCAGCTCATCCCTCTCCTCTCTCTCTCAATGTGATATATTAGCTCCCCCAAAATCAACAATTGTGTAACCCTATATATATCCTCTAACAAGAAAGTTATCTTTCTAGTCAGTAAGATAAAAGTAGTCATGATTTGATCCCATATTGTGATGAGGGCCATGATCATCACTACATATCATGACATGTACTAGTAATACATCATAGCTTTGAGGCCCACCTCCTCCATGTGTACCTAGTCATCATCTATCATCCCCCCATATAACTCTATAAATATCTAAGGAACTCAATCCCTCATCTAGATCTGATCTCATGCCTATAAAAATCATTAGAAAACACACTTAGTTTTTCTATAAACTATACTCATGAACCTCATTCATCTTACCTAATAACACAAGCTTGCCTCCTATATCAACTTACCCTATTTTTCTATCATATAGTCTTAAAACACAACACATTACCATCAACCTAACTAAAAAATACTTAGCATCCATCATTATCATCACCAATGCACCATTTTTACTTAAAAACTGACCAATCCCATTAACTTCAAATCCCACCTTTTATCTTGAGTATTCAACTACTGATGGTCACTATAACCACCGATGGTCTAGTGATCATTAGGCATTCAGTCTTCAACCATTGATGGTCAATTATGACCATTGATGGTTTGGTATGACCATCGATAGTCACTATGTGTGACTGTTGATAGAAATCCCCCAACCCTACCTACCATAAAATAACCCAAATTTCATTCTAATCTACAATAAACATATCTAATATCTACCTTTACCCCTTTCAACCTAATATACCCTTTCAAAACCACTTTTACCCACATAATTTCATAATAGAAATCAAAACCTAAAACCTATGAAAACAAACTAGAAACCTACCCAAACCAAAACAAATCAACAAAAATTCAACCACAAATGTTATAATTAAACTAATCTATCAATTCAATATCACCCCTACCTCATTCTTTGACCATTATCAAGGATGAATCTTAGGTCTTACCACCTGGCCACATCCCTATCTACCCTACATCCTTAGTCTAATAGTTTGGTCAATCCATCCTCCAATCTGCCAATCAACAACCACCTAGTTAGTAATCAACTACCTCATCAACACCCTTGCAAAAACTACCAAAAATTACCAATACATAGGAGTTAGAGAGTCAAAAGGAAAATGGTGAAAATTATTTCTATTTTTCAATTTTAACCTATGGAATTTTAGGGTTCCCCTTGACCATTGATGGTTAGGGTGACTGCTAATGGTCGATCTTGGGACCCTTGACCATCGATGGTCAGGATGTCAACATATGATTTTTGGAAACCATCCCATAGTAACACCCTTTTGGAGATTACCCTTATCTACCCACCTAAACTATTGGATATTACCCTTTTCCAACTAACCATTAGACCACATCCACCTTGATGTTGGCCATTTTTTACCCAAACCATTCACATATTTTACGATGACCTTGCCTGGTCTTATGATCACATTGGCTAACCTTGTCATGTTGAACATTTAAATTTTCACCACCTAGTGCACAACTAGACCATTTATGTTTTTCAAGGGAGCACTTCCTACCTTAGATACCTATAAAAACATTGATCTTATCTATAATACTTGATAGGAATAACTTGATCAGCTATGCCTAATGCTATGGCATGTTTACCCTATCACCAATCCTTCTAGAACTAAACATATTTTTACCAACATCTACAACTTAGTCTATGTGTGATATTATATATAAAAATTAGTTACATTTTGTGCACATGTTTGTGCTTCAAATGCCCACCCCTTTTGTCACCAACCTAGTGACTCACTATAACTGTTTATTAGACTTGAACCCAATTTTGCTTTACCTCATCAAGTCTCAATTTGAGGGAGAAAACCTCCTTCCATATTTGGGGTAACCATACCTTAAAATAAAAATCCATTTTTTTTACATCTTATTGATTCAAATATGCATAACAAAAAGGGGCAAAATATAGACACTAGAAAATTGCATACAATGGTTCTAGATGTTGAAATGCCTCAGGACCCCCTTAGGACCACTTAAACCTTCTTGACCCACTAACTCACCCATTAGACCCTAAGTTAAGTTAGCTAAATAATATAAATAACTCACTAACTGACCCTTAACCTAACCCCTTCTTACCCACCTTGACCCCTTTACCTCCAGACACTCAGCCACTGATGGTAAGCATGATCACTGATAGTTAAGTTGACTAGTGATGGTCAGGTCTTCACCATTCTAATACAACACCAATTGTGTGCAAGTTAAAATGACATGATTTAATATTTCCACCTTACCCATTGCCAATGAACTACAAATCATGTAAATCATCAATCAAACCTCTTAGAGAACCTTATATCTTTCATCTCTCTTTACCTATAAAAGAAGGGGTAGAGGAGGTGAGGATCCATCTTCAAGTATCACAAAGAATTATAGCACACAAGTAATTAATATTTCAACCACTAGGTCTTCCTTCTAGTAATTCAATAGCTAAAGTAGAAACCCGAACCTCTACCAAAATTTCTCTTAAGGTAAAGTACCGTTACCTTACCAAAATTACTCTAGGATCAACCATCAACCATCAAACAATAAACTAGGTACATTTTGTATTTCTAATTTTGCTTATTTGGTTTCTAACCCCTACCTAAATCAGACATTTCTACATCTTATCTCATAACTCCTAGACCTTAATCAAATCCCAAATCACTTTTTAACCCATTTTATATCTCTTTTTTGAATACTTTCATAATCTATAGGAACCATCGATGGTCATCTTGACCACTAATGATCACTTACAACCATTGATAGTTACCTAACCACTAATGGTCAACATAACCATTGATGGTCATCCCATCCATCGATGGTCACTATGGTAGGAAATAATAGCAAGCTATTTCCACCTACCTACCCCTAACCAAATATGAATTTTTATGTTCTTTCTTGTTCATAGACCCCTACTTAATTTTTTGAACCTGGCCTAACCTACTTTAACATTAGTATTGACCTATTATTGATATATTTAATTTATTTTTTCTATCAATCATCTATTTCTTCTTGTATTTCATTTTAATCCTTTTTTTATTTGATTTAAGTATTTCTTTTTAACTCTTTCAACTTAACTATTATAAAAGAGTGGATTGATAGCCTTCTAGAAAGCTCATGCTTCTTGGATCTAGCTCATGCTAGGTAGTCCACCTTATTATCTTTCTAATAACCCATTTTATTAGTTATTTCTTATCTACATGTCATTCTTCCAAAGACAAAGAGGAGCTCTTCATAATCCTCTGGATCACACGTGCATAAATAACTAGGTTCTTCTACCTCACCCTTATTACTAGTTTCTTACTTTTGTTTTCTTAGAAACAAATAGAAATTAAGAGAAACAAATTTAGTCAAAGGGGGTAAATGGGTATGTTGGAGTATTTTCAATAATTAATCCTAACCCAAGGGGACAAGGGATTCAAGGGGTGTTTGATGATGACTATAACCATATGGTTTTCTAGTGTCTATAGTACACACCATATCTACCCTAGGATAAAGAAATAAAATGCTAAAATTAGGAATGATATATGATAGAATACAATAAGAAATAACAAATTTTTTTATCATCTCAAACCTGAACAAGAACTCATAAGAATGGATCATCTAAGGTATATCCATCTTCATAATTAGTAGTATGAAGGTCAATGGTAAAATTAGAAATGACCTTATGATCTGATGAGGTGTGATGAATAGACTATCCATGATTAGTTAAGATAATAGGTATATCATCACAAGGTATCTGATGGGAACAAGGTCTCAAAGAAGGAGGAAATTAAGAGATGAGATGAGGTGAGAGATCTAAATTTTTTATCTTGAGATTAATCTCATCAAGCCCATCATCATCAAAATATAATAGGTTAGGGGATATATTCCCAATGTGTTTAGGGTGACCATTGTATCCTTAAGTGGAATTGATAATAAATTTAAAGTGTCAAGATTCATGAAATGGAACACTTAGAAAAGGTTAAAGAGTAGGAATATTAAAGACACCATGATCTTGGAATTATTCAAAATTATAAGGGTTAGTGTCATCTTGAATCCTATAGATGGCTCCATTATGAGTAAATTTGACACATTGGCAAGTGAAAGAGATAATTGCTCTCCTGGAGTGAGTCCATGACCTACCAAGTAAAATGTTATAGAATAGAGAGAAGTTAAAGATCATCACTTTAACATAGATGGTGATAGGTGAGATGGTAATAGGAAGCCACACACAACCTAAAGGAGGCATTTTCCTTTGGTCATAGCCTTGACATGTGTTTTGTGTAGACTTGAGATTGCATTTGGAATATGCAAGGGTTTTGATAAAATTAAGAGAAACAACACAAATGTTGGCGCCCTCATAAATCAAGACACATCTAACTTAGATATAACCAATTTGGATACTAATCAAAAGAGGAGGATCTTTTTAATCAAGTAGAATCTCATTAAGGATCATGGAAGCAATGGAAAATTTGAGGGAAAGATAAGTTTATATTATTTTGTCAATATGTATGGATATCTCTTCCCAGTATTGTTAAATGCTATCTTCTGATCCAGATAAGGTTGCTTCATGTCTTGCTAGGGGAGGTCAAGGGATATTCATTTCAAATAAGTGTTTCATAATATGGTTATGATGATGTAGAGAAGTTTTCATAATCCTAAGAAATTTGATTTGAGATGGGAGATTACTGAGTTTTGTGATAGGATCCTACTCATCATAACCCATAAGAAGATTGGTAGAAAGAGGTGCATAGTGTTGATAGAGGTCTTCAGAAGGAAGCACTAAATTACATGTGAATTTGTGTTGATAAAATGTGAGAAATTAGTTGAAGGATAATTTGGTTGATTATCTTGAGAAGGTAAGGTAGTTGATGTAGGTTTGGTTTGAGAGATATTAGAAGAAGTGTTGGTATAATGTTGAGTATCATTAATGATAGGTAACAAGGTTATAATATTGGTAGAAATAATATGAGAAGTATTATCCAAGGGAGGAATTATAATTGGTTATTCAAAATATATAAGTTCTTATTTCCCCAACTTAGTTAAGTGATTTGGATAAGAATCTTGAATAACATAGAAAGTGCAAGATAATTGAGGTGTGTGGATAGGATGAGAATTGGTAAAGGCAACCACCCTTTGAATATTAGTCATATTGACCATATTATCTTTATAAGGTGGGTCAAGATGACTATGAACATGATTGGTAGAAAGGGTAGGTTTGTCTTGGTTAGCTTGATGATTTATAAGAGTATCTTTATAGATGGACAAATGAAAAATGTTGTCATCAATGTTATGTTGAAATTTTTTAGATAAGGTCTTCCATAAATTAATTTTTATGTTTATTGAAATTGATAAAATGGGCCAATCTATTCTCAAGAAGATCACTAGTTTGGAATTCTTAAACTAGAGCATTAAATAAATCTTCCAAACTAGTAATGGAATGGGATCTAAGTTGATTTTATTATTGACCATTTTAACCTCAAGTCAAAATGGGTCAACCACTTATAGTAAAAACATGATATATGGGTATAATATAATGTCATAGGGTATGTTTAGGTCAATTTGATGTGATTTGATGTCATTTTAGCCTTGGTCTTGGGATAATTAGTCCTTATGTCATTTTGAGTCACTTAGGGGTCATAAATGTGCATTAAATGCAAGTGGTATAGGTTTTAAGGTGTTCATGTATTCCTAACTCCATTACAATGTTTAATGTTTTATATTACCTATCATGAATGTCAGTCCATCTAAAACTTGAAGGTTTCCTAACTAAATATCCAAAAAATAACTAAAAAAGGATTTTTGGCACTTGTACGACCTATAAGGGAGTGTGAAATGTGTGAAAACATTTTTTGGTTACTATTAAACTTTATTAGACTCATTTAAATGTTTTATAACTTTTTAAATGTTAAAAATTGGTCAAATACTATTCTGCTCCTTCATCTCTTTTTTAGACATGCAAAATGAGTCAAGAGGTTTATGCTTAGTACAGATAACAAAGGATGTTTCAGGTCAAAATAATTTGGGGGATGATATTACACTCAATTCACTTCATTTTTCCTAACAAAATTTAAAATATTTATCACTTGTGATATATGAATCATACTTTACAAGTTGATTGTGTTTTTCTTCTTGTTAAACCCCATACCTTGCATGTTTCCTTATGGTATGAGTGGGTCCATACAATCCAATTACTAAGATTGATTCTATAGGGATTATACACACTTATCTAATTTTTCCCACCTTTGTTTCATATTTTACAATGTCTTGGTGAGATAAACATCTCATATTATAGAGACCTAAATCTGGTCATTAATAACCTTTAATCGGGCTTTTGACCAATTTCCACCCAAAATGCATAATTTGGCTTAAAAACACTAAAACATTCTAAATGATGTGAAACTAACATATTCAAGTTCCAATTTTGGCTAGGGTATCATTAAATGGGGCAATCCAATTTATGGGCCAGCTAACTTTGATCAGATCATTCTGAGTCAAAATGCCAATTTTGCACGTAGGTGCTTTGTATTGATCTTTACAATAAAATATCTTACACAAGACATGTTCCTTAGTTATTTTTTATTGGAAACATCCTAAATGGGATAACAGATCCAATGCATCTAACATTGCCTTCCAATTCTAATCCAATCAAATTTTGGACAAATAACAAGGCATTATGATCAATTTGAGTAATTCATGCACAAAATGCTTAACCATGCTTAAGAGATAATTAAACAAAATCAAGGAATAATTAATAATTCCATGGAAAAAATTTACATACTTGTTTTTAGAAATGAATATTGAATATCTGCATCATCAAGTGACCTCATTTTTTGGGAAGACATCCCTAAGCCATAAATGCCACAAATATCAGGATTCAAAGCCCTCCATGCCTCATCAATGCCTTCCATGATACCCTCCATGAATATTAATTTCCCCTTATTCCAAATTCATGATGAGGATAATTATAGATTAAATTCCAAAAATTGAAATAATCCTCAACTACACATCTCAATCTTAGGATGGATGGTTCAGGTTAATTCTAGACATTTGTAAAAATCTATAAATAGAGAGGCCATGAACATCATTTCTAAGCTATTTTGGTGCAAAGTTGTTATTCTCAAATATCTTCAAAGGACATGATTATGTAAATTTATAATGGCAAATTGATTCCAAGCCAAGCCAAGCCACAAGCCAAAGGTTCTAAGGAGAGATGGGAGGTAGCTAAGCTTCCATCGCCAAGGACATCATGAGCACAAGCTGAGCAAGGCACCACTACAAAGGCATTTGGAGCATTCAAGGAAGTTGAAGGAATTCTTATGTTTTATTCCTTACTTTTTAGTTGTGTTTGCCATTTATATTTGTTAACTAATCTCTCCCTAGTGTCTAGGCCTAGAGATGTTATGCTAGTTAGTGTGTTCCTTTCATTTTGTTTTCATTTTGGAACTAACACCATACTAACCATCCTCTCTTGAGTCAAATTCCTATATCACATAATGGCATGCCCGATGGGATTAGACATATCTCATACCTGAAGAAGATCATTTTCCAACTTAAAAATATTCATTTAGACCCTTAACACTCTTACAAATTGATTTTCTAATGTTATTTTGCCATATTTTGTTTACCATAAGTTTACATATTAACCGACATCAACTAGTAAAATTGACATCGATTGCATAACTTAATCGACAATAGTTAGTAAAAATAACTTTAGTTGGATACCTACCATCAGTCACATTGGTGTAACTGATGTTGGTTAAATAACTGACATCAATTAGAAAATGTAACAGTCATCAATTACATAAACTAATGTCACTATGTTTTTCTTAAAACATAGACCCGAGAGCTCTTTTCCTAAATTTTATTATTTCAAACAAAAAAGAGCTTTAAGGCTAAAGGACATGCTAACATTTTTTTGTAGGACCAAGCTTGACATTTTCTAAAAACATGTTTTAAATCACCTTTTGCATGCTTAAAAATAAATTAGGAAACTTATTTTGGTGTTTAACAAAAACTTTAGATGTTTTTGGTGAATGTTTTCAAAGTTTTTAACTAAGACCAAGGGGTCAAATGAACACCACCTCATTTTCCATTTGGTCTTAAAAATTAACTCACTTTTTCAAAGCTTTTTGTATTTACTTAGTTATTTATATTAAATTTTTGTTTGGAAAAAAGAGGGATATTGTGTGTATGCTCTTCCATTTGTCCCCTTTAGGGAACCCATGGAACCAAAAGTGACATTCCTATTACAAGTACCCTAGTTCAAGGCTTAGAAATAAAGTCATCTAAAGTACTCCCAAAAAACTCATCAAAGTTTGGGTGACCTTGAAAATGACCCTAAAGTCTTTCTACTTTCATGCTTTCTTTATTTTTATGAAAACTTGGCTTACGAGGGGGACTTCATCACCTCTTATGATTTCTTTATGGAATCTTTGACCTGGGGTTTCACCTCTTGGTATTGAATTCATTTGGCTCCTAATTGAAGTTACACATGGGATGTAGTGGCACTTTGGACATTGCAATACACTAAGGGAACAACATGATATTTTGGTTGAAAGAAGGACTAGACCTTTTTGCAACAAGCTAAGTGATACAGACCCAAAATGTGTGCTTTTCTTTTGCATTATTTGGTGTGAAAGTCATTGTGCAATTTATTCCCCTAGATCATTTGGAAAAAATCTAGATCTTAGACAAAACCCCACTTGCCATGGAAGCATTCTTCATGAAAGGTGTGCCTCAAGGTCCATGTTATAGTACTATCATTTAAGAGAAGGGGGGTGTAAAAACCCCACTATATAATGCACATTTACTTTTGGATGAACACTTAAAATCCTCTCAAATGACATATGTTGATGGATTCCAATAATACCAAGAAAAATTGTCAGTTTAAGATCTAAGAGAGATTAATTAGTTGATCTTTTCCTAGATTAAAGTCTTGTTTGAAGTCAAAACTTAGTGTAAACAAATGATGTAAACCAAACACATAGTCCTAATTTTCCCTTGAACAAATAGGCATTATGTTTACCATGTGAGATCATCAAATTTCCTTATTCAAAGTTCATCAAAAGCTTGGGAGTCATATCATCCACTTTGGTCTGTTTATGTTACCCAATTGAGTCTAGACCTTTACCAAAGTTGTTCTAAGTAATTCACTTATATTCTAAATTCAAATTTTCACCTTTACAAGTTCATAGGGTTGATGTGTTAAGTTGGTTTGCCATTTGCACTAAGATTGAGAGAACTTAGGTTTAATTTCCAATTTAGGTCAAAGGTCATTTAAGACTCATAATCATTGTCATCACTTGATAAACTTAAGATAATTTTTAATAAACACTTTCACTTTAAGTCTATGCACCATAATATTTTGAGTTAATAAAAGTAGTGTTATGATGCATTATTATGGGAAATTGTCTTTGCCTTAGATATTTTTTGAAATAAACTTTTTTTTGTCACACCTTTTAGGTAGTGTAGCATCATTACACTACCCAAAACATTTCAAATATTATCTCATTGGCCCTCTTGCATAGAGTTCCAAATTTGTTCCTACATTTTTAGATCAATTTGAGTATAATCTTATGATCTTTTGTTTTGAAGCATAGTTATACCATTCACTTTTGTCTAACTTATTTGTCAAAATAACCAAGTTTTATACCATTATTTATGAGAAAATAAACTATTTCTAAAGTTCCTTTTATTTCATACCTTATACCTAGTTGATCAAGTTCATGTCCAAGAATAAAATTCTCAGTGTTTGTTATAAGTGTTTCAAATCCATTAGATTAAGACTTTCATCTATTTCAAAGTCTATATTTGATTCCATTTGGCCAAGAGTCCTAGCACATGCCTTATTTGATCCTAGTTTTTGATGTTGCATTTAGCCAAAAGACCTAGCAACTTTTAAATTCCTAGATTAGACTGATTTGAAACACTTTAACCTTAGAGTTTGGCATTTTTATTTTTGGTCCATTTACTTGCTTATCTTTGTTTGAATAGTGAAATGTTAGATACTTTACACTAGCTTATTTTCTCATAAATCTTTGCATAAGCCTTGTGATCCTTTTGACAAATCTAGACCAAGTTGAAACATCATTTGTTTTAGATTTTGTCCTTTTTAGAGTTTTTAGAACTCTTTGACCTTTTATCACATAGCATTTACTATGGATCCCAACATGTATTCCTACACTCATAGTAGAATCATGTACAATCCAAAGATTAGTAATGTAGTTGCATAATAATAAATGGTTCAAGACCCTTATGTGGATAATATTGCTTATGAGATGAATTCTTATCCCTCTTTTAATACTTAATCAGGGGTATGAAGCCAAGATCCATTAGATAACTATCTAGTTAACACACCACCTTATTTATAATATGATCAATAATAAACCATGTAATACCTAGCTACAATACCCACAATGGATGAGCTAGTTCTTTAAGAGTCATATCCTACTAATACAACTTTCACGTATGATTTATTTTTATTTGAGCAACATTTGTTAGAGAATAAAGATGAGATTTTGGTTAGAGTAATAGAGGTATGGGCCATGTTTCCATTAGACTGACCTCATGAAAATTTAACAAGTATAGTAAGAGTGCCCCATAATATCATTTACGATCAATAGGATTCTTCTAATAGTCCTATGGATCTAGTCCAAACAATGTATCAAGACCCTACTATATTTAATCATGGAAAAAAAATCATGGAAGATCACTTTAACCAAATGCAAACATCATATCAAACCTACCTAAATTTAGCACATGATCTTAATCAAATGAACATGGTGATTAAGCCTTTTATTAACCTAGTTCCTTCAATATGAGTGTTGATAGAGTTAACTAGATAAGAGAATTTGAGTTTTGACCCATTCATACAAACCACTTCG
Source organism: Torreya grandis (assembly GCA_037957365.1). Lineage (NCBI taxonomy): Eukaryota > Viridiplantae > Streptophyta > Pinopsida > Cupressales > Taxaceae > Torreya > Torreya grandis. The sequence continues at coordinate 964,754 of JARHVA010000263.1, read as the reverse complement.
ATAGATAACTTGATGTCTATGCCCATTATTGAATAAGTGTCTTCAACCTCTACATAGAATAGTGAGCCAAATGTAGTGGACAATGTGCAAACAACATCCAATCCTGATCAAAGTGGTAATAATGCACAAACAACCAGCCAACAACATGTGCCTATAGTTAATCTCATGATTTGATCATCATATCATGGAATAGGAGTTTCTACACCCCAACGTCAGCTGACTACTACCTTAAGTATATAACATATGGGATTAGGTAGTCAAACAATGGTCAATATCACTCCTTAATGACAGAATGTGACAAACCCTAGTCCTCAACAAATAATGAGTAGTATTACACAAAAATAGACACAATCTAGTGTATCAATGCAATAGAAGACAAATACATTACCACCTAAATTATGGGAAACTAATATTCCACCTTACCAGGTAATGATGAACATACATCTTCAATCATAGACTAATATGCCAATTCAAAACCAAGTAATAACTAGTCAACAATGTGAAAATATTGGTCAATGATAGATGTTGAATCTACAACCTACTTTCACTTCCTCATAGGGATTCACGAAACAAGGAGGTCCCCATATTTCTCAATCACCTGCTAGACAACCATTGGTTCAAAATGTGCCACAAATTTAGAGATAGGGTCTTGGTCCACAAGTTCTTACTCCACATCAAGGTTCAATTAGTTAATAGCATGGCCCTTTTTAACCACAATATAGTTATATCCCTCCATCCCAACCACAAAATCCTCCAAGTCAAACCTTTATCACCAACCCAAACTATAATATCATGCAACCAAATGTGCAATTTCATGTACATCCTAATCTACATATGCATATTCATGATCCATTCCCGAACCAAACCAATACACCCCAATAGGTATCTCCATCATACCCTAGTCAAATTGTCCCACTTATGACCTCCCAACCATCTACCCAAACCAATAATCTCCCTTAAACCAATGTTCCTTCTAGTTTACTATCATAAGAATTACAACAAATGAAGGATGCCATTGATGCTATTTAGGCTGGGAAATAGAATAAAAAATTCAAATTGGATGATGTGTGTTCCTACCCATTCAACATGGAGTATTTGTAGATATCATTTCCTCTAGGATATGATCCACCCAAATTTAAAAAATAAAAAGGGAAAGGTGATACTAGAGGTCATTTGACCATATTCTTTTTCGCATGTCAACCAATGGCATATAGAGATGTATAAGTTTTGTTGTCATTTCTAAGGAGCTTGGCTGGACAAGCCTTGGAGTGGTTTTTAAAGTTGCCCAAAACTTTAGTAGTGGATTTTGATGATATTTTTGATAAGTTTGTGCAACACTTTTCCTAAAATATTGAGCATGAGATTTCATTAGTGGAATTAAAATAAGCAAAGAAAAAAACTAGTGAGAGTTTTGTAAGTTATTTTCAACAATGGAGAGCCCTTGTAAGCTATTTTACCCACAATTTACTAGATAAATAATTAGTTTTTGTGTTTACTAAAAAATTGCATAGTGAGATAGCTTATCATTTGGAACTATAACGTGCACATACTTTTCAAAGAGATCATTGATAAAGGTTTGTTAATCGAATGGGCACTCATCAATAAAGGAGTCATCAAGCTTAATTCAACCAATCCAAATCAAGGTACCAATCAGGGAAATGACCAAAATCAACATCCTATTCTAGTTCAAGTATCATAACTAGCACAAGCCAATAACCAAGAAAGACCAAAGCAATTCAACCATAATAGGAATGTTATGGAAAATGGAGTAACCAAATTCCATTATGTCCAAATAGTGTAAACACCTTTCGTACCACCTTTTCAGCTTACTCTATAGATCAACCTCTCCAACCAATGACACAAGCACAAAAACCAAGACCTACACAATAAATATAGTAGCCTTTACCATTGTAAACCCCTCCTCTTAGGAGAATCATGTCTACACATTGTGTCTTTAGTGACCTAGGAGAACCTATTGAGTCTCTATTCATTCTTGTTGCCACTAATTTGATTAGTTTGTGTATACCAAAGCATTATCCACAAGGCATTTTTTATCTTGATTGGTATTGTGAAAATGAATTTTGTGACTATAATCGAGTCAATGGACATAATCTACAAAGATGTGTCCAAATCAATCATTTAATTGAGAATACATTGGAGAATGTGGAGATAACATTTGATAATGGTGCTTCTACTTCCAATCAAACTATTGGGATTTATCAAAAACCCTTTCCTTGACATAACAATTAGTAGTAGCAAAATAATCATCAATAATAACAATGGCTAGTGTAGCAACAAAATCAACAGCATCAAAATCAAAGGATAAACTAGTAGAATCAACAAAATCAATAGCAAAACCCACAACAATAGAACAATAGACAAAACCAAGGTCAAAATAGTAACAACCAACAAACCTACTATGCAGTCACACATGACTACAATTGGGTTGTAGGTCATATTGCAAGGGGTAGCATTAATATCATCTCCATTAATCCTAGACTAAGCACTAATTAGCCTAGACCATTGATAAACAATAATATTTAACCAAATTACATGGATAATCCTTCTTTAACCTAGGAGTAAATACAAAAAAACTAATAAACTAGGAATTCCCCTTTAGGACCTTCTATCGATAACTTGTCCTTGACATGTGACCACATACGAGTGCACTAGCAATTGAGACTTGTCATGTCTGGTCCCACACCGTTCCCAACATTTGTTAGAAATAATGGTCTAGTATTTAATCTTGATTGTGAAATCAAAACTTAGAGGTTGAAGATTATTATCCTAGGCCCACAACCATCTACCACTTTGCCTATCATCTAACCAACTGTTCAGCCTCAAAATAAACCATTCACTACTGGCCAAGATAAGAAGTTTGATATTATAGAACAATTATGAAATAAACTAGCACACATTTATATTTTAGATTTTTTTTGAAAATAAATAATACACAAGAATATCTTGAATGAGGTTTTAACCCAATCCACTATTGCTAGTGACATATCCCCTGATAAATTCAAGCTTTGGTTAGACACCTAGCTCTAACCCAACAAGTCACATTCAACCAAAGCAATATGTCTTCCCTTGGCCCACTCCATAATAATCCATTATACATAGAAGTTTATATAAGATGGCATAAAGTAAAATGTGTCTTTATAGATAATGGATTAGGCCTTAACATAATGTCTCTAAAGCTCATCAAGTTTCTTGGGTACATAATGGTAGATCTTCAGCTAGAAATACTAACCATCAAATCCTATGATAATCAGGAAAGAGAATCACAAGGCATCATTAGTTTGCCAATTATCATTGGGCCTTTGATCCATGATACACTTTTCCATGTTCTTGATCTTGAGTTATCATACAATATACTTCTAGGTAGGCCTTGGTTACATGAGATTTGTGCAGTCTTGTCAATGTTACATCAATGTATCAAGTTTTTCCACTCAGGAATGGAAGTGAATATTCTATGAGATTTACACCCATATGAACATTGCAATCATCTTGAGGCCAAACTTCAAATCTATAAATATCAGTATGGCATGAATCCAAGTTCCAAGTAGGATAAAGGAAAGGCTATACTTATTGATCCTTCACTAGATAATTGCATAAATCCTAATACCTTGGATTCCCTTTCCCACATACCACCTCCTAAATATTCTAATCATTTAACCATTTTAGATAATGGACTGGGAGAGTATGTGACCCATGATACATTTCATAGTTCCAATCTTCCTCAAAATTTGACAACCTTTGGGTAAAATAAAGTTACCCCACATACACATTGGTAATAAAATAATAAAGATAAGGGACCTACCACATTTGTACTAGCATCTGGCCTAGAACCTAACCCTCTCGAAGGGGTTGAATCATGGTTATATAATGACAACCAAGCTGATTTTTATAAAAATACAAAGTATCCTATTCCCAATAGGATCATGGAGCATCACAATTATGAAGGGAGAGTCCTCAAACAAAATCAGCAAGGAACCATCAAGCTAATTTCCATGACTAAGTATGAAAGACCTTATGGACTTGGATTTAAATTACCTAGGGGTGATCCCACATATCTTATTCAAACTCCATCACCAAAAACTAGTGATTTTTATGCTGATAATGAAGTAAAGTCTGATCATAGCCTCACCTTTGATGACCTAGCTAAAACCAAATTGTTTGATAACAATGCCATTTGTACCCTTACCCTAGACATTCATCGTAACCTATTATCATTATATTATCCCCAAATGATAGATTGGGACCAAAAAGAATCTAGTCTCCTAATTGATGAGTTCCAAAATGATGAGGGATTCTATGATTTCTTAATCCTTAGAGACAATATTGTGTTAGGATAGCACAAGTTAGGATTCTCAATCACATTAGATCTTGCAACTTATTTTGGAGAGCGAGTGAACACCCTTAGCTAAAAGCAAATAAGTAAAATATTGAGGTCCCAAAGTGAAAACCTCTTTGAGGTGATTTCTGATCAAGGAAAAAGTAAAGATAAAGGCCAATCTAGTGGTGAAAACTTATTTCAAGCACCATTAGATGGGGGTGTTCATTCTTCTTCAAATTTAGACTAGGAGACCACCAATGATGAACTTGCCTATGGATTTGAGTTCATCTATGATAAAAAAACAAGTATTTTATCAAATTCTTCTAGAAATTTTGACTATTTTTATCACATGGCTAAATCTCCCATTAGGGGAATCAGATTCATCATGCTTAGGAGAAGTTGACGATCAAGTCCTAATGAAAGACCCTGACATAATTCAATAGTTTAAGTCATTGCCTACTATCCTAAAAGATGGTTTGACCCTTTTAGTCTAAGATATAACAAAGGTAAACATCAGGACTCCATCAAACCTAAAATGGATAAAATTAGGTACATCCCTCAATGAGGAAGAACATGATGTCTTTATATCTCTATTGAGAGAATTTATAGATATCTTTACATGGGCCTATTCTGACATGCTAGGTCTAGACCCTACCTTGGTTTTGTATCACCTTGTAGTTAATTTTGATGCCAAATTGGTAAAACAAAAACTACATAATATTTATCCTCACATTACTATATTGGTAAAGAAAGAATTAGAAAAACTCTTAGAAGTAAGATGTATCTGATCCATTGACTATTCATAATGGATCTCTAATGTGGTACCTGTTAGCAAAAACCTGAAGGGATCAAAATTTGTACTGATTTTCAAGACATCAAAAAAGCTTATCCTAAATATAACTTTTCCTTTCCTAATATTGACATGATCATTGACTCCATGGTAGGTTATGAAATTCTTTCACTCAATAATGGACTTTCAGGATATAACTAGATAAAAATAGCACCAGAAGACCAACATAAAATAGCATTCACCACTACATGGGGAACATTTTGTTATCAATTAATGCCATTTGGATTTAATAATTCTAGAACTACATATCAAAGGCCATGACTATCATATTCCATGATATGATGCATGATATTGTTGAAGACTATGTTGATGACATGTTACGAGAATCTAAAACCAAGGTCAACCATCTAGTAGTGTTGCATAAGATATTTTAAAGATTATGGAAGTAAAAACTCAAACTCAATATAAATAAATGTGTGTTCAATGTAACTTTAGGAAAATTACTCAGCTTCATCATGTCTCATAGAGGTATTTAAGTCAATCTGGCTAAAGTCCATGCTATAATCGAGATGCTACCACCAACCAATTTAAAGTAACTCCATAGTTTGTATGGTAAGATCCAATCAATTTGTTGCTTCATCTCTCAGTTAGAAAAAAAGTACCATCTATTTACACACTTTTTGAAGAAGGGAGTTGCATTTCACTAGGATAATCACTGCCAAACAACTTTTTAACAACTCAAAGACTATCTTGTTAATATGCCTATTTTATTACCTCATATGCTAAGAAAGCCATTCTTGTTATACCTATTAGCTACCGAGCATGCTCTAGAGACACTCTTTACTCAACATGATGACAATGGAAAAGAGCATGCCATATACTACCTAAGTTGTACTTTGGTTACATATGAACATAACTATGCACCAATTGAAAAAGCTTATCTAGCCATGGTTTTTGTAGCTCAGAAACTGTGCCATTACATATTGAATAATAAGACCATGGTCATTTCAAAAGTAGATCTACTCAGGTATCTACTATCTAAAATAGCTTTGAAAAGTATAATGGCCAAATGGATCATTCTTCTCAGTGAGTTTGACATAGAGTATGTAAATCAAAAGGTAATCAAGGGACATGTTCTTGTAAATCAACTTGTTAAAGCAACTCTCATAGACACATAACCACTCACATTTTAATTTATTGATGAATCCATCATGACCATCATTGACACACCCCTTGAGAAGCATCCCTAGAAGCCATATTTTGGTGGTTCATTTACTACACATGGATTAGGTGTATGCTTATTGTATATTACACCACAGGGGGATATAATGCCTAAATCATTTAGCATCATCTTTCCTTGTAAAATTAACATGGTTGAGTATGAATCACTCGTTGAAGACTTCAACAAGCAATACATTAGAATATATCACGTCTCCAAGTTTATGGTGATTCTCAGTTAATCATCAGTTAGGTCATAGTTCATTTTTAGACCAAAGATGACAAGTTGGTTCCATATAAAGCCATGGTTGACACTCTTAAGCAAAAAATTGTCAACATTCAATTTGAGTACATACCAAGGGATAGTACCAAAATTACAAATTCCATGGATACTATTGGCTCTATGATTTGATAAATAGATAAATGTATATAATATCAGTTCCTCATCAAGAATTTGTTAGCACTAGCTCATGAACCTTCAACTGTTTCCATGATTTGTGATATTGTTAGTACTAATTCTATCTAGTACTTAGACCTTTACAACTACCTTCATGACCAAGTTATACCACCTAACCTATCTCACAAACAAACTAAAGCATTCATTCAACATTCCATTCATTATACTTTACTATGATCCACTAGTGTTAAGAGAAGTTCATGAAGGAGTATATGGTGCTCATTTTAGTAAGGTAGTCATATCCAAAAAGCTCTTGGATACTGGTTATTATTGACCCATAATGGACATAGATGCCATTACATATGTAAAATTTTTTGACAAATGTCAAGGGCATGCTAATCTGATTCATGCCCCAGCAAAAACACTAAAACTAATGTTGACACCATGGCCATTTTATACATGGGGACTTGACCTCATTAGGAAGATCAACCCCATTTCATTTGATGGCCATAAACATATCCTTACCACCATTGAATATTTCACTAAGTGGGTTGAAGCTATACCCCTCACTTACATGACTAGAAAGCAAATTTCTAAATTCATCTTAACCATCTCATTTGTCACTATGGTATTGCCTCTGACATTATATCTGATAATAGAGGATCATTAAAGAATAAATATGTAGACCAACTATGCATTAAATATAACATCACACAACATTTCTCTACAACATATTACTATCAAGGTAATGGCCAATCTAAAGCATCCAAAAAAACCATTATCAATATTCTCAAAAACAAATTCAATAATACCAGTCATGATTGGCACTTGTAGATATTCCCTACCCTTTGGGCATACCATGCCAATCATCATACCCCCACAAGAGCCACTCCATACTCACTTATTTATGGTACTGAAGCCATCCTTCCCATTAAGGTTAAATTTCCTTCATTGCACATCTCTTTCAAGCATGTCTTGGATGATCATGACTATCAAGTAGCTCACCTACAAGAGCTAGACCTACTTGATGAGAAACACATAGTCATGCTCAGCAATCTTCAAGCATATTAAAACTGACTCAAAGGCCACTATAATTGACATGTTATGCATAGAAAATTTGAACTTGGTGATCTTATTATTAAATAAAACTAAAATAATACCATGACTAAGAAGAATCATAAAGGGAAATTCAAACCAAACTAGATAGGGCCTTTCAAGATTACTGTAGATTATGTATCAGGAGCATACAGGCTTTCCACACTAGATAGAGATGAACTTCCTAAGCTGATGAATATTATACATCTAAAGAGGTACTATGCTTAAATGTTAAAGTGTATTATCTATAAGGATCATTTTAGTTATGCCATTTTATTACTATTATTCTTTGTAAAAATACCATCTTTATCCATCCTTTTTGTCATATTCACTTTCTGCTTCTAACCTATCAACCAAGTGTGTTCTAAAGCCTAGCCTATTTGACCTTGGTTTTTTTTCCATTCATTACACATTTTCAGCATCAAGTTATTTGATCAGTCTCATTATTTGGTTCAAGTACTTCACATGAGATCATATTTTGGGATAGTGTGACAAAAGTTTTAGTAGTTGCATCCTTCATTTGTTATTCCTTTCTTGCAACCAATTTTGATACTAATTATAACCACCTTTGGGAATATTAGTACCCTTGATCTATGTCATTGTGTTCTAGTAATAACCACCTATGGGCAAACTAGAGGCAACATTAAGCCTTGAGGTACCAACTTGCCACTTCTTATGTCATACTATGCCTTTTTACCAACTGTGTCTATTTTGTTTGAATTGATTGTTACACTAGTCAAATTCCTCCACAATAAGGGTGAAACTATAGTGACTTGAGGTCCTACTCTAGGACTATTTAGGTAGTGCTCAATACTTGTTGAGGTTAGCTTAGTCACCCTCTTCCCCATGCTCTCACCATTTTGTGAGAAACTTATGCCACACTCTTACCATTTTATGAGCAACCTTAGTTTAAACGCTCTCTCCATTTTGTGAGCTTGAACCATTTAGTGTCATATTGTTCTTGATCGAGTTGAGATACTCTAAAACACTTATAAAAAAATTTATAAAATCATTAAAAAATAACAAAAACATTGACCACTTCTTTGCCTTAAGGATTCTAGGAACCCTTACTAAGTTACAAGCAAATCACTTCTCATTTAGTTTCCCCATCCTTTTTGGCCTTTTTCTCTCACACACTTTCCATTTTGCAAGACCATTCCTATTCTTGAATCACATCCATTCTATTTTTTTTCCTTAGTTATCACATTGTTCCTATTCCCTAGGAGAACTACATTTGGCCTAAAGTTTCTTATTGGATATTACATCATATAGACACCTAAATTTGGGCACTAATAACCTCCAATTAGGATTTTAGCCAATTTACACCTTAAATACACAATTTGGCCTAAAAACATGCAAAATGATATGAAAATGACATATTCAAGTGCCAATTTTGGCCAAGGTATCACTAAATGAGGTAATATAAATTATGGGCTACCTAACTTTGATCAGTTCATTTCGAGCCAAAATGCCAAAATTGCACTTGGGTGCTCTATATTTCTCTTCCCTATCAAATCTTTTACACATGACATGTGCCTTTGTTATTTGTTGTTGGTAGCATCCTAAATGGGAATATGGTTCCACTAGATCTGATGTCACCTTCCAATTCCAATCCAATCACATTTTAGACCAATAACAAGACATTTTGATTAATTTGAATAACTTGTGCACAAAGTGCTTAAACATACTTAAGAGCTAATATATCTAAGTTAGGTCCTAATCAATAATTCCATGGAAACTTGTTGAATATTTTTTTTAAGAAATTAATATGGAATATCTGCATCATCAAGTGACCTCATTTCTTGGGAAGGCATCCCTAGGCCATAAATGCCACAAATATCAATATTCATGCCTTCCATGCCTCAGCAATGCCTTCCATGATGCCCTCTATGCCTCTTAAGTTCCCCTTCTTCCAATGACATGATGAGGATAATTACAAACTTAATTCCAAAAATTGAATTAATCCTCAACCACACATCTCAATCTTGAGATGGATGGTTTAGGTTGATTATGATCAAATCCAAAAATATATAAATAAGAGGCCTCACAACATCATTTCTAAGCTTAATTAGTGAAAATTTATAATGCAAGATTGGTCCCAAAAGATTCAAAAATATAGTGTTACCATGCCAAATTGATTTCAAGCCAAGCCAAGCCATAATCCAAAGGTGCCAAGGAGAAGAGGAGATAAACAAGCCTCCTTTGATGAAGACTTCATGAACACAAACTGAACAAGAAACTAATACAAAGGCATTTGAAGCATCCAAGGAAGGTGATGGAATTCTTGTGTTTTCATTCCTTGTTTTTTAGTTGTGATTATCATTGGTGTTTGTTAACTAAGCTCTCCCTAGTGTCTAGGCCTAGAGATGTTAAGCTATTAGTGTGTTTACTTCATCTTATTTTCATTTTAGAACTAACACCATACTAACCATCTTCTCTTGAGTCAAATTCCTAGATCACATAATGGCATGCTTGGTGGGACCAGACACATCCTACACCTAAAAAAGGCCATTTTTAAACTTTAAAATATTCATTTGAGCCTTTAAAACTCTTGAAAACTGATTTTCTAACTTTATTTTTCCTTTTTTTGTTACCACGGTTTTTACATAGTAACCAACATTGGTAGAAATATTGACACCAGTTACCTATCTTAATCAATGTCAGTCAGCAGAACTGACATTGACCATGTCTCAGTTAGCCATAAATGATGTCGATGGTAGCAACTGATGTTGGTCACTGTGTTTTTCAAAAAACATAGACCTAAGATCTCTTGTTCTAAAGTTTATTTTTTTAAACTCAAAAAAGCTTCAAAGCTAAAGGACATGCTAATAATTTTACTACATGACCAAGTGGGATATTTGCTTAAAATGTGTTTAAATCAACTTTGAATGCTTAAAAATTGATTAAGAACCTTGTTTTTGACTGTTTAACAAAGAATTTCAGATGTTTTTGGTGAATGTTTTCAAAGTTTGCAACTAAGACCTAGGGGCCAAATGAACACCACAAAACATTTTATTTTGGGTTTAAAATTAGACACACTTGTCCATTATTGTTTGCAATAGTTGTTTAAATCAAATATTTTTTGGTAAAAAGAGGAATATTTCATTTATGCTCTTCCATTTGTCTCCTATAGGGAAAATTTGGAATGAAAAGTGACATTTCTATTGTAAATAGCCTAGTCCAAGGCTTAGAAAGACAGTCATCTAAAGCACTCCCAAAAAATCTTGTCAAAGTTTGGGTGATATTGAAAACAACCCTAAAGTCCTACTTTCATGCTTTGTTTAAATTTATGCATCTTGGCTTACGAGGGGGACTACATCACCTCCCACAAGTTCTTTAGGGAATCTTTGACCTAGGGTTTCATCTCTAGATATTAACTTCATTTGACTCTTTTAGAGTTGCACATGGGATGTAGTGGCACTTTAGATATCATACTACACTAATAAAATGGTAGGATGTAGTGGTTGTAAAAAAGACTAGACCTTTTTACAACAAGCCAAGTGATATGGACCCAAAATCCATACTTTTCTTTTGCATTGTTTGGCATGAAAGTCATTGTGCAATTCATTCCCCTAGATCATTCAGAAACTTGTTAGATCTTAGACAAAATCCCCACTTGCCATGAAAGTATTGTTGGTGCAAGGTGTGCCTCAAGTTCTATGTTTTAGTACTATCATTTGAAACAAGGGGTGTGTAAAAATCATACTATATAATGCACATTTACTTTTGGATGAACAGTTAAAATCCTCTCAAATGACATATATTGATGGATTCCAATAGTACTATGTAACCTTGTCAGTTTAGAATCTAACAATGATTAATTAGTTGGTCTTGTCTTAGATTAAAGTCTTGTTTGAATTCAAAATTTGGTGTAAACAAATAATCCAAAACCAACACATAGTCCAAATTTTCCTTTGAACAAAGAGGCATAATGTTGCCCGTGTGAGATCATCAATTTGCCTTATTCAAAGTTCATCATAATATTGAGGTTCATATCATCCACTTTGGTGCATTTATGTTTCCCAATTGAGTCTATACCTTTACCAAAGTTGTTTAAGTCCTTCACTTATAATTTAAATTCAAAATTACACCTTTACAAGTTCATAGGGTTGATGTGTTAATTGGGTTTGCCATTTGCACTACACTTGAGGGAACTTAGGTTTAATTTACAATTTAGGTTGAAGACCATTTAAGACTCATAATCATTTTCATCACTTAATATAATTAATTTATTTTGTGCTAAACACTTGCACTTTAAGTCTATATACCACAACATTTTGAGTTAAGAAATGTATTGTTATGCTACCAAAATTGTGGAAAATTGTCTTTGCCTTAGAGAGTTTTTGAAACACACTTTTTTATCACATCTTTTGGGTAGTATAGTGCCATTATGTTGCCCAAATCATTTCAATTTTTTTTTCATAGAACCCTTTTGCATAGAATTTCAAATCTATTCCTACATGTTTAAAACAATCCAGGTATACTTTTGATCCATTATCTAAAGCATAGTTATACTATTCACCTTTGTCTAGCTTGTTTGTCAAAATAACCAAGTTTTATACCATTATTTATGAGAAAATAAACTATTGCTAAAGGGTCTTTTGTTTCATACCTTATACCTAGTTGATCAAGTTCATGACCAATAATCAAATGCCTAGTGTTTGTTAGAAGTGTTTCAAATCCATTAGATTAAAACTCTCATCTATTTTCAAAAGTCTAGCTTTTGATGTTGTTTGGCCAAGAGTCCTAGCACATGCTTTATTTGAGCCTAGCTTTTGATGTCGCGTTTGGCCAAAAGACCTAGCAAATTTTTAATTCCTAGATTAGACTGATTTGAAACACTTCAACCTTAAGAGTTTGGCATTTCAATTTTTTGATCCATTTACTTGCTTACCTTTGTGTGAATAGTGAAATGTTAGATATTTTATGATAGCTTGTTTCCTCATAAATCTTTGCATAAAACTTTCAATACTTTTGGAAAATCTAGACGAAGTTAAAGGCATCATTTGTTTTAGATTCCAACCTTTTTAGAGTTTGTATAACTCTTTGACCTTTTATCGCAAAACATTGACTATGGATCCTAACATGTATTCCTACAATCATAGTGGACTCATGTATAATCCAGGTATTAGTAATGTCATTTCATAGGAAGAAATGGTGTAAGACCCCTATGCAGATAATATTGCTTATGAGATGGATTCTTATCCCAATTTTAATACTCAATCAGGGGCACAAAGCCAAGATCTATTAGCTAACTACCTGGTTAACACACTACCTTATTCAGAACAAGACCAAGAATAAACTACACAATACCTAGCTACAATACCAATAGTGGATCAGCTAGTTCTTCAATAGTCATATTCTATTAATATGGTTTCGATGTATGATCCATTCTTGTTTAAATAAAATTTATTAGAGAATAAAGATGAGATTTTGGTTAGATCCATAAAGGTAGGGGCTAATTTTTTTGTAGACTTATCCCATGAAAATTTACCAAGTCTAGTAAGAGTGCCCCACAAGATCATTTACAATCAATAGGTTTATTCTATAAATCATATGGATCTATTCCAAACAATGTATTAAGACCCTAATATATCTAATCGAGGGAAAAACATTATGGAAGATCACTTTAACCAAATGTAAAAATCATACCAAATCTACTTAAAGTTAGCACGTGATTTCAATCAGATGAACATGGTAAGTAAGCCTCTCATTGACCTAGTAATTTCAATAGGAATGTTTATAGAATTAACTTGAAAATAGAATCTTAGTTTCAACCCATTTACAAATCACTTTGATAGATAACTTGATACATATACTAGATATTGAAGAAGTGTCTTCAGCCTCTACATTGAATAGTGAGCCAAACATAGTGGACAATGTGCAAATAGTGTCCAATATTGATCAAAGTGGTACTAATTCACAAAAAACTAGCCAAAAACATGTGCCTATAGTTAATCCCATGAGTAGATCATCATTTCAAAGAATAGGAGTTTCTACACCCCAACCTCAACCAACCACTTCCTCAAATTTATAACCTATGGGATTAGGTAATCAAGAAATGGCCAATGTTACACCTCAATGATTTAATGTGATGAATCCTACTCCCCCTTAATAAGTAGTGAGTGGTATTCCACAAAAACAAATACAACCTAGTATATCAATACAATAGAGGAAAAATACATTACCACCTCACTAGGTAATGATGAACATACCTCTTTGGTAACAGACTAATATACTAATTCAAAACCAAGAAATAACTAATCAACAACATGTAAATATTGGTCAATAATAGATGCCAAATCTCCAACATGTTTTCACTTCTCCATAGGGACTCATGCAACAAGGAGATCCCCATGTTTCTCAAGTACCTACTAGACAACCATTGGTTCAAAATGTTCCACAAATCTAGAGATAGGGTCTTGGTCCATAGGTTCCAACTCAATAACAAGGAGTCAGAAGCATGTCCCTTTTCAACCACAATAAGCATGGTATAGTTATATCCCCTCATCCCAACCATAAAATCTTCCAAGTCAAACCTTTATTGCCAACCCAAACTAGAATATCATGTAGCCAAATGTGCAATTTCAAGTACATCCCAATCCACATTTGCATATTCTTGGTACATTCCCCAACCAAGCCAATATACCATAATAAGTGTCTCCATAATACCATGGTCAAAGTGTCTCACTTGTGACCTCTCAGCCATTTACCCAAACCAACATTCTCCCTCAAACCAATATCCCTTCCAGTTTCTTATCCCAAGAATTGCAATAGATGAAGGATACAATTGCTACCATTCAGGTGGGGAAGTAGAATAAAAATTTAAAATTATATTGCATGTGTTCTTATTCATTTAATATGGAGTATTTGTAGACACCATTTCCTTTAGGATACAAACAACCCAAATTTGATAAATACAAAGGGAAAGGGGACCCTAAGGCTCATTTGACCGAATTCTTTGTTGCATGTCAGCCAGTGGCATATAGTGACATATACCTTTTATTGTTTTTTCCAAGTAGATTGGCTGAACAAGCCTTTGATTTTTTTTTAAATTTGCCCTAGAATTCAGTAACAGACTTTGATGATTTTTTTGATAAATTTGTGTAGCATTTTTCCTACAATCTTGAGCATGAGATTTCATTAGTGGACATGACACAAGTAAATCAAAAAGATAGGGATATTTTTGAAATTTATTTATAGAGATGGAGAGCCTTTAAAAGCCATTTCACCTGTAGTTTACTAGATAAATAATAATCCTCTATGTTTATGAAAAATTTGCATAGTGAGATAGCCTATCATCTAGAACTACAATGTGCACATACGTTCAAAGAGATCATTGATAAAGGTTTTTGATCAAGTGTGCACTCATCAATAAAGGAGTCATCAAAATTAATTCTACCAATCAGGGAAATAGCCAACAAAAACATCATGTTCAAGCACAATCAATGCAACTAACACAAGCCAATAATCAAGAAATACTAAAGTAATTCAATCAAAATAGGAATGTTGTGGGAAATGGAGTAACCAAATCCCATCATGTGAAAACTATGCAAACCTCATAAACACCACATTTTTAGCTTACTCCTACTCAAAAACCTCTCCAACCAATGTTGTAAGCACAATAACCAAAACTTTCACAACAAATACAATAACCTTTACCATTGCAAACCCCTCCTCCTAAGAGAACCATGCCTACACATCATGTCTTTAGTAACTTAAGATAACCCATTAAATCTATATTTCATAAGTTTGTTGCCACTAATATAATTATTTGCCCTATACCAAAGCATTATTTTCAAGGCATTCCCTACCCTGATTGGTATCGTGAAAATGAATTTTGTGACTATCATCAAGTCAATGAGCATAATCTATGAAGATGTGTCCAAATCAAGAATTTAATTGAGAATATGTTAGAGAATGGGGAGATCACATTAGATAATAGTGATTTGACTTCAAATGAAACTCTAAGAAAACCCCTTTCTCTGACATAATAATTAGCAACAATAAAATAATCAACAACAACAATAACAATGACTAGTGCAACAATAAAATCAATAGTATTAAAATCAAAGCTTAAACTAGTAGAATCAATAAAATTAGTAGTAGAACCCATAATGAAAAAATAATGGATAAAACTAAGGTTAGAATAGTAATAACCAAAAAACCTACCATGTAGTTATACATGACTACAATAGGGTTGTAGGTCATATTACAGGGGGTAGCATTAATAATATCTCCATTAATCCTAGACCAAGCACTAACTAGCCTAGACCATTGCTAAACAATAATATCTAACCAAATTACATGGATAATCCTTCTTTGACATGGGAGTGCATACAGGCAAACCAAAAAACTAGGACTTTCACTTTTAGATCTAATAGCAATAACTCATTTTTGCCATGTGACCACATGTAAGTACATCAACAACCAAGACTTGTCATATTTGGTCCCATACCATTTCCAATAGCAGTTAGCAATAATGGTCTAGTATCTAATCTTGATTATGCAATCACAAATTAGAGATCAAAGATTAATATCCCAGACCCAAAACCATCCACCACTTTACCTATCATCTAATCAGTTATTTAGCCTCAGAATAAACCATTCACTATTGAAAAAGATAAGAGGTTTGATATTTTGGAATAATGATAGAAGACACCATCACAAATTTCTATCTTAAATTTGCTGCAAATGTCAATAATCCACGATAACATCTTGAATGGGTTTTTGACCAAATTCAATGTTGCTAGTGACATATCCCTTGATAAATTTCAAGCTTTGGTTGGACACCTAGCTCTAGTCCAATAAGTCACATTTAACCAAAGTGATATGTCTTCCTTTAGCCCACTCCATAATAATCTATTATACATATAAGTTTATATAAGATGGCATAAAGTGAAATGTGTCCTTGTCGACAATGGATCCAGCCTCAACATAGTGTCTCTTAAGTTCATCAAGCTTCGTGGGCACATAATGATAGATCTCCAGTCATAAACGATAACTATCAAATCCTATGATAATCAGGAAAGAGAGTCACAAGGCACCATTAGTTTGTTAGTTATCATTGGGACTTTAACTCATGATACACTTTTCCATGTGCTTGATCTTGAACTATCATATAATATGATTTTAGGCAGGACATGGTTACATGAGATTCATACAGTCTTGTCAACACTGCACCAATGTATCAAGTTTTCCCACTCAGGGATGGAAGTGAATATTCCAATAAATTTACACCCATATGAACACTATAAGCATCTTGAGGATGAATTTCAAATCTATAATTATTAGTATGACATGAATCTAAGTTCCATTCAAGATAAAGGAAAGGCTATACTTATTGATCCTTCACTAGATAATTGCATAGAACTAAATACCTAGATTCCCTTTCCCACATGTTGCCTCCTGAAGCTTCTAATCATTTCACCATTTTAGATAATGGATCAGGAGAGTATGTGACCCATGATACATTTCATATTGCTGATCTTCCTCAAAATATGAAAACCTTTGGGAGACCTAAGGTCACCCCACATAGGCATTGGTAACAAAAGAGCAAAGATATAGGAATTGTCACATTTATACCAGCATCTAGCCTAGAACCTGACCCTCTCGAAGGAGACAAATTATGGTTATACAATGACAACCAAACTAATTTTTATAAAATTTCAAAGTATCCTATTCCTAATAGGATAATGGAGCATAAAAAATATGAAGGAAGAGGCCTCAGACCAAATCAACAAGGAACCATTGAGCCAATTTCCATGACTAAGTATGAAAGACCTTATAGACTTGGATTTAAATTGCCTATGGGTGACCCCACATATCTTATTCAAACTCTATCACCAATGACTAGTGATGATGATATCAATAGTGAAGTAGATTCTAATCATAGCCTCACCTTTGATGACCTAGCTAAAACTAACTCATTTAAAAATAATACCATTTCTACCCTTACCCCAATCATTCATCGTAAGCCATTGACATTATATTATCCCCAATTGATAGATTGTGACCAATAATAATCTAGTCTACTGATTGATGATTTCTAGAATGATGAGGCATTCTATGATTTCTTAGGCCTTAGAGACAACATTTATTGGGAGAATACAAATCAATATTATCAATCACATTGGATCTTGTAGCCTATTTTGGAGAGCGAGTGAACACCCTTAGCCAAAAATAAATAAATAAAATGTTGAGGTCCCAAAGTGAAAACCTATTTGAGGCACTTTTTGACTAGGGAAATAGTAAATATAAAGGCTAGTCTAGTGGTGAAAACCTATTTCAGGTGCCATTTTATGGGGGTGTTCATTCTTCTTTGAATTTAGATCAAGAGACCACCAATAATGAACTTGCCTACAGACCCGAGTTTAGTTTTGAGTAACAAGTGTTTGATCAAATTCTTCAAGAATTTTCTATTATTTTTATCACATGGATAGATCTCCCATTAGGGGATTCAAATTTAGCATGCTTATGAGAAGTTTAATATCAAGTCCTAATAGAGGACCCTGCCATAATCCAATAATTTGTGTAATTTCCTACTATCCTAGAAGATAGTTCAACCCTTTTAGTCAAAGATATAATAGACGTAAACATCAGGAATTTATCAGATCTAAAATGTATAAAATTGGGTACATATCTCATAGAGGAAGAACATGATGTCTTTATATCCCTATTAAGATAATTTATAGATATCTTTACATGGGCTTACTTTAACATGTCAAGTTTAGACCCTACCTTGGTTATACACCACCTTGTCGTTAATCTTGATGTCAAATTGGTAAAACAAAATCTATGAAAGATGCATCCTCACATTGTTTTATTGGTAAAGAAAGAGTTGTAAAAAGTCTTAGAAGTAGGATGTATCCAATCAATTAATACTTTGAATGGATCTCTAATGTGGTACTTGTTAGCAAAAAGCCTGAAAGGCTTAGAATTTGTACTAATTTTTGTGTCATCAAAAAAGCTTGTCCTAAAGATGATTTTTCATTTTCTAATATCAACATGATCATTGAATCCATGGTAGGTTATGAAATGCTTTCACTCATGGATGGATTTTTAGGATATAATCAGATCAAAATCATACCAGAAGATCAACATAAAATAGTGTTCACCACTCCTTGGGTAACATTTTTCTATCAAGTGATGCCATTTGGCCTCAAGAATGTTGGAGCCACATATCAAATGGACATGACTATAATATTCTATGATATGATGCATGATATTTTTGAAGACTATGTCGATGACATATTGGGAAAATCCAAAACCAGGGTAGACCACCTAGCAGTGTTGCATAAGATATTTGAGAGATTATGAGAGTACAAATTCAGACTCAATCCAAATAAATGTGTGTTTGGTGTCACTTAAATTAAATTACTTGGCTTCATCATGTCTCATATAGGTATTGAGGTGGATCCAGATAAAGTCCATGTTATAACCAAGATGTCACCACTAACCAATTTAAAGCAAATCCATAGTTTGCAAGGTAAGATCCAGTCAATCTGATGCTTCATCTTTCAGGTAGTAGACAAGTGTCATCCATTTACACACATTTTGAAGAAAGGATTTACATTTTACTAAGATGATCACTACTAAATATCTTTTCAACAACTCAAGGACTATCTTGTTAATCCACATGTTTTATTACCGCCTATGTCAAGAAAGCCATTCTTATTATACCTATCAGCTACGGATCATGCCCTGGGGGAACTCTTATCCCAACATGATAACAATGGAAAGGAATATGTTGTATACTATATAATCCATACCTTGGTTACATATAAACATAACTATGCACTAATTGAAAACTTGTCTAGCCATGGTTTTCATAGCTCAAAAAGTATGCCATTACATGTTAAATAATAAAACCATGGTCATTTCAAAAGTAGATCTTCTCTAGTATCTACTATCTAGAACATATTTACAAGGTAGAATGTCTAAATGGATCATGATTCTTAGTGAGTTTCACATAGAGTATGCCAATCAAAAAGCAATCAAAGGACAAGTTCTTTCAGATTAACTTGTTGAAGCACCTCTCATAGACACACAACCACTCAAGTTTCAATTTATTGATGAATCCATCATGACCATTATTGATACACCTATTGAGGGGTAGCCATAGAATCTATAATTTGATGGTTCATTCACTACACATGGATTGGGGGCATGCCTATTGTTTATTACACCATAGGGGGATTAATCCTTAAATCATTTAGAATCAGCTTTCCTTATACAAATAACATGGCTGAGTATTAAACACTTATTTTAGGACTTTGATAAGCAATTCATTGAAATATATCTCATCTCTAAGTTTATGGTGATTCTTAGTTAATCATCAATTAGGTTACAGATCATTTCTAGACCAAAGATGACAAGCTAGTTCTATACAAAGCCATGGTCGACACTCTTAAAAAAAAATTGCCAACATTTAGTTTGAGCACATACCAAGAACTAGTAATAGAATTTTAGATACCATGGCTATTATTAGTTCTTTGACTTGACAAATAAATAAATCTAGAGAGTATCAGTTCTTTATTGAGAATTTGTCAGCACCAACTCATGAAACTTGAATCATTACCATGATTTTTGATATTGTTGGTCCTAATTCTATCTAGTAATCAAACCCTTACAACTACCTTCATGACCAAGTTTTACCACCTAACCTATCTCAAAAACAAACCAAATATTTTACTCATCATTCTACTCATTATATGCCACTTTGATCCACCCTTTACCATCATAGTTTTGATGAAACTCTACTTAATTGTTTAACTTTGATAGAGTCTACATTAGTGTTAAGAGAATTTCATGAAGGAGTATGTGGATCCCATTCTAGTATGGCAATATTATACAAAAATCTTTTGCATACTGGTTACTATTGGCCCATAATAGACGTAGATGCCACTGCATATGTAAAAAGGTATGACAAATGTCAATGGCATGCTAACCTAATTTATGCCCTAGCAAAAACTTTGAAACTAATGTTGACACCATGGCTAGTTTCTATATGGGGAATTGACCTCATTGGGAAGATTAACCCCACTTCATTTGATAGCCATAAAATATCCTTACCACTACCAAATATTTCACTAAGTGGTTTGAAGTTATACCCCTCACTAATGTGACTGGAAAGTAAATTTCTAAATTCATCTTCAACCATTTCATCTACCGTTATAATATTCCTTTTGATATTATATCTGATAATGGAGGATCATTCAAGAACAAGGATGTAGACCAACTATGTACTAAATATAACATCACAAAAAAAAATTATATAGCATATTACCTTCAAGGTAATGACCAAGCTGAGGCATCCAACAAAACCATTGTCAATATTCTCAAAAAGATTGTTAATGATTTCGGTCATGATTGACACCTCTAGATATTCCCTACACTTTGGGCATACCATACCAATCATCATACCCCCACATGAGCCACTCTATAATCACTTGTTTATGGTATTGAAGCCATCCTTCCCATTGAGGTTGAATTGCCTTCACTATGCATCTCTTTCAAGCATGTCCTAGATGATCATGACTATTAAGTATCTCTCCTGCAAGAGTTAGACCTACTAGATGAGAAATGCATGACCACACTCAACAATATTTAAGCATATCATAATCAATTCAAAGGCCACTACAATTGATGTGTTAAGTATAGAATATTTGAACTTGGTGATCTTGTTCTTAAAGAAAACCAAAAGAATACCATGGCCAAGAAGAAGCATAAAGGTAAATTCAAACCAAACTACATATGGACTTTTATCATCATTACAAATTATGGATCAAGAGCATACAGGCTTGCCACACCAGACAAAGAAGAACTTTCAAAACCAATGAATATTATTCATCTCAAGTGGTACTATGCTTGAGCACTAAGGTGTATTGTTTGTAAGGACCATTTTAGTTATGCTTTTTTATCACTATTATTCTATGTATAAATACCATCCTTATCCATCATCTTTGTCTTATCCACTTTCCATTTCCAACCTATCAACCTCATGTGTTCTACAGCCTATCCCATTTGACCTCAATTTTTGTCATCTATTACATATTTTAGTATCAAGGTATCTAATCAATTTCATTAGTTGGTTTAAGAACTTTATATAGAGATCATATTTTGGGACAATGTGATAGAAGTTTTGGTATTTGCATCATTTATTTGTTATTATTTCTTACCACTAGTCTTGCTACTAATTATAACCACCTTTGGGTAAATTAGTACCTTTGATATATGCCATTGTGTCCTAGTTATAACCACCTATGGGTAAACTAGGGGCAACATTAAGCCTTGACATACCAAACTTTCCACTTCCTATGTCATACTATGCCTTTTTACCCACTGTGCCTATTTTGTTTGAATTGATTGTTGCATTAGTCAAATTCCTCCACTATAAAGGAAAAGCTATAGTGACTTGAAGTCCTACTCTAGAACTATGTAAGTAGAACTCAATACTTGTTGAGGTCAGCTCAATCACCCTTTTCTCCATGCTCTCACTATTTTGTGAGCAACCTAAGCCATGCTCTCACCATTTTGTGAACAAACTAAGCCACGCTCTTGCCATTTTATGAGCAACCTTAGTTTAAACACTCTCATCACTTTGCAAGCAACATTAGTTTAAATTCTCTCATTGTTTTGCAAGATTAAACCATTTAATGTCTCATCATTCTTGATTCAGTTGAGACACTCCAAAAAACTTCCAAAAACATTTACAAAATCATTAGAAAAGAAAAAAAACATTGACCACTTCTTTGCCTTAAGGAATTTAGGAACCCTTAGTAAGTTACAAGCAAATCACTTGTCATTTAGTTTCCCCATCCTTTTTGGCCTTTTTATCTCACACACTTTCCATTTTTCAAGATCATTCATATTCTTCTATCACATCCATTCTATTTGTTTTCCTCAATTATCACATTATTCCCATTCCCTGGCAGAACTACATTTGGCCTAAAGTTTTTTATTAGATACTACATCCATGAAACTATTTAGGAAACATCCACTTGTTTAGTGCATATGGAGACATCTTGGCCACTCCCTTTCTTTTCTTCTATTCCCCTATTTAGTTCATTTGTTAATATGTTGCCTATTTTCTAGGAGCAATATTCATAGGGTTTTTATTGCATTATTTTTTGTTTATTTTTGCTTATTTTGTTTATTTGTATACCTATTTATTTGCTTTCAACACTATTACTTTGATTTATTTTATGTGTATTCATTAGGTGATTCCTTGCCCATAGTTACACTTGAATCCATCCATATTCATATGATTACATTGTCATCATGGTTTCTATCATTGGTGCATTATTTTCTATTGAGTATTGGATTACGAAAGTCAGTCCTTGTGCATATTTTGGCCAAGTCCACATGGTGTTATACCATGATGCCTATCGACACATGCTACAACAAACCTCCACTTTAAAAAGTATATTTAGCAATTATGACATCTCTTTGGCACTAATGTCTTGATTCCATCCTAATCATATCCCAAATAGAGTAATTAAACATGAAAGAATTTCAACCTTTATTAGTTTAGACGAGCATCTCCCTACTAGTAGCTTGTTCCAATTAATCATTACCCTTTATGTTAAGTTATCATCATCCTCGACTAAGTTTATCATGTTTTTCATAATTAGGGTCCAATGATTATAATTGCCTATGGGCAAATCATTACACATCATCCCACCTACATTTCTCAATGGTTATAACCACCTTTGGGAAAATCATTGTGTTATCACCACTTTACTTTTTCTACCTATACAGGGGCATTTTATCTTTTTTTATCTATCCTAATTGATGTATCTCCATCTTCTCAATGATTATAACTACCTTTGGGTAAATCATTGTGTTATCATACCATGTTACCACTATCAGGGTACAATGTTTATAACCGCCATTGGGCAAACCATTGTGCACCAACCCACTTGTATTCTCAATACTTTTGAACACTTTTTAATATCATTGTGTTTTCACCCCATCATATTTCCTTTTTTTTCCCCTCATTTCACTTCGTATCGATGGATCATTTGTTGAACTACTTATGCCAACCTTTTCTTTAAGGGGCATCATATAGTTAGTTTATCATCATTGTAGTTATAGGCATGTAGGACCTTTTCATTATTTGAGAATACATTACTATTCTTATATCTTGCAATGCCTTCTCAAATATTGGAAAATTATAGACACCTAAATCTAGCCACCAATAACCTCCAATCAATCTTTTAGCTAATTTCCACCTAAAATGCACAATTTGGCCTAAAAACACTAAAACATGCAAAATGTTGTGAAAATGACATATTCAAGTGCCATTTTTGGCTAGGGTATCACTAAATGAGGTAATATAATTTATGGGCCAACTAACTTTGTTCAGTTCATTTCAAGTCAAAATGCCAAATTTGTACCTGCGTGCTCTAGATTGCTCTTCCCTATCAAATCTTCTACACAAGACATGTGCCTTTGTTATTTGTTATTGGTATCATCCTACATGGGAATATAGTTCCAATGCATCTGATGTCACCTTCCAATTCTAATCCAATAAAATTTTGGACCAATAACAAGACATTTTGATCAATTTGAGTAACTTGTGCATAAAGTGCTTAAACATGCTTAAGAGCTAATTATCTTTGTTAGGGCCTAATCAAGAATTCCATGGAAACTTATTTAATATTTGTTTTTAGAAATTAATATGGAATATCTACATCATCAATTGACCTAATTTTTTGCGAAGGCATCTCTAGGTCATAAATGCCACAAATATCAGGATTCATGCCTCCCATGCCTCATCAATGCTTTCCATGATGCCTTCCATGCCTCTTAATTGCCCATTATTCCAATGCCATAATGAGGATAATTAAATACTTAATTTTAAAAATTGAATTAATCCTCAACCACACATCTCAATCTTGAGATGGATGGTTCATGTTGATTCTGATCAAATCTAAAAATCTATAAATAGGAGGCCTTACAATATCATTTCTAAGCTTATTTAGTGCAAATTTATAATGCAACATTGGTCCCAAAAGCTTCAAAAAACTAGTGTTACCATGTCAAATTGATTCCAAGCCATGTTAAGCCATAAGTCAAAGGTGCTAAGGAGATAAATGAGCACAAGCTGAGCAAACCACTACTACAAAGGCATTTGGAGCATCCAAGGAAGGTGAAGGAATTATTATGTTTTCATTCCTTACTTTCTAGTTGTGCTTGTCATTTATGTTTGTTAACTAAGCTATCTCTAGTGTCTAGGCCTAGAGATGTTATGCTATTAGTGTGTTTACTTCATCTTGTTTTCATTTTAAAACTAATACCATACTAACCATCCTCTCTTGAGTTAAATTCCTAGATCACACATCCATGAACTATGTAGGTAGCATCCACTTGCCTAGTGCATATGGAGATAGCTCAACCACCCCCTTCCTTTTATTTTATTCCCCTATTTGTTCATTTATTTAGTAGTCACCTATTTTCTATGGGCAATGTTTGTAGGGTTTCTATTTGAATTATTTGTTTCTTTGTTTGTCTATTTGTTTGATTTCAACACTGTTGCCTTGATTCAATTAATGTGTGTTCATTGGGTGATTTCTTGCCCACCCTTATACTTTAATCCATCCATATTCATATGTTTACATTGTCATCATGGTTTCTATCACTGGTGCATTATTTTCTATTGAGAATTGGATTATGGGAGTCAGTCCTCATGCATATTTTGGTCAAGTTCTCATGATGTTATATCATGATGCCTACTGACATATGCTATAAAAAACTCAGCTTCAAGAAGTCTATTTAGCAATGGTGTCATGTCTTCATCACTAACATCTTGATTCATTTCTAATCATATCCCAAATAAAGTAATTAACCATGAAATAATTTCAACATTTATTAGTTCATATGTGCATCTCTCTACTAGTAGGTTATTCCAATTCATCATTACCCTCTATGTTAAGTTATCATCATCCTTGACCAAGTTTATCATGTTTTCCATAATCGAGGTCTAATGATTATAATTTCCTATGGGCAAATCATTTCACACCATCCCACATGCATTTCTTAATGATTATAACTACCTTTGGGAAAATCATTATGTTGTCACCACTTTATTTTTTATGCCTATATAGGGGCATGTTATTATCTTGTTTGTCTATCCTAACTAGGGCAGCTCCATCTTTTCAATGATTATAACCGCCTTTGGTCAAATCATTGTGTTATCAAATCACATTGCCACTATCAAGGTATAATGTTTATAAATGCCTTTGGGCATACCATTATGCACCATCCCACTTTAATTCTTAATGATTTTGAATACTTTTTCAATATCATTATGTTTTCACCCCATCATCTCTCCTTTCTTTCATCCCCTAATTTCTCTTATTTCTTTTTGAGGGATCGTTTGTTGACTTACTTATGCCAATAGTTCCCTCGAGGGGGCATCATACAATTAGTTTATTATCATTATAGTTGTAGGCATACATGACCTTTTCATTCTTTAAGAAGACATTACTATGCTTATAGCTTGCAATTCCTTCCCAAATAAGGACAAGCTGTAGACAACTAAATCTAGCCATCGATAACCTCCAATCAAGCTTTTGACCAATTTCCAACCAAAATGCACAATTTGACCTAAAAACACTAAAACATGATAAATGATGTGAAAATGACATATTCAAGTGCCAATTTTGGCTAGGGTATCATTAAATGGGGCAATATAATTTATGGCCTAACTAAATTTGATCAGATCATTTTGAGTCAAAATGCCAATTCTGCACGTAGGTGCTCTACATTGATCTTTCCTATCAAATATCTTGCACAAGACATGTGCCTTCATTATTTGTTACTGGAAACATCCTAAATGGGATAACTGATCTAATGCATCTAACATTGCCTTCTAATTCTAATCCAGTTAAATTTTAGACCAATAAGAAGGCATTATGATCAATTTGAGTAATTTGTGCATAAAGTGCTTAATCATGCTAAAGAGCTAATTAACCCAAATCAAGGCATAATTATTAATTCCATGGAAACTTGTTGAATAATTATTTTTAGTAATGAATATTGAATATCTACATCATCAAGTGACCTCATTTCTTGGAAAAAACATCTCTAAGCCATAAATGCCACAAATATCAGGATTCAAAGCCCTCCATGCCTCATCAATGCCTTCCATGATGCCCTCCATGCCTCTTAATTTCCCCTTACTCTAATTTCATGATGATGATAATTACAAAATTAATTATAAAAATTGAATTAATCCTCAACCACACATCTCAATCTCAAGATGGATGGTTCAGGTTGATTCTAGACATTTGAAAAAATATATAAATAGAGAGGCCATGAACATAATTTCTAATCTATTTTGGTGCAAAGTTATTATGGTCAAATATATTCAAAGGACATGATTATGCAAATTTATAATTCCAAATTGATTCCAAGCCAAGCTAAGCCACAAGCCAAGGTTCCAAGGAGAGATGGAGGTAGCCAAGCTTCCATTACCAAGGACTTCATGACCACAAGCTGAGCAAGCCACCACTACAAAGGCATTTGGAGCATCCAAGGAAGGTGTAGGAATTCTTGTATTTTATTCCTTACTTTCTAGTTGTGTTTGCCATTTTGTTTTGTTAATTAAGCTCTCCCTAGTGTCTAGGACTAGAGATGTTAAGCTAGTTAGTGTGTTCCTTTAATTTTGTTTTCATTTTGGAACTAACACAATACTAACCATCCTCTCTTTAGTCAAATTCCTAGATCACACATATTATAGGATAAGTGCACCATTGCTAAATGTAGACATATGCCACTATGTGTAGATTTTCTTATTCTAGTAATGGTTTCATAGGAAGGTGTTATGAAGTGTCTAACATTTTTCATGATACTTTGATCTCACTCCTTGCAATGTTTAATTCCAATGTCTAACTTCATGAAGTTACAATCAAGTATGTGACACATAGTCAACTCCTTACCACTTTCACTTGTAGTCATGGCATGATGGGTCCTAAAAACATTAATAAAAGGTATTTTAAGAGTTAAAGGGATGTTGGATAGATGATTCCAATATGATAAATCAAAATAAACCTCTCCAAATCACACAAGACTAGACTGTGATAACCAATTCTCTAACAATGTCACATAGTTCTACTTTGCTCACAATTGAGGTGCATCTGTAGAAGATAATCATTAAAATGAAATTATTTGATCTTGTTGAAAGATTTTTCAAGGTTGTAAAAAATATTTTGAAACCTTGAAAAGGTATAGGACTAGTTGCAAACCTAAAAGCATGGATTTATTCATGTTTTACATCCACTACCAAGTCTGTAACATTGCAAATGTATCTACAGTCACCATTAAGAGTAAACACATGAGAACGAGGTATAAGACTATTTTGAATCCACTTAAGATGAAAATATTCCATTTGAAAACTTTTAGAAGGTTTATGATGGGTTATGAATCAATTCACATGCACACTATCATATCTCACTCCACTACCTATATACCTTCAAAAGTCCACCTACAAGTGGAACAATAGAGACATGAAGGAGTTATACGAAGGAGGTTTGTCATGACTTAAAACTTTATTAAGATCCCAAAAGGTTTAAGAGATTATTATAGGTATGTGTAAAGAATTATGTTGGCTGGCAATCTCAATAAGTCATCTTCAAGAGTTGGTGACTGTGTTAATGACAAAACTCCTAAAATCTTAAAATAGAGAACCTAGCCATTTTGATGATGTTCCATGACAATGTTTCAAAGAGATTTGATACATCAAAATTAACACACCTTGTATCCTCCACATAGGAGACGAACCTTGAGAAATTAGGAGGATTTATAATTAGTGGAAGGTAGTTTTTGAAGGACTCCAATACACACATTTGATTATTGAGGTTTAACAATGTTCTTTATAGGCTTGAAACTTCAAATGTCCTTCACATCCAAAGTTCTAGAGTTGAAGTATGAATGAATATTTTCATTGAATATTTTATTATAGAGGTGATAAGTACATTCGAATTTTAAGGAGCATCAATAAATTTGGAGAATTAGGTTTTGGCCTAATGGATACACCTACAGGTGTAGTGATGTCCAAAAGACCACTTACATCTGATTGTAGGTGTCTACAGTCCATAACATAAACATATACATGAATACCTGGTGGTCAAGGACACATACCAACTAAAAAATGTTTCCAAAATTATTAGGTGTGTCATAGATCACATGGAATAGATTTCAAGTGTTGGTAACTCACCTACATGCCCTTTTTCGCTTCAATAAAGTCAATTATAGTTGACTATTGAAAATAGTGAGCACCAAGGTAGTGTTATCAATGTTTTTATAACATGAAAATGAGGTGGATGGATCAAATTAGATAACATAAAACTTTTGGGACTCTAATAAAGTCATAATGATTTTTTTTCAAGGTCCAAACATTCATGACTACCTATAGGGGTCACCTTTGAAAGAGAAACATAGAAAACATAGTCAACAAAAGGAGTTCTATGACAGTCAAATTTACAATATGGAATGAGTTTTAGAAAATTTAAATGAAGATAAATTTACCTGATATCAAGGTCTAACACACATAATCATTCACCTATAGGCTCATTTTCCTTGAGTAAACAGGCAATCTAGACAATCAGACCTAATGGAGCAAATACATGGTTAGGGATGTAAGCATAAATGATGAGGAAGGTTATTAATAATTATTAACACTTTTAAAGTGAAAATAACCATTTAATGACACCTCGATAACATGGAAATAGGGGAGAGGAAGGGATCTAATCAAGAAATTTATAGTCATATGATAAAACATTGAATACAGTCCACTTCCAAGGGGTCTATCTTAAGTTTTGAAGGGTTTAAGGGCCTAATAATGTGACTAAGAGTTAAAATTTAAAAAAATACATCATTATCACTTATAAATGATCCTTTAATATTCAAGTTTTTTGGGAAAATAAGAGAAGTACCTTATTTTTTGTCTTAGATAGAGGGTACTCCCCTTAATATGCAAACCTATACATTTTGGAGAATGGAGATAAGAGGGTGAGCTAAGGATGGAGAAGACCTAGAAATATTGTGTATAAAGTTTATCGATACCTATAAAAACAAGAAAAAAACATCCAGAGATGCCTTAGGATCAACATAGTGTTTTAGACCCTCAAGGATGTAGATAGGCCTCTTAGGTCTGATTAGGCCTAAAGCCCAAATGTGGGGTCAAGTTAATTTACAACCTTAGATAAGAATTATAATGATTTTTAACATGTTTTTAAGGAGGAATAGAGTATTTCTAATCTATTGGTATTATAAAAAGTCTACAAAAATCCACTTTTGGCTCAAAAATAACTTAAGCTTATGAAAATGAAGGAAAAGGTTTGAGTGGATAGTTTTGGAAACTCACATCTATTTTGAGCCTATGCATGAGAGACCTAGGATATAGGATATGTTAGATAGTATCCCTATCTTGAATTTTGAAGAATTTTTTTAGGTTTTGAAATTCAAACCTTTATGAACAATTACTAAAGTTCAAAATTGTTTCAAACCCTCACAAACCCTTGCTAGTGATTTGAACGGATAAATGAAAATGGAGAGATATCCATAAGGGATGGAATGGAAATGAAAATGCTTAGAAAATATAGAGGACTCTCCATATGTATTTTTCACTCAATTGAGGTGTTCCCTCCTTTTATGGATAAGAGGGAAATTGGATTTTTGTTAATATTTTTGGTGTTTTACAAGTTCTAGGGACTTTCAAGAGGTGCAATCAACTTTGAGAGAGAAATTGAGACTTATTATAGCTCACTATGATCATTTCATGCTTCATCAAAAATTTTAAGTGATTCTACCAGTACCATCACTTCAACCAGTCAAATTGCCATGGTGAATAAGATAATGAAGAGAATCAAAACTTCAAGTGGATGGCATTTTAAGGTTTATTTGATAAATTTAAGGTTATGAGAGGTCTTGAAATGAGTCATGCCTTCCTTTGTATGGTTTTTTATTGAGAACTAAAACCAATTTTGAGGTCAAATATGAAGGTTGTGTGAAGGACTTACTTGGACTGTAGGTAGTGGTAACTCATGTGTTGAAGAATATATATGATTAGGAATGCAACCAATGCATGGTGGATCATGTCTAAAACTCATTTATCTCATTTCAATAATGAGATCTATCCCCAATTATTTATGAGATGTTTCGAAATGGGAAAATGATGAAGGTATTTTTTGAGTAAATAATGAAGATTCCTATGCCACATTTCATGAGTTTCATGCCTTGGAGGGCCATTTATCATATCATACCTTCCATGGTCTATCTCATACTAATTATCCTACATGTATAACTCATTTTCTCATCATGACACATTCCCTTGTGGATTTTAGACTTCATTAATGTATCCTTTCTTTCAAATTCTATAAGTAGTAGCCATTTTGGCTATTGAAAGTTAATACCACACCTGGTATGGTGAAACCCTACTAGAATGACATTGTATTTTGCCTTTGAATAATCAATATAAGTTTGGTTTTGAGTTTATGAAACATTTTCATAAGTTTTCAAAGTGATGTATGATAGAGTTAGTGATAATTCTCTATCCTTGCTTACCTTATCCTTTCATGTTTATGCAAAAGTTCCTATTCTAATAGGCCATATAGAGT
This sequence comes from Torreya grandis, assembly GCA_037957365.1. Lineage (NCBI taxonomy): Eukaryota > Viridiplantae > Streptophyta > Pinopsida > Cupressales > Taxaceae > Torreya > Torreya grandis. The sequence continues at coordinate 933,294 of JARHVA010000263.1, read as the reverse complement.
GTAGTCAAGTGTGTTAAGATATTTTAAAGTGTATTATTATATTTAGAGTGCAAATTTTTCACTCTAGTTCATGTACCTTGTGCTTTTTATGCACACCACCTATATATTGAAACACTCATGTTAGAATCCATTAGGACTTGAGATCTATCTTGTATGCCTTGTTTCATTATGATAGGAATATGATAGTCCTATGGAAATTATCTTGGTGTATCACCCACTTAGAGTACATTCATTTCATGCACATTTATAACTATTTTCCCCTCAAGCAACTAATCAACAAGTGATAAGCATTTGAAGATATATTCAAGGAACTATCCATTAAACGTAGAGGCTCACTTCCATTATAGGTACATCCACATATGTAAAAGTCTTCCAAAGTTTCACAAATATAGAATAGGCTTGAACACCCTCTTATAGGGTGAAATATTTGGTGAAAACATGTACCAATCTAAATCAACACCCATGATATTTTTTACTAACAACCTGGTAGTGGCAAAAGTATTCAATTTGACCCAATCTTTATATATATTTCTAAATGTTTTTAGATGAAGAGTAGGATCAGTTGACCCGTTATAAAAGATATTTGGGGTGATACCTCATTTATCTATATTATCAATTTGAGATTTAAAAGTATCATTTTGAAGATGCTTGATTGTTTTGTTAATAAGAGGAGGTTGAGGGATAAGATTAACATGGGCATCTTGAAGAGGAGGTGGAGGGATATTTTTATTATGTGTTCCCCATGGAACCTATTGAGGGTGGGTTTGAATGTGGAGAAGGTTATTTTGAATTTTCATAATTTTATTTACATTGTTAGATTGGAATGCATTCATTTTATTGAGATTTTTTAATAGAATTTGATGGGTTTGATTTATATTGTTAGCATTGCTTGGAGCATTGGAATTGGAAGTGGTGGATTGGTTACCACTATTGGTAGATGGAGAGGAGTTGTTGCTAAGTGAAGAACTAGTAGAATTATTTTCTTATGTGTAAAAATATGGATTAGTAGAAGGATGAGATGAAGCATCACTAGAAGTGTGGTCACCATTGTGATCTAGGAATTTGACTCAAGAGAGGAGGGTTAGTATGGTGCTATTTTCCAAATGAAAACGAAATGAAAGAAACACACTAACTAGCATAACATATCTAAGCCTAGACACTAGGGAGATCTTAGTTAACAAACATGAATAAAACAAACAACTAAAATGCAAAAGAAACCTTCTTTTACCTCCTTTGGATGCTCTAAAATGCTTGTTGTAGTGGATTTCATGGCTTGTGCTCATGAAGTCCTTGGAAATGGAAGCTTGGCTACCTTTATCTCTCCTTGGCACCTTTGGCTTGTTTCTTGGCTTGGCTTTGAATCAATTTGGTATAGTAACACTAATTGCAATGGCTTTTGGAATCATTTGTAAATTACAAATTTGCATTATCATGTCTTTTGAAGATATTTGAGCATAATAACTTTGCACCAAAATAGCTTAGAAATGATGTGGTAAGGCCTCCTATTTATAGATTTTTGAGATTGATCAAAATCAACCTAAAATGCCCATCTTAGGCTTGAGATGTGTGTCTAAGGATTAATATAATTATGCAATTAAAATTGATAAATAAGCATCAATATTTGGGATAGAGGAGAAATTAAGAGGCATGAAGGGATTTGATGAGGCATGGGAGGCATGAATCTTGATATTTATGGCATTTATGGCCTAAGGATGTCTTCCCAAGAAATGAGGTCACCTAATGATGTAGATATTTAATATTCATTTCCAAAAAATATTATTCAACAAGTTTCCATGGAATTATTTATTATGCCTTGATTTGGGTTAATTAGCTCTAAAGCATGTTTAAGAACTTTGTGCACAAATTACTCTAATTTATTAGAATGCCTTGTTATTGGTCCAAAATTTGATTAGATTGGAATTAGAAGTTAATTTCAGATGTGTTGGATTTTTTATCCCATTTAGGATATTACCAACAACAAATAACAAAGGCACATATCTTGTGTATAATATTTGATAGGAAAGATTAATCCAGAGCACCCAGGTGCAAAATTGGCATTTTGACTTGAAATGATCTAATCAAAGTTATGTAGCCCATAAATTTCATTGCCCCATTTAGGGATCCATTATCCCATTTTGGGTGGAAATTGGCTAGAAAACTAATTAGAGGTCATTGGTGGCCAAATTTAGGTGTCTAAAATTTTCCTCTATTTGTGAAGATTTTGTAAACTGTAGGAAAAGCAATGTCTTCTCAAATAATGAGAGATGACCTGTATACCAAAAATAATATGATGGTTGAAGAACAAAGCTCTAAATGGTTTTAAGAAGCCTATAATGATAACTATAATAACATCTCTAGGCCTAGACACTAAGGAGAGCTTAATTAACAGACATGAATAAAACACACAAATAAAATGCAAAAGAAACCTTATTTTACCTCCCTTGGATGCTCCAAAATGCTTATTATAGTGGCTTACTCATCTTGTGCTCTTGAAGTCCTTGGCAATGGAAGTTTGGCTACCTCCATCTCTCATTGGCACCTTTGGCTTGTGGCTTGGCTTGGCTTGGAATCAATTTGGCATGGTAACACTAATTGCAATGGCTTTTGGAATCATTTGTGCATTATGAATTTGCACTATCATTTATTTTGAAGATATTTGAGCATAATAAATTTATACCAACATAGATTAGAAATGATGTGGTAAGGCTTCCTATTTATAGAATTTTGAGATTGATCAGAATCAACCTGAATCATCTATCTCAAGATTGAGATGTGTGGCTAAAGATTAATCTAATTATGCAACTAAAATTGATAAATAGGCTCATCAATATTTTGGATACAAGAGCAATTAAGAGGGATGGAGGGCTTTAATGAGGCATAAGAGGCATGAATCCTGATATTTGTGGTACTTATGGCCTAAAGATGTCTTCCCGAGAAATGAGGTCACCTAATGATGTTGATATTCAATATTAATTTATAAAAAAAATTATTCAACAAGTTTCCATGGAATTATTAACTATGCCTTGATTTGGGTTAGTTAACTCTTAAGCATGTTTAAGCACTTTGTGCAGAAATTACTCAAATTGATCAAAATGCCTTGTTATTAGTCTAAAATTTGACTGGATTGGAATTGGAAGTCAATGTTGGATGCATTAGATCCATTATCCCATTTAGGATGTTACCAAAAACAAATAACAAAGGCACATGTCTTGTGTAGAAGATTTAAAAGAAAAGATCAATCCCGAGCACCCAAGTGTAAAATTAGCATTTTGACTTGAAATTATCTAATCAAATTTAGCTATCCTAAAAACAAAAATCCTAAAAACAAAATCAAAAGAAAGAATCTTAACAATGATTGTGCCCTAGTAAGGTAGATCAAGGATAGCTAACTAGGCTTAGATAGGACAAATATTTTTAGATTTTTGAAATGTTATGAATATTTTTGGAATTTTGAGGTATCTTAACTTGTTAGAGAATGATAAGATACCTACTCATAAAATAACAAGAACATTTGGCTTAGGTTGCTCACAATATGGTGAGAGTGTATGGAAAGGGGGACTGAGGTGACCTCAACATGAATTAATCATGACTGACTTAGTCCTAAAATGACCTCAAACCATAGTAATTCTATCCACACAAAAGGTAGGGAAAAACTAACTAGGTCCTAACAAGTTCTCAAATCCATCAAATGGATATTCAAATAAAAATAATAATGTCAAGGTGATGCGGCAATACATGGTAAATAAGTGTTGCCCTAGTTTTTCTATAGACATTTATAACTAGGGTATAATGGCATAGGTTAATGATACAAATTTTCTCATAGGTGGTTATAATTATTAATAATACTAGTGAGATATTGATTTTCCCATAGGCGGTTATAATGAGGCTTACATAAACAAGCTTGATAGGGTGAAAGATATATTTCTAGATCAACTATCACACTACTTTCATAGACTATCATTATAAACATGGATTTGATTGAGTGTTGAAACCTAATTATAATCCTCTTGCAAAAGTGTGAGAAGAACCAAAGGAACCAAGATTAGAATAGGATTGGGTAGGATGACTAAAAATAGGCTTTAGTCTAGATAGAAATGGAATGATAGGATGGTATGGTCTTTCTAAGGATAAATATGGTTTTTTATAGATTGAACAAAATGGTAAGAGGGTTACCCCTAAGTGATGGGGTGAATAGTTGTGATCTATAACAATGGTAAATGGATATGTAATAATGGTAATTAGAAATGTGAAATGATATGGTACATGTTTTTGGCTTGGGTGTGGTAAATGGTGTTAGTTGAATATTTTGTCAATTAGCGTACTAATAAACAAAATAGGTCTGATCAGCCAAAGTAGGAAGATTAGTCATCCAAATGTGTAGTTTTACCACATCAAAAAGACACTAATGTCTCCTCTCATCAAGGGGAGGTTACCTGTAGGTATACTATATATATATATATATATATATATATATATATATATATATATATATATATAAACAAAAAATAATACTCATGGGTGGGACAAACCAACCATCTCTCTTCTTTTATAGATGATGCATGTAGATCAAAGGAAAAACTTAGGGGAAATGATAGATAGTACTCCTCTTCTTTCAAAATTACTATTCAACAAACCACAAGAATACTCCTAATAGTAACAACAAAATGTAGAAAAGGATGTAATAACCAGCAAATCGAGATGCAGCACAATGTCTTCACCTAGATTGTTCAAGAGTAAGATACGAAGGATAATGAGGGCACAAAGTCACCTCAAGGTCCTTTACATAGAAATGAAAAGAAAACACACTAAAGGCAATTATGGGGGCACAAAGTCTCCATATTTGACTCTTTAGGACACCTTCTTGACTGCTATCACTAATTCTTCTTGTTGAATTAAATGAATAGAAGATATATTGAATAAAAAGACATAAAAATTTCCTCAATAACAAATATATTACAGCACAAAGTCTGAAAAACCACTTGCTTTCTTATTCTAGTAACAAAATATGATGAACAATCTAAGCTCAAAGTCTCAGTAATGCCTTATAGTTTGGGTAGAGTTTCATTCTAAATGTCAAAAAAGAGATCCTTATTACAATAGAAGAAAGTCCCTTATATAGCCTCTTCAAGGACTTGGAAACAATCAATACATCATTTTGCATTGGAATTTGTTAAGAAGACATGCTAGAACTTACGGACGCTTTACCCATTTAATTTTATCAATGTAAGGAAATAAGTCATGCTTATTGAAAGTTTGTAACTTTCAATCTCCACCTGGTGATCTGATCTTATCTTCATCATTCCTCCTTGTCTGGATAATTGAATTGGGTCCTAGATTTAATTTACTGTTCTATTCCTTTTTTGCTTTTTGCTGGTCTTGGCTTTGAAATCTGTGAATGTATTCTAGTCTGTATGTTTAAAGGATCAATGGCTAATTCACTATGTTGAATTTGATGTTTTTGGGCACGTCATTCCTTTGTCTTCTTTTGGCTTTTCTATTTGGCACTTTTTCAGATTGAACTTGCCCTTTTGGGCCTTAAAAAATGACCTATTTTGAGTCGAGAAGAGCCTCCCGCAAGGGTATCTATTCTTCAGGCAGTCTTTGAATGGCCTTCAGTCTTCTTTGGGAAACTCTTTTAACTTTGGCAATCAACCAACTATTGAACCATTCCATTGAACCATTTGACATTGAACCAAGGCTTTGAACCATGTGTTTAAACTAACCATTGAACCAAGACGTTGAACCAAACATTGAACCAAGACGTTGAACCACTTGATTGAACCTGCCTTTAAACCATTTGATGTTGAACCAAAAGATGAACCAAACATTGAACCTATTGCTGATGCTTGTCGATGGAAATTTCTATTTGAACCAAGGTGATGAACTAATCTTAAAAATTACTATTTGTTAGAAACTGATTCTTTTGATTGAACACACCTGTAGAAGTCATGAAACCCATTGAACTTGTAGAAATGAGCCTGTTTGCAGTCCATAGATTTTTGAAAAGCTTAAAAAATGAGGAATTTGAATGCTCAAGACAAAATTAGGAAAGGGAAGAGATAATTTTGGTCTATAAGACCAAAATAATTCAAATGTTGTCCCAAAAATAGTTGACATTTTTTGGGGACAACAGCTAGCTCTAGTTGGGGAACTTTTGTCAATTGCAAAAAGAATTGAAAGGAGTAGAATCTAGAATCTCCAGTGCCTTGAAGTGTGCCATTGGGATATAGAGTCATGCTACCCAAAAATGGAAGGCATCAAAAATGGAAACAAACAAAACAAAATAGAATTAAAAACTGTACAAATATACATATATATAGATGAAATGATTTGATACTTCAAGAATTGAAGTATTTCATCTGCTACTTCTTGAGAGATAGTGAAAATAGTGTGCCATCTTGGTAAACTAGGAGGAAAATGTTTTGTCCCCAGAAATAGTGACAGGCAAATGGATCTCTCCACCAAGAGACCAATTTTTTGTCTTCCTCTTGGCCTTTTCTTCTTCTTATTCCAAGGCAGGATGTGGTCTTCAAACTAGAAACCATAACTCCTTGCTCTCTTGGTGAAAGATTCCTTTGCCTAATTTTGATTTGTAGCAGCATGGTCCATTACCATAATTGGTTGTTCTTTTGATTCAATCCAGCACATGATTGGATTGTCCACATCAAACTCCTAACAAACTATCAACTTAGCATCTCCTTTGATGTGAAGGAGTTTGACTTCTTCATCTTGAGCAGTGTTTAATCTGAGCAACAAAGGTCTATATCCAGTTGTGGAAAAAATGCTGACTTGAAAATGGCATGAAGGAAGAATATCTCCTTGAGGAGATATCAACATAGTCCCAACTTCATCATTGGTGGAAGAATTGTTGTCATCATCAAAAGATGATCTCCTATCAGATTTCTCTTCATTAGAGATGGAATATCCTTCCTTGTTTATACTTCATCCCACCAATTCTCCTGAAGTCTTGTTTGGATCAATTCTTGGATTGTCAGCTACAAGACTTTCATCAGAAACATGAACATCCTCTATGGTAAATAAATAATTACCCCTGCTTGAAGACTCAGATAGAATTTGTGCTGCAGGGGCTAATGTTTGGGTGACCACATATTTTGTCTTAGACAAGTCTGCATCTGGTTCTCCATCAATGTCCAATTGCTTAGGATTGACTTGCAGGGATTTAAACTCATTCATTTGAATTTTGGATTCCTTGACATGATCAATCATGTCAAATGACTGGAATGGATTTGGAAGAGAGGATGGGAGTTCATCCTTTTAATTTTTGGGAGGGGGAGGATTGGTTTGTGAAGCTGAAGTAGAAGGTACAGAGATGTTTGATGTACTTACTTATTTGGTAATCATTGGGTCCTTTGATTGAAAAGTAAAATAGGTTCTTTACTTAGCGATTGAAATTATTGGTTGGGGTCACTCCTTTGTCTTCTCTTTGTCAGTCTGCTGGGCTGACTGATTCTGGGATTGGGTGAATACTACATATGATCCTTTGATTGCTTCACCTTCACTTCTGGGTTCATCCTGGTAATTCAAGAAACCAGTGTGGGAGTCACCAGCTGATTCTTCTAGATCCTCCTTGAAGAGATCAATGCCATTTTCTTACTCTAACTCAGGTTGGAAATAGGAAACATGCTCTATTTCTATATATCCAACTACCGAGTTTGTTGGAGGTGCTTCAAGGGTAGGATTCCTCTATGGGGGAGGAAGATGATTTGGTTGCCCTTGACTTCTAGTAGCATTGCCTTGATATGGTTGATTAGGGAATGTCTTCCTTGGTATATCTTTATATAGAGGAGTAGAAAACATACTTTGTGCCATTTGTCTTTTCAAGGCTAGTAATTCATTTGCCAGCTTTTGCACCATTGGATCAGTGGTGCTTATAGATGAATATTTAGAAGATGATGAAGCTCTATTTCTATTAGGATCTCTCCTTATCTTTCTTGCCAAGATAAGATCATCTTCTAGCTTAGTATCCAAGTCTTGAGTAGCCTCAAGGTCTATGTGTCTAGCCTATCTCAACAAAAAACTCACTTTGGGTAGCTGTGAATTGATGAAGAAACACATGAGATTCTGAGGTGTCAGTTGGGTGATCATGGGAATCCTGTGCCTCAGCTTGTTGAACTTGGCAATGAAGTCCCTCATAGATTCATGGGGCTCCTTCTTCATTTATGTGAGCTGGGCTAGCAAGGCATGTGCATCTTCTGTGGGCTTGAATCTTACTTCAAACTTGGCTTTAAGTGTATCCCAATTAGTCACTAATATAGCTTGCATATTTATAAAACCAGTCTACAGTAGCACCTTGTAGTGTCTCCACAAAAAGCCTAACTGCCACATCTTCAAATTCCACCCCTATCACACTACAGCTATGGTGAAGGCTACAATGTGTTCATCAGGGTGGACTCTTCCATCACCAAATAATTTGGGGAAATTCTTCCTTGAACTGAGTGGTAGCTCATGCAGGGGTGGAGTTAGATGAAGTGGGCCAAATGAGTTACCCTAGGGGCCTCGAATTGCCATGATCAAATTATGAACAATAGGGATAACACATCTAAGTGGAGTTTCCAGATTAAAAAACAAAAATGGAAAAGGATTGCCTCAGCTTCATCTTGAGGCTTGAGGCTTCAAACTACGCACTCTTTCCTTACAGCTCTGGTTTTGTAGACCAGATAAAATAATGGAGGTGGAGGAAGATGGTAATGGATGAAAATGGTAAGGCTATAAATGGATAATGGGTAAGACATGAAACAAAGTCACCAAAGTTTGTAATGGATAAGTTTATAATGCTAATGGGTTATATAGGTGATGCTTCAATCTAAAACTTGACGCTCCAAATTGCACAATATTATGTATATCCCCAGTGGAGCTGCCAAAAATTGTTGGATGAATATTTTGTCGATCAACGTACTGATAAACAAAATAGGTTTGATCAGCCAAAGTAAGAAGATTAGTCATCCAAATGTGTAGTTTTACCACATCAGAAAGACGCTAATCTCTCCTCTCATCAAGGGGAGGTTCCCTATAGGTATACTATATATATAAATAGAAAATAATACTCATGGGTGGGACAAACCATCCATCTCTCTTCTTTCAAAGATGATGCACATAGATCAAAGGAAAAACTTAGGGGAAATGATAGACAGTACTCCTCTTCTTTTAGAAGTACTATTCAGCAAACCACAAGAATACTCCTAGTAATAACAACAAAATGTAGCAAAGGATGTAATAACCAAAAAATTGAGATGCAGCATAAAGTCTTCACTTGGATTGCTCAAGAGTAAGATACGAAGGATAATGAGGGCACAAAGTCACCTCAATGTCCTTTACATAGAAATGAAAAGAAAACACACTAAAGGCAATTATGGGGGCACAAAGTCTCTCCACAGTTGACTCTTTAGGACACCTTCTTGACTACTTTCACTAATTTTGCTTGTTGAATTAAAGGAACAAAATATATATTGAAGAAAAAGACATAAGAACAATTTCCTCAATAACAAAGATATTAAAGCACAAAGTCTGAAAAACCACTTGCTTTCTTATTCTAGTAAAAAAATATGATCGGCAATCTAAGCTCAAAGTCTCAGTAATGCCTTACAATTTGGGCAGAGTTTCATTCTAAATGTCAAAAAAGAGATCCTTATTATAATAGAAGAAAGTCCCTCATATAGCCTCTTCAAGAAGGACTTGGGAACAATCAATACATCATTTTGCATTGGAATATGTTAAGAAGACACGTTGGAACTTAGGGGCACTTTACCCATTTGATTTTATCAATGCAAGGAAATAAGTCATGCTTATTGAAAGTTTGTAACTTTCAATGTCCACCTAGCGATGTGATCTTATCTTCATCTTTCCTCCTTATCTGGCTAATTGAATTGGGTCCTGGATTTAATTTACTGTTCTATTCCTTTTTCACTTTCTGCTAGTCTTGGCTTTGAAATCTGTGAATGTATTCTAATCTATATGTTTAAAGGATTAATGGCTAATTTACTGTGTTGAATTTGACATTTTCGAGTGCATCATTCCTTTATCTTCTTTTAGCTTTTCTATTTGGCACTTTTTTGGATTGGACTTACCCTTTCGAGCCTTAAGAAATGACCCATTTTGAGTCAGGAAGAGCCTCCCACAAGGGTATCTATTCTTCAGGTAGTCTTTGAATGGCTTTCAGTCTTCTTTGGGAAATTCTTTTAACTTTGGTGATGAACCAATTGTTGAACCGCTCCATTGAACCAAATGTTGAACCATTTGATGTTGAACCAAGGCTTTGAACCATGTGTTTGAACTAACCATAGAACCAAGATGTTGAACCAAACATTGAACCACTTGATTGAACCTACCTTTAAACCATTTGACGTTGAACCAAAAGATGAACCAAATGTTGAACCTACTACTGATGCTTTCTTATGGAAATTTATTTTTGAACTAAGGTGATGAACCAATTTTGAAAATGACCAATTGTTAGAAATTGATTCTTTTGATTGAACACACCTGTAGAAGTCGTGAAACATGTTGAACTTGTAGAAATGAGCTTGTTTGTAGTCCGTAGATTTCTAAAAAGCTTGAAAAATGAGGAATTTGAATGCTCAAGACAAAATTAGGAAAGGGAAGAGATAATTTTGGTTTGTAGGACCAAAATAATTCAAATGTTGTCCCAAAAATAGCTGACATTTTTTGGGGGACAACAAATGGCATATGATTCTATTTTTCTTACTGATGGGGAGATGCACATCCTAATCAATAAATGATACAAACAAAATACTTGATCATGTTAATTTTTAGCCCACACCTCATCTGATTAGGTACTTTGTCAAAAATGACTTATAGATTTGGTTATCAAGAATTCTCCTATGATCTTCATTGTTCACTGATTTTGATTCCTTCAATCATCAAGACAAGGTATCTTTATAGCCTCTACATAAGAAATTGCAATCATAGATGGTAAATAGGGATAAAAGTTGTATGATAGGTTTGTTTGTGAAATGGAATAATAGATGATAATGGAATGTATAATGGTGGGGAAATAAATGAAGATCAAGACTTTCAGTCACACGTAATATTGTTGATGCCAAATTCAATATAACTTTGGTTGTGGCAGGGTTGAAGACTTGTTCTCTTGATAGGACCATCTAATTTTTTTGTTGTTTGATCTTGAGAGTAGATACCATCTGATTAGGCTATAGATTGGAAGTTATTTTCATTTGATCTTTGATTTTATCTTCATCACGTAGTGAAGAACTTTTGTACTCATCTATTATTGCCTTAATGAGGTTTTCACCAATGAATTTGTCTTGATTTTCCCATAGCACCTCTGAGAAGGTTTCACTAATGAACATTGGATTTTGAATTTGATTGTCTTCTAGTGCTTTTGAAAAAGTTTCACTAAAAATTACTGAGTTCTGACTTTGATTGTCCCCTAGTGCCTCCAAAAAGGTTTCACTAGGATAATGTTCTTCTGCTATATGAATGTGGTCTTGGCCTCCTTGCTCTTCTTCAACTTCTATGTCACCATGGCTGTAGTTTAATAAAGTGTGATTCTATCGATCTGAAATGACACTTATGGGAGATGGAATGCCAATGATATGGTTATTTTGGTTGATGGTAATAGCTTATGGAATCATAATAGAATGTGGAGAGGCTACATAAAATCCTTGTAGAAGATACTAGGATAACTTATGTCAAAGATAAAGTACTCATCCTAAAAAACCATAGAAGGATCACAAATGTACTCAAATTGATCTATAAGGCATGTGTAACCAATGTTGTAATAGCCATGAACATATTCTTCTTTTGCATTTGATTCTAACTTAAGGGAATCTAAATCCAATGTTGAGATTGATGTTGATTCTAATTCTAATGTTAAATCTGATGTTGGTTTAAGAATAGAATCTGACTCTAATTTCTATTATTCATCTAATGGGTACTCTGTTATAATGATGTCTTATTGAATTCTTAGTATTGGACAAGTAATGGCCTATGATGGCATAATGGGCTCCACAAAAATTGGTTTATTAGAGTGGGATTTCTCTAGGATGGGAAAAAGGTCAAGAGATAACTCCTTAGAGACTAGCTTGTTAATAGGAGGCTCTTAAAAAATAGGCACATGGTCAAAGTAATGATTTGTCCAAAGGTGGTTATAATCATTAAGAAGCGACTCAACAAAGACTTGCTTTTTAGTGTGAGACTCTTCGACAACTAGGATAGGATTAATATGTGATTCATCATAGGTTGACCTATCATAAGTGGTTGGTTCAACAAAAACATCTTGGATTGGTTGGTTCTCTTGGCCTTGGTTTCCAATGAGTTGGAAAATACTAGTTTTAAACACAACTTGGTCTTTAAATGATTGGATCTATTGAGGTTTGGTTGGGATTGGTACTGGATGAGGAATGACTTATGGTTAGATAATGATAGGACCTTAGAGATCATGATTTATCCCATGAGATAAAGGAAGAAGTCCTAAAATGGTAATGATAGGGTGTTATGGGGCTTTATTTCTCACACAAGCCAAAGGACTAGGTCTTAGAATGATGAAGGGATATTGTGGATCTTGATTGCTTGCACAAACCAAAGGATGAGGTCTTAATATATGAATGGTATGAAATTTTGGTCTTGGATATAAATGGTATGATGTGGGGGAGCTTTATTACTTTCATAATCCAAATCATCCAAGTCTTCCTCATAAATCATATCATCCCAGTGCTGAGTTGGCTCATAAGCTGGTTCTTGACTATGTTCCATGTACTAATTAATGTAAAGAGGGTATGGATATGTATCCTAAACAAAATTAACTATAGTTGGGTCTTCAAAGTCTCATCATAATTCTCTTCATGCCAATCAAGGTTTTGATTTATATTTTGTGGATTTTGACTATGTTCCCCATAAGGAGTATTGTAAGGAGAATAATAAAACTCTTTAGAAAATATTTCTCTATAGGGGTTCCTAGTGGGATTTTATGTGGCCATTATATCATACGTTAGATTGTAAGTGACTCCATTGTAAGTGTAGCAATACATATCTACGTAAATGATGAAAACTCTAAAATAAAAAGGCTTAAAGTTCTATAAACTCTAAAAAACTATGTCCAAAGGATAAATGGTTAAAGCTTAGTCGAACTTGGTCAAAAGGTGGAGTTGTATCTCCAATGTGGTCTAAAAGTGGAGTTATATCTCTAAAATTATTTATGCTAAGACTTGGCATAAAATAGTCTAACATCAAATGTCTAATGTCAAATTTCATACACTTAAAAGGTTGAGTGTCTAAATAAAAATTGACATGTCAAAGGTCTAGGTCAAAGTGTTCCAAACAAGGTCTAAACTAGGAAAGGGAAAAGTTGAGTGACTAGGTCTTTTATCCAAATATGGATTCAAAAGCTAGGCTCAAAAAAATAGGCATATGCTAGGACTTTTGGCCAAATGGTGTCAAAATCTAGACTTGAAACAAAGGCTAATGTGATTTGATTTAATGTAACAAGTTTAGAAATAAGTTTGACATAAACTCAACACATGAAATCAAACATAAACATGATCAGTTGGCATAAGGCATAAGACAAAAGGCTCTTTGATGAAAGACTATGTTTTCTCAAATAAAGGCACAAATAATTATAAGGATAGGTACTGAACAAACAAACCATCAATAGTTTTCAAATTTAGGTAATCGATTAACCAAAGTTATGAAACCTAAAAGAGAAATATCTATGTATCAACCCCATGAATTGAGGCATAAACAAAAATTAATGAATTTTTGAATCCAAAATTGACAAAGTTAATTAAAAACTCAACGTTGAAAACTAGGATTTTGACCAAACAAGCTAGACAAGATTGGACAGCATGATGGCATAAGACAAAGGTCTAAATGATATACATGACATGGTTTGAAACAAATGGTTTTTTATACAATGGTAAACTAGTCTTGAAATAATTTGAGTAGTTTAATGGTGTAATCATGCTCAAATTATTTGATCAATGCTATGTTTCAAAAGACTCAAAGGCATAAATGGTTTGACATGATTTGGACAACATAACAATACCCTCTGTAACTCAAATGACACACACACACACACAAACAATTTTAGAAAAAAAATCAAGGCATAAGTGTGGTTTAAAATGGCCAACATAACTCCTCTTTAAATAGAAGAGTTATGTATAGACAAATTAGTTTTGACATGGCTTATAAACAAACAAACAAGTTTTAGTCTCAAAAACACCAAGTAAGAGAATGACCAAAATACACTAAGTGTAATCATCCAAATCCTAACAAGGGTATGGTAATGTGGGGTTGACTAAATTAGAAATCTTTCAAATGTTTTTAGGGGAATCAGTTGCACAATGACTTTCACATCAAACAATGCAAAAAAAAATCTTGTAAATTAGGTGACCATGGCATTGGCTAGTTGTAAAAAGGTCTAGTCCTTTTTACAACCACTACTTCCTATTGTTCATTCAGTGTAGTGTGATGTCTAAATGTAGATACATCCTATGTGTAACTCAGAAGGAGTAAGTGAAGTCAATGTCAGGAGATGAAACCTTGGGTCAAAGCTTCCCTAAAGAACTTGTAGCAGGTAATAATTTCCCCCTCACAAGCCAAGTTTGCATGAAATAAAAGACTAAGAGAGAAAGACTTTAGCGTCATTTTCAAGGTCACATAAACTTTGACAAATTTTTAGTGAGTGCTTTAGATGATGTTCTTTATATGCCTTGGACTAGGCAATTTGTAATAGGAATGACATTTTTTATTCCAAGGGTTCCCTAAAGGGGATAAAAGGAAGAGCATACATGCAACATCCCTCTTTTTTCCAAACAAAAATAAATTTAAATAACTATGTGAATACAAAAATATTAAAAAGGTGAGTTTATTTTTAAGCCTAAATGGAAAATGAGGTGGTGTTCATTTGACCCCTTGGTCTTAGTTTCAAAATTTAAAAACTTTCACCATAAACATCTAAATTTTTTGTTAAACACCAAAACAAGGTTCCTAACTAATTTTTAAGCATACCAAAGGTGATCTAAAGATGTTTTTAGCAAATGTCAAGCTTGGTCTTGCAACAAAAATGTTAGCATGTCTTTTAACCTTAAAGGTCTTTTAGGTTTGAAATAATGAACTTTAAAAAAAGAGCTCTTGGGTTTGTATTTTAAGAAAAACATAGTGTTTGACATTGATTATATAATCAACAATGGTTACACTGGCTAACCAATAATGGTTATCTAATCGACATCAGTTATACCAATAGTGACCAATGATAGCTATCCAATCAATGTTAGTTTTACTAATTGATTTTAGTTTTACTAATTGACATCGGTTACTGTGTATACTTGTGACAAAGAAAAATGGCAAAACAAATTTATAAAATGAATTTGCAAGATTTTTAATGATTCAAATGAAGATTTTAATTCTAAAAAATGATCTTCTTCATGTGTGGGATGTGTTTGGTCTCACCAGGCATGCTATTATGTGATCTAGAAATTTGACTCAAGAGAGGATGGTTAGTATAGTGTTAGTTTCAAAATAAAAACAAAATGAAAGAAAAATACTAACTAATATAACATCTCTAGGCCTGTACACTAGGGAAAGATTAGTTAACAAACATGAACAGACCGTAAAACTAAAATGCAAAATAAACCTTCTTTTACCTCCCTTGGATGCTCCAAATTTTTTTTTGTATTGGCTTGCTTGGCTTGTGCTCATGAAGTCCTTGGAAATGGAATATTGGATACCTCCATCTCTCCTTGGCACCTTTGGCTTATGGCTTGGATTGGCTTGGAATCAATTTGGCATGGTAACACTAACTACAATGGCTTTTGAAATCATTTATGCATTATAACTTTGCATTATCATATATTTTGAAAATATTTGAGCATAATAACTTTGCACCAAAATAGCTTAGAAATGATGTGGTAAGGCCTCCTATTGATAGATTTTTGAGATTGATCAAAATTAACCTAAACCATCTATCTCAAGATTGAGATGTGTGGCTAAAGATCAGTATAATTATGCATTTAAAATTGATAAATAGGCTCATCAATATTTTGGATACAGGAGCAACTAAGAGGCATGGAGGGCTTTGATGAGGCATGGGAGGCGTGAATCCTGATATTTGTGGCATTTAGGGCCTAGGGATGTCTTCCCAAGAAATGAGGTCACCTGATGATGCAAATATTCAACATTAATTTCTAAAACAAATTATTCAACAAGTTTCCATGGAATTGTTAACTATGCCTTGATTTGGGTTAATTAAATCTTAAGCATGTTTAAGCACTTTGTGCAAAAATTACTCAAATTGATCAGAATGCCTTGTTATTGGTCCAAAATTTGACTATATTGGAATTAGAAGTCAATGTCAGATGTGTTGGATCCATTATCCCATTTAGGATGTTACCAATAGAAAATAATAAATGCATGTGTCTTATGCAAAATATTGGATAGAAAAGATTAATCCAGAGCACCCAAGTGTAAAATTGGCATTTTGACTAAAAATGATCTAATTAAACTTAGCTGGCCCACAAATTGCATTGCCCTATTTACGGATATGCTGGCCAAAATTGGTACTTGAATATGTTAATTTTAACTTGTTTAATGTATTTTAGTGTTTTTAGGCCAAATTATGCATTTTGGGTGGAAATTGGCCAAAAGCTTGATTGGAGGTCATTAGTGGCCACATTTAGGTGTCTACAACCATGGGTAGTAAATGATGCATTAGTGGAATAATTAAGGAAAGTGGGTTTTTGAAGAGGCCCATTAGATGTAGAACCTACCATGCTAGTAGAGATATTACATATGGAGGTAGAGGAAGATGTCATGGTATGAAAATGGGTCAAGATATAGGGAAGAGGCTGAGAAACAAATAAATTAGTATCCCCAAATCCTTGTGAGATTATGGGAGAAGGTGAATGAGGCTCTTTTACTTGACCACTAATCATGAGCCAATATATGCTGGAAGGGTTTTTTCCATAATGTTGAGGAGATGTATTGATGAAGAATAGCATTTTCTGAGTATACTCTAAATTAGGTTGATCTTCAAGGGAGAAGAGAGGATTATGAAGTTAAGATGAATGGGGAGGTGTCCCATAGTTGGTAGTGTGAGTGGATACATTCATGTTGCTTGCATCCAAGTTAGGATCCACAAACTATGTATGGGGGAACCTACTAGGATTGGTAAAGCTCATCATTTTTATTGAATTCAACTTAATATTGTCTTCAAATAAAAAATTTATGATGAAGGAGAAAGGCTAAGAACAATAGAGTTGATACAAATGAAAGGAAATAAGAAGTGACAAAAAATTGTATAGGGTCAATTAGGTTGACCTAGTATGGCAAATAGGGTCTAGCAACTATATAGGGTCAAGTGGGTCAACCTAGTATAGCCAACAAGGAAATTAAAAAGGCATAAGGTTGATTGGGTGAACCTAGTAGAGAAAATAAGGGTATAAAAAGGGTGCAAGGTAGACTATGTTGACCGAGTATAGGAAATAAGGGTTTGTACAGGGTACATGTTCGATTGGGTTGACCTAGTATAGTCAACACGTGGGCAAAAAGATACATGGTTGACTAGGTCAACCTAGTATAAGTAATAGAGATCATAGATAGTCTTTGAGAGACTGTGTTAATAAAAATGGCTATGTATAGAAAATAAGGAAAATTTTTACAAGTAATTTGAAAACCAAGGACTAAAAGGAAACATACAGTCAATTGGGTCAATGAGAATGATTAAATTGAGGCACACAACATAAAACCTTGCACCAACACTAGCCAATGCAAGTTTTTTCAATACAACACACAATGATCAAAGAGCAAACAACCAATTAAAAAGTAAATTTTAACTAAGTGGTCACCTTAAGTGTTGTTTATATTATTAGAAGGTTTGATTAATGTGATAGGGAAGTTGGTTGTAAGTATGGAACTAGAAAGTAATCTAGAGATAGTTGTAGGACATTTAGGTTGAAAGGGATCAGTATTAGAAATGGTACTAGTGTGGTATTTGGCACTCCCCCTCACTTCACAATCCCATAGTGATAAAGGTGTCATATGCTTTGATAATATATATCATTAACCACATGTTTATACTTGGCTAGAAAACTAAGTTGGCTTACCCCTTGGTGATGAAATCTAAGTAGGTAAGCCTTATGAAGACAAGTGTTGAACTCATTTTGAGTGTTAATTGATTTGGTATTTTTTGAAATAAAGATAAAAATAGTGTAACTAAATAGTAATTTTAAAACCACCTAATTAGACCTTGTGAGCTACTCTAATCATACAAACAACTAAAAGTGAAAGTGTGAACTAATTACTAACATGCAGTTTTTAATTACCAAAAGATAAGCATAATAAAAAGTTAGATTAGATGACACTGTATGAAAACACTATAAAATAAATTCTATAGTTTCAACACTATACTGAATAATCAAGGGTCTTAAATTACTAATTTGATAATGTGGACTTAGTCTTTTAGATAAAAGATAATTTATAGAACTACATCGATAGGGTCGACCTAGTTTGTTGTTGGGGTACATTTTTAAAGAATAAAAGCATGCATCAAATAGAACTAAATTTAAAGAGAGATAAATAAAGGAACCTTGGTGGGTTTGAATATACTTAAAATTGAAAAATATCTATTTTAGCTACTTGAAATTTTTGCTAAGTTGACTAGGTCGACCTAGTTCTATGCAGCCTTGCTACTGAAGCCTATAAAGATAACTATGTTGATAGGGTTAACTTAGTTGATTTTCTAGAAGTTAACTATAAAAATATATTGATAGGGTTGACCTAGTTTGTTTTTTGGAAGCTACTTATAAGACTAAGTCAATAGGGTTGACATAGTTTGTAATGTTAAAGTGAAGAAAAATACTATGTTGACCAGCTTGATCCAATAACCTATATCTGATGAAGACTTGCACAAATAAAATAGAGTTATATTGATATTACTATGTGTTAAACATGTGCACAAAATTTAGAACTATACAAGCACAGTTAACCTAATATCATAAATAAAGAATGATAATAAATGATATAATGTGAAAATTTGAAAGAAAGTCTGTAAGGGTTAGATTCATGTTAGGTTCACCAAAATGTATATAATCAAAAATACATAAGATCTATAAATCAATCCTAACTCAGATAAGATAGCTCCTACTTACACTTCCAATTTGGGATACATTAGATAATCAAGAACATGACCAATATGGGGATATACTAGACTTGATTAGGGGATCTTTTATCACAATAACTCCACTAAGGAGGGTTCCAAAGCCTCTAGTCTAAGAAAAATCATGAAACAACCCTTAGAGGGTCCTATGTTTTAATATTCACTAAACTAATAACTAGTAAAGCAAAAATCTAATATAGTGCTCACTAGATCTTGTGGCACAAAATGGGGGTAATAAACAAAAAATTAAGCATGCATAGAAGACAGACTCAAGTCAATTTATATGGAATCTTAATGCATGGGAGAGAAGTACAAATGTATTATCCGTCTACTCTTATAAAGGAGGAACAAAGATATGAATACTTACCTTTGAAGATAAGCCCACCGAGCCTCAATCTCTCCCTTGGCCAAGGTGTTTTGCAAGAGGCTATTTTGGTATGTAAGGATGACAAGGATAAAATATCTCTAGGCTACACAACCTATGAATTCATCCAAAAGACTTATCCATAAGACAAGATTCTTATCTCTAAATAAATTATGAAACCCTAAGCTTGTTCCCCAAGTAGAATGGTCAATAAGTAAATGCATAATATATCTCTTCACTTCTTATCTTATCTTCTCTTATTCTCTCTAATAATGATCAAAATGGATGTGTATATATAGACAAATCTAACCTTAAACCCTTATAACATTTCTAGATGACAGGGTCGACCCAATTAACCTAGTAATGTTTTGGAAAATGACCCATGCTAAAAATTAACTAAGTTAGCAATGTGGACTGATGATAAAACAATACAGGATCGATCCAGTGGACATAGTCTTAAAATTACTAAAAGGGGATTTAGGCTAGGGAAAGGCTAGATGAAGGTGGTAAATGACTAGAGGAGGGTGAAAATAGGAAACTAAGCTTGGGAAAATGGTTTTTAGGAGACAAGTATGTAGATAGCAAGTGGAAAAATGGATAATAATCTTAATAATCACTAATGTTCTTCCCACCCATATCTTGATGCACCCCTTAAGGCATGCACTCAGAGAGATTGAGAATTGATGAGTTCCAGTAAGATATAAAGTGTTAATAATTGATCAAAGTTTGAAAATATTATATGTATACAACCTCATCTTACATGCACAAATATAATGTGTATTTCTACATTGGTCACTTTGTTGTGTTTTATGTGATGGTGTATATTTCAATGTAAAACACACTTTATGACCTCCTTTGGTCAACCTAATGTTGTGTTTTTTGGATGATGGTGTATAGTGTGTTGTACTACATTCTTTGATAACATTGGGTGTTTGTATTAGTATACAATGTTGTACGCATATAAATATGCACTCAAAAATGTTGATCTATGTTAGAAACACAATTATTGAGAGGAGGGGTGTATCAGTCGTCAACACTTTTACAACTTTAGCTTATCATCCATGAACTATCACCATAATATAGTAAACTAGAAACACATTAAGAGCCATGAGCATGAGAGAAGAACATAATACACAAAACACTTAATTGAGTGGGAAACCCTAAATGGGAATAAAATACAATGATGATGAAAATGGACTACTATTATATAAGTCAAACATAAAGATTTAATGAATCACCAACTTCACTTAAAGCACCGACTCCAACTAGCCAAGCACAAACTTTACTAAGCTTTATCAAGCCCTCACTTGTAAGGAGGAACCAACACCCTAATGACTCATCACCAACTCAACCACCTTAAAATTTTGATCACATTTATAACCCTTTGTTTCTCATGCAAAATATGATGATCTCCTTCTTCAACTCTTCTCTCTTCAAACCCTCTCAAATTGCTTATAGCCTTCTTTGCTCATCTAACTCTCTTAATGACTTGTTTAGGTCATATTACCTTGATCCTGATATTTATACCTTTTTTTATATATTCATAACACCCCTATAGTTTTTCACATTACCTAATCCTAATCCTCTTTGTGATATTTTATACTCTTCCATACTCTCTTTCTTTTTCACATGGAAATAGGCCTAAATGCCTAGTATATATATGAGGCTCTTGTTCATGTACTTATTAGTCAACCAAAAACCTTTACACTCTTATATTTTCCATGAAATTTATCTTAAGAAATATCATATACATGGTTTAAATTTTATTTGAGTTCTTTTATAACTAACCTACCTCAATTAGGCATTATCTCATCTTTAGGTCTCACAGAGATCTAATCTCATTAGGTATGTTCTAAGACATGTTATAATTTATCTTACTTAAAACACATTAAAACACTTCACATGGAGTAAAACATCATAAAATACTAGAAAATACCTTTATTAAGACTATCTGGGATTCATAACACTTTTTAGCTCAAACCACTACTTGGAGCACACTAATAGTATTGTTCATATTAGGCATGTGCATACCCATAAATTCTATGTTGAATAGCTGAAGAATAAACACAAATTTGACAAACAAACATGGAAAAAAATCACACATACAAAGGATATATGACCTTATTCTCATCATCATATTATTTAGACTTTCTAACACAAGAAAAAATTACTGAAACCCTCCTCTGTAAGTAGTTCACTCAGAACTACCAACTAGCCTCAAAACATAGTCAAACAAACCTGATCTTTAACACTTATAATAATACATAATATGACATATGAAAAATTCAATAGATTATTTGAAATACACACACACACACACACACACACACACACACACACACACACACACACACACACACACACACACACACACACACACACACACATATATCAATTGCAAATATCACAAGGTCTAACGCCAAATATTAGTCTTGTAGACCAATCTTTATCTTCAATACACAGAGTCAAATCTGAACTAGTCAACCCATTTAAGCTTTACCATTTTAATAACTTAACTATATATTAAATATTATTCAAATATTGGATAGGAAATACATGTATCAAACAACAAAAACATATACATTAGATTCTTTAGCTCAAGTCATAGAGTCTTAAACTCATCATTGCAACTTACTTAGAATCGTTAAATTGCCTTGAAGACCATGTTAGAGAGTTTTCAATGATGTCATGGTTATTGGATTAATTACCTTTGTATTCTAAATGACAATGATAAATTGTATAATGATCTTGTCCTAGTGTCCTTGAAGTTGGCTTGGTTGATCTTCAGTTTTAGCATGGCTAGAGATGTTTAGGGATAAGTATGGAGTATTGAGCATATGAAAGGGGTTATATAAGAGGATTTATATGATTTGAGTGATTTTTTACAAGATTATTTTTCATCTAGTTGATCAATTTTTTCATCTAGATATTTTGGGTATAGTGGAAAAAAATCTAAGTAGGTAATTTGCTAACATCATCATTGCCATGTGTGTATAAGTTAGGGGGAGTTGGTCATATGGTTCTCATCACATTTGTATCTAGTTATTATTAACTTAATTTTATTTCATGTGATGAAGTGCAAAAAAATATATGTAAGTAAAAAGTTGGGCTCCCAGGTAGTTTGACAGTGTTTTCTCATACTTAACCAAATTTGTAATGTGGCAAGAAGATCCAAGTAAGCATTTTGATGTAGTCATATATTACACATGTGGATGTTTCATGAGATTTTGATCATATGGTTTTGTTTAGTTTTGTTCCTATTATATATTAACTAAATTTAAGGTCATGTGATGAATCATGATAAAATATATATATGTGCAAATTTGGTCTTCCAGACAAGTTTTTGACATAGTTGGCTCTATGCAAAAAAAATCTAAATGAGAATTTTTATGTCATTATATCTCACATATGTGAGGGTTATAGGATAATATTGATACATGGTTGGATTATCCTATGTGAGGATATCATATGGTATAAATTTTAGAACATGTGCTTGAGTGAAGCAAAAGATATGGAGGTCCAAAGTTGGCCTTCCATGCAAATAGTATGGTCCCCATACTTAGTCTATTTTGCATGAAGTTAAAGACCAGGACCAGATAGAGATCCAATAGTGCATGAGATTTATTACATATAGAGAAAATATTGATTTATTGGGTCAAAGTGTTTGATGCTTAAACTAAGTAAAAATTGATTTCCTTACAAAAGGATCAATGGAGCATGTTTATTCCAAGATGTCAGGATGCAACAAGATGATGTCAAGTGTTTGATGTTTAACATTGAGCAGAGAAAAATTTAGATTATTGTAAGGATAAATGATAAGAATGTGTTAATATTTATTGATATAAATGGTGTTCATTAAATTCAATAGGTCAAAGTGATATTTGTTTACCATTGTTAAAAATTGAGCTATGTACAGGAGATCAATGGTACACATTAAGTCAAATTTGCAAGATTACATGAGATGAGGTCAACTATTCAAAGTTTAAAATATGGGAACTAGTGAAATATGTATTAAGGTTTAGAAAATATTTATGGTGTATGATTAATATAGGTAGTGAATACATGCGATGACAAAATAGTTTTTGATGTTTAACTATGACTGTTTGAATTCAAATATTTGAAATTAACAAAGGAAATACCTATGCCTAGGTTTTGAGCCATAACTTTTGATACTTGTATAATTTGAACATGCAGTAAAAATAAATTTTTTAGAGGACTCAAAATAACATATAGGAATATAAATTTGAATATCTAAGAGTTATATAGTCAAAGTTATGAAGATTAAAAATTGACTATGTGTTTGGCATTCATTTGTTAAGAACCTGAGAAGGTTGTTTTAGCTTATGTTGATGTTGTTTCAATGTTTAATGATGAATTAGATATTGGATAATGTTTTATAATCCATGAGGATCATATGTGTGCATTATAAAGGTTTTACTAATCATATGCAGTATGAACAAAGGTTTAGAAGTTGATTATGTGTTTGTTTATGGTGACTGTGTGGACAAAATGGTGTTTGAGTGATTTGTGCTTAAGTAGAAAGGTATTATGGTGGTTATTATAAATTAAGGAGGAACTATAAATAATGTGTAATAGTTCCATTCATTTTAAAAGTGTTATTATGTTCTTATTTTACTCAAAGAAGTGTTAAAGAGGTAAATGGGTCATCATTGGACCTAAAAGGTGACTTAGGCCTATTGAGTGAGATTTGTGCTTAAGTATGACGCATGTTATATGCCTTAAGGGTGAAGGCATGTATTGTGGCTAACATGGAAATATTTTTAGCTAGATAATTCATGAATTCTCTATAAATATTGAAACTAAATGAGATGGTTTCTAGAGGTGTGGAAGACTGGTGCAAGGTGTGCACGTGAGAGTGGTGTAGCAAAGGAAAGGTTGAATGCCCAAGTAGATGAGTTAATAAGTATCAAAGATTATTGACTATGTGTATGACTTGTGAGTCATATTTATAATGTCAAAATAGTACTCTTGTAGTTTGAGAATATGTAAAGAGGTTTGAGTGTGCATATGAGGACAATTTGAGTGAAGAAGGAGAGAGATTGTGATATGCCTATGTGAGAGGCCTATATGAGATAGAGATGGAGTTTGTGTAAAATTTAGATAATCAGAGATCCATCATCAAGTGTTAAATAGATTAGTACTAAGGTTAAGGTGTTCACTTCAAGGAGGGTCTAAAAGACTTGATCTTCCATAGGGGAAGTTGATCCTTGTGAAATAGGTGTTTCACTAAAGGTATTTGGTCAAGAGGAATTGATAAAGGTTTTTTGTCTAAAGGAGTTGACTAGTCTCTTATTTGTAATTTCTTATAGGATAAGTATTCCATATGTTGAAATATTAAGAGTGGATTTTATTCCCCAAGAGGGTTTCCCATAGGAACTATGTGTTATATGTTTGATCTTGTGTGTTCATTTAATGAATGAGCTCTCTTGTTAATGTTGATTGATCAAGTTGATATATGTTGATTATCCAATAGTTTGAAAGGTTTGAAATTGAAATTGAAATATTTGGGCTTTTTGATTCACCCCTCCTCTCAATGATTGTACCTCTAAAAATTGGTATCAGAGTAGGTCTTTCTTGCAAGTTTAACCACTTAAAGGTGATAAAAGGTACAATGGTTGACAAAGAGGCTATGGCTTATATTCATTACAAACTATTATGTGCTTTATCAAATGTAAATTCAAGCATAGATGATATGAAGATTCAAGTGAAAGTTATAGAAGCAACAATCAAGAATTTTTAGGTCATGATGGTTAAAGGTCTCAACCAAAGGGAAGAACAATTTGAAAATAAAGTCATGACTTGCTCAAATGTGCTCTTATCCAAATACAAAAGGGATTTGAGATATAACAAAAGGATCAAGAATAAAAATTCATTGATAGGCAATGATAAAAAAAAGGGAAGGTCAACTTTGAATGATGTCTTTAATGGGTATTTCTTCTCCTTCAATAAATTTAGTCAAAGATATAGGGATTATGTTTTCTCTCCAGAGAAGAAAATAAATATTATATGCTAAAATTGTAACCAACAAGGTCATATAATTAAAAAATACAAAAGTTTTTTTTAGAAAAAGGATATACAAGTCATTAACACCATCAAATGGTTCAAGAAGACTAAGTCTAAGATTGAATAAGAAAAGAATTAAAATTCAAGTGGCCTACCAAAGCAAGAGTCAATGTTTGTTCAATAAATATTTCATACTCAAGAAGATGGGAACAAGAGATGGTTCAATGATAGTGGATTCTCAATTCATATGACAAGAGACAAGAGCAAGTTTATCCCTCAAGAAGACCAACCCTGGTTTAGTGAGATTTGGTGACAACAAATCTACCAATATAGTTGGAAAAGGTACTATTATTTTGGATAATGGTCATTCTAAGACTGAGAATGTCTTATATATAGAAGGTTTAAAACATAGTCTTTTAAGTGTGATCCAAATGTGTATGCAAGAAAATGTTGTAACTTTTCATGATGATGTTTGTAAAGTAAGAAAGGATGGAAAATTAGTTGAAAATGTTTTTAAAATATATAAAATGTATATATTCCATGAATACAATAAGGAGGAGTGTTTCATGATTCAATTGGAAGAAAGTTGGCTTTGACATAGAAGGCTTGGACATATAGATTTTGATAACATGGTAATGATCAGTTCAAAGGGGTTGGTAAGGCATATGCCCAAGATTTCTAAGATCCCTCATTCTCTTTTCAAGGCATCTCTTCATGGTAAGCAAAATAAAATAAGATATAAGTACAAAGAATTATCCACTACAAAAAAATTAGAGTTGACCCACACTGATATATGTGGACCTAACAGAACTCAAAGTATTCAAGGTAGTAACTACTTCATGATTCTCATTGATGATTTTAGTAGGATGACTTGGATATTATTTCTTAAATAAAAATCAAAAGCTTTTGAAAAATTTATGACATTCAAAGCACTTGTATAAAATGATTAAGGGTCAAATATTAAGTGTGTAAGAGTAGTTCAAGGAGGTGAGTTTTGGTCTCATGAATTTGATGACTTTTTGTGAAAAACAAGGGATAAGGATATAATATTATCTTTCTAGAACACCACAATAGACTTGCATTGTTGAAAGGAAGAATAGGACTATTCAAGAGATGACTAGAACCATGCTTCAAGATTCTAAACTATTAGATGGTTTTTGGGAATAGATAGCCAACACTTTAGTTTACATCCTAAATAGGTGTCAAATTAGAATAAATAGTGATAAGACTCATTATGAGTTATGGAAGAATATATCAGCTAATGTCAAATAATTTAGAGTGTTTTGGAATAGGTGCTTCATCAAAAGTGATGAAAATAATCTTGAAATTTTTGATTTAAGGTCTGACGAGGGCATCTTCTTAGGCTACTCTTATATTAATACTACCTATAGGTGCTTGAATAAGAGACTTCACAAGACTATTGAAAGTTTAAATGTAAGGGTAGCTGAGACAAGTAAAGTCAAAAATCCAAAATTGTAGGTAAGTGAATAAATTCAAAATGTTGTTGCAAATAATTATGAGTTATCTATTAAAATAGATGATGGAGATGAAGAGGAGGAAGAAAGACAAGACTGTAAAGCTCCATCTAGTAGAATTCAAAAAGATCATCCAATCTCTCAAATTATTGTAAATTTTAGTGCAAGGTTGCAAACTATAATAAGAATATTGATCAATAAAAATCAACAAGACTCAACTCTGTTATCCATGATTAAACCCAAAACATTCATGAAAGCTATCAAAGATGAAAGTTGGAATGATGCAATAGATGAAGAAATTGATGAAATGGAAAATAATGAAACATAGGACTTGGTTCATAGGCCAAAAGATAAAAATGTGATAGGTACCATGTGGGTTTTTAAAAAAAGAAGATGAATGATAAAGGAGAAGTCATAAGGAATAAGGCTAGATTGGTATGTAAAAGATATGCTTAGGTTGAAAGAATAGATTTTGATGAGACTTTTGCTCATGTGGAAAGAATAATAGTAATTAGACCTTTTTTTGGCATATTTTAGTTTCAAATCTTTTAAGGTATATCAAATGGATGTGAAATCTTCATTCATGAATGGTAATCTAGAATAAGTTTGCATTGACTTACTTGAAGGATACTTCATGTCAAGTAATCAAGATCTTGTGTATAAACTAAAAAATGCTCTTTATGGTCTTAAACAAGTTCCTAGAGATTGGTATGATAGGTTAGATAAGTATATTTTTAGCAAATGTTTCAAAAAGGGGGTAGATGATAGTAATTTATACATTAAGATAGAAGGCCATCATCAATTGATAGTTCTTGTATATGTTGATGACATAGTTTTTAGATATGATAATGATAATATGAGTAGAGATTTTTTAGATACTATGAGGACTGAGTTTGAAATGTCAATTTTGGGAGAAATTTATTTCTTCTTAGTATTTAAGATTAATTAATTTGATGAAGGGATATTCATTTCATAAGCTAAATAAATCAAGGATATGGTAAGGAAGTTTGACATGATGGATTGTAAACCAATGGGTACTATAATGTTCACAGGATGCAAGTTAAGTAAACTATATGACTTACCAAAAGTTGATCAAACTTTTTATAGATCCATGATTGGAATTCTTTTGTATTATAATAATTATATGCCTGATATCATGCAAGCAGTTGGTCTTGTAGGAAGGTTTCAAGATGATCCAAGATAATATCACTTGAAATTAGTCACAATGATCTTGAGATATCTCAAAGGCACCATATAATATGGATTATGTTATTTCAAGAGTAAATAATTCAATTTGAAATTATATACTGATGCAGATTGGGAAGGATGTGTGGATAAAAGGAGTACTAGTGGTAGGTTCTTCTTCATGGGGGAATGCTTGGTGTCTTGGCTAAACAAGAAGCAAGACTTAGTGTATCTATCAGTTATAAAAGTTGAGAATATAATGGTTGATTATTTTTTCATGCAAGTCATGTGGATGAAACAAACTTTGGAAGATTATAAGGTAAGATAGAATGGACCTTGTCTTATCTATTATGATAACACTAGTGCAATTAGTAACTCAAATAATCCTATTATGCACTCAAAAACTAAGAAAATTCCTATTAGATATAATTTCTTGAGAGAATAAGCGAGTAATCAAAGTTTTAAGTTAGAGTATGTGCCTATAAAAGAGAAACTTGTAGATATTATGACCTAACCATTATCAAAAGTTACATTTCAGTATGTAAGACAAATATTGGGTGTCATTTCTTTCTCTATAAATCAATAGAAGGTATTTGGTTAAGGAGGAGTAACAAGTTCATGATCTTACTCCAGAGGTTTGTAAAGAAGTTAAAGTGGCATGAAATAATATTATTGGTCCTTGAGATGGTTTGAGAGAGAAGGCTAGTAAGCATGTATGGTGGTTCTTCATGGTGTGTAGATCTGAAGATGCTCAGGAGGTATAATGGCTCAAAAATCTTAGGGGGGATAACTCAAAATAGATTGAATGGATTGAGGAGATTTTCATGATGTGAGGAGAATCATATGTGATATTATTCATTCATATTTAAGATATGATAATATATGATACATATGATATTTCAATAAAGTTGGTATGATGACTTGATAAAACATAGTCATAATTGTGTGTTCTTTCTTCATTGGTTACAATGCTTAGTTGAAGAGAGGACCAAGAAGAAGTTGGAAAAGTAAGAATAGGTAAGCTTAAGGTAAGAGGGAGTTAGTATCATATTTATAAGGTGGTCCTCTCATATTGGTAGTTTTTTTAGGTCCTTAGGATCAGTCGGTGCCCACTTTGTCATTGTGTCAAAGGGGGTGGGGGGGTGGTGTGGGTGGGGGGAAGTTCCTAATGTGGAGTGCTTGAAGATAGAGAATATAGGTGAGCTATATATTACTTTATGATCAGTTTTAACATCAATGACAAATGGGGATATTATTGGATATTTGTTAATTATGTCATTATGATGTCATGGAGGTGTCCTAGTGAGTGGATGAAGTGCTTTGGTAGTCTAAGTGACAATGCCAAAGTGTGCAATGAGCTTGTCCTAGTGTGCTTGAATTTGGCTTGGTTGATCTTTAGTTTTGGCATGGCTATAGATGTTTAGGGATGAGTATGATGTATTGATCATGTGAAAGGGGTCTTATAAGAGGTTTTATATGTTTTGAGTGCTTGTGTGCATGAGTGGTTTTCATTTAGTTTATCATTATTTTCATCTAGACATTTTGGGTCTAGTAGCAAAAATTTGAGTAGGTAGTTTGCTAATATCACTATTTCCACGTGTAGATAATTTAGGGGGAGTATGTGGTTGTAAATTTTTTAGTAATGTCATGGTGATGTCATAGAGGTGTCCTAGTGAGTGGATGAAGTGACTTTATAGTGTAAGTATCAATGACAAAGTGTGCATAAAGTGTGCAATTTGCATATCCTAGTGTGTTTGAAGTTGGATTGGTTGATCTTTAGAGTTTGACTAGTTATATATGTTCAAGGATGAGTATGGAATATTGATAATGTGAAAAAGGTACCATAAGAATTATTATAATATTTGAGAGCTTATGTGCATAAGTGGAATTCATTTGGTAATCCGTAGTTTTCATCTAGACAGTTTGGGTCTAATGGTATAAAATCTGAGTAGGTAGTTTGATGATGTAATAATTTCCACATGTGTATGAGTCAAGAGGATTTGGTCATATGGTTTTTATCACATTAGTCCCTAGTTGTTATATTCCAAATCTTAAGTCATGTGATGAAGTGAAATCAAAGATATGATGGTGCAAAGTTGGCTACTTAGACATAATTCACTATGTTCCCATAGCCAAATTTGTAAAAGGTCTAAAGTAGATATGATTAATAATGTCGATGAGATCAATAATCACACAAGTGGAGGTATTAGGATAAAATGATCATATCTATTTGCTTATTTTTTTCCTAGTTTCTATGCACTAATTCTCAGATTATGTGACTAAACATGACAAAATATATAAATGTGCAAAGTTGGGCTCCCAAGAATTTTGACAGTGTTTTCCCATACTTAGCCAATTTTAAAAGTGGAAAGAAGAGCTGAGTAAACTTTTTGATGATGGTATATCTCACACATGTGAAGGTTTTAAAATAAGATGATCATATGAGTTTGTTTAGTTTTGATCCTAGATAATTTACACTAAATTTTAGGTCATACACTAAAGTGTGACAAAAGATATACATGTTCAAAGTTGGACTTCCAGATAAGTTCTTGACATAGTTGGCTCTGTGGTAGAAAAACTTGAGTGAGCATATTAATGGTGTTATATCTCACATGCACAAATGTTTTGGGAGTAATTTGTTACATGGTTAACTTATTATATGAAAGGTGTTCATATGGTGAAAATGTGAGGCTATAATATTGATCGAGGAAAAATATATATTTGTGCAATGTTGGCTTTATAGGTTTATTATAGTCAGTCCCCATACTTAGTCAATTTACATGATGTTAAAGATTTGGACCTAATGGACATCTAAATATTCATGAGAGCTCATACATTCATATCTAATGGTTCACATTGAGTCAAATGGGTCAATGTGATAGCTATTTAGAAAAGGTAAAGATCGATTAAGTCTCAAGAAGATTGATTGGGTGAGTTTGAACCAAGATGTCAAGAAGTAGCATGATGGTGAGAAGTGCTCAGTGTTTAATGTTGAGTAGAGATAAAGATCATGCTTCTTTTAAGGATCAATGATGAGTGGGTGTTCATACTAATAGAGATAAATGGTGTTCATGGACTATTAGTAAAGTGCTTAAAAGGCACATGAGGGTACCAAGTGTTATGATCATGGGAGTTATGATTAATATCAAATGGTGTGCACTATAAGGTAAGGACTAGGGTGATCCATAGAGATCCATAGTACATGTTAAGTCAAGATTACAAGAGTGCATGAGATGAGGTGGTATACAATAAAAAAATCCATCATGTCTATAAATCAATCCTAGCTCAGAAAATATAGATCATACCTACATTTTCGATTGGGAATACATTTATTAAGTAAGAGAATGACCAATATGGGTATATGATAGACCTGATTACAAGATCACTTGTCACAATACACCATGCTAGGAAGGGTTCTAAAGCTATAGTCTAACATAATCATGCAACAACCTTAAAAGAGTCTTCGGTTTTGATATTCAATTTATTCTAATAAACAATAAAGTAAATATAATCTATTGCACACCAAATATTGTGACACAAAGTGGGGGTTAGAAACAAAACAAACTAAACTAAACATGCATATAATTCATATACTCACATCAATCTATACATAATTCTAATGTATGGGAGAGAATCAAAACTACATTATCTATCTACTTTTATAAAAGAGAAATAAATCTAGGAATAATTACCTTGATGACAAACCTATCAAGCCTCAATATCTCCCTTAGGCAAGGTGCTTTGAAAGAGATTATTGTGGTATGTAAGGATAATAAAGAAAAATAAGCTCTAGGATACATAACCTATCTATTCATCTAAAAGATTTCTCCACAAGATAAGTTACATATCTCTAAATAAAGTATGGAACCCTAAGCTTTATTCCTCTAGTAGAATGGTCAATAAGAAGATTTTCATTCACACTTATTACTCTTCACTTATATATCTTAAAATGGTTATAAATTAACTTTTATATATAGGTGTATTTTACCCTAAATCCTTTCAAATATGTTGGTTGTACAGGGTCGACCCAGTTGACCCTATATGTTTTTAGGAGATAAACCACTAGGTCTTGAGCTAGGTTGGCCTGAGGGCTAACAAAAATCTAAGTGAAAAATATCCCTAAATAGTATAGGTTTGACCCATTTAGCCCTATAGGTAATTATAGGTTGAAAATTGTACATGGTTGACCTAGTACAGTCAACTAGTAAAAGGGGGTCAAAGAAAGAACAAAGAGGATAAAGCATGATAATTTTTTTGAATGGGTACAATTGAGAAGAATAAGCTTAGGGTATATGGTTTTAAGATACAATTGTGTAGATAGAAAGTGTCAAAAGGAACAACAATCTTATGAATCACCAATGGTATACCCACCTCTTTCCCAATGTACCCCTTAAGGTGTGTACTTGGAGAGATTGAGACTCAATAGGTTCTTGCAAGATACAAAGTGTCAGTAACTGATAATTTTTTTAAAATATTATGTGTATAAATATGCCTCACTCATAGCTCATCATGTGTCATGCAAGTGGAATACGGGATGGTGATTTGGGATAGAACATGATAACACACAATGTTGATGCTAAGTAAAGTGCATTAAGTATTAAATAAGATAAAAGAAAGGATAGAATTGAAAAACACATACCTTTACTTACCTTAATTTTGTAGATAAAGTAGACTGTAAGAAAGAGTAAAGGCATCCAATGTGAAGAACATTAGGAAAACCTATAGAAGTTAGTGTAAAAAATAGCCAAAAATCAAAACTTTTGGAAGATAGGCAAATTTTATTAGAAAATATTCTCTACATCATCAGGATTCTAATGTATTTTATGGTGTTAAAATGAATGAGTAGAAACAAAGATATAGATAAAATAAGGAATCAATTTGAAAATAATTGAAAGATTTGAATTGCTAAAACTTGTTTTAAAATAGGGAAAAGATAAGTCATTTAGTTATTTTGACTTGTGAAGGAGAGAAAAAGAGCTCTGGATACCAAATGAGCTAGGATGGTGAGGAGATGATAGGATAGATGAGGAAGAGCTCCAAGAGTGGTAGTGGGTACACTATAGGTATGCAACTATGAATCTTAAGCCACTTTTGGGGTATTTTAATGAATTAAGTGTATTTTTAGAAAAAAAACAATTTTTAGTATTTCTTGATGTGAGAATGAAGCCAAATTAGATTTTATAGGTAGTAAAAACCAAGATGCAGGGGGTTAGTAGTAAAAAACAACTAGGTTGACCCAGTCGACCCAGTAGGCTTAAAAGGAAAAAAATCCACATTATTGACCCAATAGGTATGTGTTGACCCTGTATGTTTTGTAGACTACTGACCTAGTATAGTTTGCCAACTAAACTAAAAAGTCTAGAATGATAATACAGTACTAGGGAGGGGAAAATAAAAGGGTTGACTTGGATTTTTAAGTTAACCAAGTCAAAAATAAGGAAATTTTGGTCAAACTAGGTTGACCAAAGAATAAAAATGGTATGAAAATATGTACAAAAGCTTGGAAGAGAGCTAGAATGGCCCAAAATGACTAAGGGAAAAAATGACCAAATAGTAAAAATGAATTAATGAAAGCAATTTAGGCTTGTTTTTTATTAAAATTGTAAAAATAATGTATTTTGATTATACATGACATTGAGGATCTAATACATCTTTTATTATTTCTTGGTTGTAAGGATCACCCAAATTCTAGAGATTGGTAAATGTGTCTTAGTGAATAGATCTATGAGAACATCTGATGATAGGCTATAGAGCTAGATTAGTATCTATAGGCTTATGAGAGATAGTTGATATGTGCAAAATTTCCCTAAGCATGGATCTATTAGTCATGTTCCTTGGATGCTAGGAATGACTAATGAACACCTTCAGATGGGAGGTGTTGGAAGATGTGCATGCCATCCTAGGGTTACTAGTAGTAGGAGTACTAATGACTAAACATATATCAGATAGTGTGGAAGAG
Organism: Torreya grandis; assembly: GCA_037957365.1. Classification (NCBI taxonomy): domain Eukaryota; kingdom Viridiplantae; phylum Streptophyta; class Pinopsida; order Cupressales; family Taxaceae; genus Torreya; species Torreya grandis. The sequence continues at coordinate 899,143 of JARHVA010000263.1, read as the reverse complement.
AGGAGATCCTTAGCTATGTGGGCTACAAGCTTAGAGATAGGTATAGTCATGAGTAGAACATCTAGAGGGATAGGTAGATAGATTGAGATTTTTGATGGCCTCTTTATAACATACTATTTAGAGGATTCATATTAAAGCCTCAATAGGTATCATGTCTAGGACACGAGATAGACAAGATAGAGCCCAACATAGAGCTAGAGCATTGTATATGGTTGAATCTATTATATCAAAACTCATTACACACACATATACATATATATATATATATATATATATACACACATAGATATACATAGATATATATACATATATATATACATACACACACACACACACACACACACACACACACACATACATATGTGTGTGTGTGTATAAATGTATGTATATATATGTATATCTATGTATATATGTATATGTATATGTATATATATATATGTATGTATATATATCTATGTATATATATATACAATATATATATATATATGTATATATATATATATGTATATATATACATACTTATATATGTATATATATACATAGATATATATGTATATACACACATATATATACATACATACACACACACACACACACACACACACACACACATAGATATATATATATATATATATATATATATATATATATATATATATATATATATATATATATATATATATATATATATATGTATACACACATAGATATATATACATGTGTGTGTGTATCATTTTGGCATATTGATGTTGGTTATGTATGTTATCATCATTATGGTTGTGGTTGTGGATATTTTGGATATATTTCTTTCCAACACATGTATTTAGTTGTTTGTTGTATATGCTATAGGAAATATATGAGATGTGGTTTCTTTTCTATCATTATGTAGAACACATGCATGGTTAAAAATAAATAGGTAAAAAGGTCTTGGTAAAATATAATCAATCAAAAATGTACTACACACTATTTTAAGTTGGGAAATGTGTAATAAAAAAAATGGATAAATATAAAGAACCCAGGGATGGTAAAACAAAATGGCAAAAATGAATTTTTTAAAAACCAAAGTGAAATATTTTTGCACCAAATTAAAACAAGTAAAATCATACTAAATCGCATTGAAAAGTATGAAAACAATGTAATAAAATAGAAGGTAAGTAAAAGGGCACAAATGGTATTAAAAATTAATTAAGTCAATCAATTATACTAAATCATGTTGGGAAGTATAAGAGAAATAAAATTGGCAAAATATTGGTCTTAAATTTAGCACACTAATTCAAGCTAGGAAGTATGAAAAATTCAAGCAATTGTTGTATTCTTACATACACTAGAAAATAAGATGATAAAAGTGAAAGAGAAATGAAGTAAGCATAAAACACACTAAATGAATCTAGGAATCATGTCAATGACATGTAACTTCATAATCAATCACATCTTATCTCATATTTGACACATGTAATTTTATTTGTGACTTGTATTATTGGAAAATTTTGTGAAGAATGTCGGGTCCTATCCATGTTCTTAAACAACAGCTCACAAAGAGAACACCACTAAGGTGAAAAAATCATGACAAATTAGGTAACAAAAAATGTGGGTAATAAAAAGGAAAAAAGTGGTAATTTATGAGGAACGTTAGGTCCTATCTATGGTCTTACAAAGAAACTCATAAATGAGATCCCAATGGGAGTGATCAATAGACAAAAAAATATTTCTCAATAGAAAATATGAGGGATGTAGGGAATGAAAAGGGGAATGTAAAAAATCAATACTTTGGCATCTTATGAGAAGACCTTAGGAGATAAGAGGCATACTAAGGACATGAGAAGACACTAAGTGATTAGTGACCATCAATGTATAAAAGAATTTTTTTTGCTATAGACACAAAGCTTTGTAGAGATATAAGCATGCTACTAAGATCAACTCATGAAGGTAGATTGGTACAAGAAAATGTAAAATATACCTACCTTCCAATGACATGTTCCACATTCCTCAAGACCCCTTACAGATTCATCAATCCACTACAAATATTGGATACTTGCATGAGAAAGTAGGTATCACTAAAAGATTTTTTATTCTCCTTTTCTAATCTACTGACCTACCACACACCAAAGGCTAATTATGGAGTTTGAGATTTGACTAGAAAAATGAGATGTGATTTAAACCATGTCTTATACACATAATATTTTCAATCTTTTATCACTTACTAAAACTTTGTATCTTGTAGGAACCCATCAAGTCTTAATCTCTATGAGTGCACGTCTTAAGGGGTGAACCAAGAAATGGGTGGGTAAACTATTAATGATTTATAAGATTATTATCCATTTTTCCACTTTCCATCTACACACTTGTCTATTAAAACCATTTACCCTAAGCTTATTCTTCTATCTGACCCATTCTAGTCATTTATCACATTTTTATCCTCCTTATTTTTGCCTTGACCCCCTTTCACTAGTTGACTATAATAGGTTGACTGGGTCAACCCTATACATTTTTTAGCCTCTAATTACTATACATGGTTGACTAGGTCAACCTTATACTATTTAGGAATATTTTTCATTTCAAGTTTTGTTATCCCTTTAATTGACCTAACTCGAGACCTAGTGATTTATCTCTCAAAAACATACAGGGTCGACTAGGTCAACCCTATATATCCAACAAATTCAAAAGGATTTAGGGTAAGATCTGCTTATATATACAAGTTCATTTCCAACCATTTGAGATAGATATGTGAATAATAATAAGTGAAAACACACATCTACTTATTAACTATTCTACTTGAGGAATAAAGATTAGGGTTCCATACTTTCTTTGGAGATACAAATCTTATCTTGTGGAGAAGTCTTATGGATGCATAGATAGGTTGTGTAGCCTAGAGATAATTTGTCTTTGTTATCCTTACATACCAAAATAATTTTTTGAAAATTACCTTGGCTAAGGGAGAGATTGAGGCTCAACAAGTTCATCTTCAAGGTAAGTATTCCTAACTTTATTTCTCCTTTGTAAGAGTAGATAGATAATGTAGTTGTGTTTCTCTTCCATTCATTAGGATTTCATATACATTGATGTGATTATATGTCTTATATGCATGTTTAGTTTAATTTTTTTTCTTTCTAACCCCACACTTTATGCCACAAGCTTTGGTGTGAACTAGATTAGATTTACTTTCTTGTTATTAAAATAGAGTGAATGCCAAACCTATTACTATTTTAGGGTTATTGCATGATTATGTTAGATTTTAGGTTTTAAAACCCTTCTTAAAATGGTGTATTATGAAAAGTTATCCCATAATTAGGTTTAAAATATCCCCATATTGGTCATGATCCCACTTAATAAATGTATTCCCAATTGGAAGTGTATGTATGCTCTATCTTCTCAGAGATAGGATTGATTTTTACACATGATGCATTTTTAATTGCATTAAGAGGTCAACTATCAGATGTTTAACATTTGAAAATTAACACCTATGTGTTGAATTTAGAAGAGATAAATGGTGCATATTCAATATAATCATTGAGGACATGATATTATTGCAAAGTGTCCAAGGTTTAACTATGACTGTTTCCATTTGAATATTTGAATTTGTTAAGGAAAAACCCAGTGCTCAAAAAGTTTTCCATATCTTTTGATAGAAGATGAATTCACTCATGTAGTAAAAATAAAAGTGATAGAGGACTCCAATTCAAATTTTAAAATATATATTTTAAGATCTTAAATTATGTACATATATAGTTATGAAGGTTAAAAGTTGATTGTGTGTTCATTATGGACTGTAAGTGACCCAAGAATACTGTTTAAGCTTGTTTTGATGAATTGGTGATTAGGGAGTACTATAAACTCCATGATAACGTTATATTTATATTATGAAGGTTTGATGTGACATATTTAATATGAACATAGGCTTAGAAGGTTATTTTGTGTTTGCTCATAATGACTGTGTATAGAGAGTTGTTTGAGCAAATTGTGCTTAAGTAAGTAGGTATTGTGATGGTTTTTGGCACTTAAGGAGGACCTATAGATCATATTTAATGGGTCTATGTTTTTAAAATTTTTTTTTATAGTCTTAGTTTTCTCTTACAAGTGTCAAAGAGCTGAATGGGTCTTTGTAGGACCTAAAAGTGACTTAGGCCTATTTGAAAGTGGTTTATGCTTAAGTGTAACCCATGTGAGATGCCTTAAGGGTAAATGCATGTACTATGGTTGACAAGTTATTTTTGTGGAATTGATAATTCATGATTTATCTATATATATTGAAACCAAATGTGTTGGTTTCTAGACTTGAAGGTGAGAGAGACTTGTGCAAGGTGGATGTGATTTTTGTGAAGTGAAGGATAGGTAGTGTGCCTATTGGTTACATTAATAAGTAGGGAATTTTTTTGATTGTATGTATGACTTGTAGGTCATTATCCTAATGTTAGGATAGTTATATTTCAATTTAAGGATATGCAAAGAGGTCCAAGTGTGCATATGAAGATAGTTTGAGTGAAGAAGGAAAGAGTTTGTGACATGTCTATGTGAGAGGCCTATTTGAGACAGAGAGAGAGTTTGTGCAAATGTTAGAAAATATATATCCATCATCAGGTGTTGAGGACATAATTTATAAAGTAGAGGTGTTCAAAGGATTGTCTAAAGGACTTGGTCTTCCTTAGGGGTAGTTGCTCCTTGTGAAATAGGTGTTTCACTAAATACCTTTGGTTAGGAGGATATGATCAACGTTTGCTAATATAAAGGAGTTGATCTATCTTTTGTTTTAAATTTCTTATAGGGAAGTAGTCCATTTGTGTTGTATTCTTGAGAGTGGGATTTATTTTCCATGAGGGTTTTCCATAGGAACTATGTGTTATGTGTTTGATCTTGTGTATGAATTGAATGAATGAGCTCTCTTGTTAATGTTACTTGATCAAGTTAATATATGTTGATTGGTTATTATTTTAAAGGACTAAAATTGAAATTAAAATATATGGGATTATTGATTCACTCTCCCCGCTTTCAATGATTGTACCTCTAAAAATTAGCATTAGATTAGGTCCTTTGGCAAAGGCTTAACGTCTTGAAGGTGATCTAATGTACAATATGGGTAGTCATTAAGGAGGTTTCTCTACTAAGAAAACACTAATATTCAATGGATCCAATTATGAATTATAGAGTGACAATATGAGGACATACATTATGTCCCTAGGTTTTGATGTATGGAAATATATTTTGGATGGTTATGTTACTCCTAGTATTCCTCCATATAGTGTCGTAAACAAGAATTTGTTTGAGAAAAATTCTAGGGAAATGAATGCTATTACTTATGGTATTTCAAATATTGAATACACCAAAGTAATCCATTATAAATATGTTAAAGATATATGGGAAAAATTATAGATCATTTATAAAGGAGATTCAAAGGTCAAGATTGCTAGGTTATAGACTCATAGAAGGTAATTTGAAATTATCAAGATGAATGAAGAAGATTTTATGGCATCCTTTTTTACAAAGAGTTGATGAGATTTTAAACATCATCAGAGGTCTTGGAGAGAACCTTAAAGAGGCTAGTGTTGTTCAAAAGGTATTAAGGTCTTTATCCCCCAAGTTTGATCTAAATGTTTTTTCTATAGAATAAAATCAAGAATGAAATAAAGATAAAAAAGAAGTTCCAAGGTAAGAAACTCAAGGAGGATGACATTATTCTATATGAGGATGAACTAATTAATTTTATTTCAAGGAAATTGAGAAATTTTTTAGGCAAGTATAAAGTTAAACTAACCTTCAAATGATTCAATTGTGATGAGATAGAACATTTTTCTAATAAGTGCCCTCATAAGTATAAGAATCATGATGATGAAGAGTATGATCAAGGTCATGATGATGGCAAGAGATATTTTAGGTCTGATAAAATTAAGAAGGGATTTATAAGGTTTGATAACAAGACATACTTCAAGGATAAAAAGAGTCTCTATACCAAAGAAGATTGCAGCTCATTTGATGAGAGTGAAGATGGTGACTCAGAGTATGATCATGAAGATGATGGTCCTATTGAAGATAAATTACTTTTCATGACTGAGGAATGAATTTACTCATAGAAAAAGGATTCTACATGGAGTGATTTAAATGATGATGAAGATGAGGTAGACTATGAGACTGCATTGACTAATGCTCATGAAGAACTGAAGATTGAAAAGAAGATCAATAAGAATATGAAATATAAAAATAGGGAATTTGAGGAAAAATTCAATGTGTTTGAGAAAGGAATGGATTAAGATTCCAAGGATCATGAAGATATGGTTGAGCATCTTAGTTATCAATTGGAAATTCTATCTACAAGCCTAAAAGCTAAAGAAGTTGAATGTGCAAGGTATGTAATTGAAAATGAGTCATTAAAATTTGAGTTAGAGAAGATATATAGTAAGGTAATATTATTTGTGAGATTTAAAAAGAGATAAAGTGACCTAGATAATATTCTAAATGATTAAAATCATGCAAGTGATATAATTGGTCTTAGATACAAAGAATAACCAGAGACTACAACTCAAGACAAGATAAAGACTAATGTGAATAAGGATAATCAGCCTTTGAAGACAATCATCAAATAAGGAATGATGGTGAAAATATATTGAATAAAAATTAGATTAGATAGTCAAATGTGATAAGGTATGAAAATTTCAATGGTTATTGCTATACTTGTTATCAGTTTGGGTATAGAGCTAGAGAATGTAGAAGACCTATTAAGAATGAATTTGCATGTAACTATGATGGGGGTCATTAGTTAAAATATGTGAGAAGGTTGAGTGATTTAACATTCATGATATAGGACACTTTGAAAAACATTATCCATTTAAGGTAAGACAAGATCAGCTTCCATTAATGAGTATGGTTTACTACAGTTGTGAATAGAGAGGTCACATTTATAGATTATACAAGCAAAGGCCTACAAGGTAGAATATTTTGTATCAAGATCCTAAAGTGAAATATAGAATTCAATTGAACTCATGGACACCAAAGGTGGTAATTAGTAACTATGATGAGTCTATAGGTCTAAGTAATCTATTTGCTATGGTGGATAATGTTATAGATGTTGAAGAGTGCTAAGATATATCATTGACTGCTCATGTTGTGAATTAAGAGACCAAGCTTAAGGAGGGGATCAAGATACTAGTTGAGGCTAGTCCTAAGATGTGTATGGATCCAAGTGAACATCTTGCTATTATTAATCAAGCTTTAGGTAAAGAACTTCAATTGTATATACCTAGTGATGAGTTTCCAAGTCACAAGGTTGATGCTTCAAATGAAAATGTATGTCAAGATTTCATAGTTACTCCATGTGTTTTGAATTCTACCTTAGAAGAGAAGGAGAGTGATATAGAAAAGGAACTAGTTATCATAGTTTAGACTAAAGAGAAAAAGTAAAATTTGGCCTATAGCTACAAAAGGATTCTGGAGGTTACTGAGGAGATGTGGGCCACTCCTAGCTTTACTTTATTTTAGGACATTATGGTGTATATGAGGTCTCTATCTATGATTCTTAAGATACTTCTTTCATAAGATAAATAAGTGTTATTATATATGGATTAGTCTGTAAGGTTAGATTCAAGGTTCCTAGATGGTAAAGGAGGATTTATGATTTGTCAAGATAAAATTTTTGCATAGAAAGGTCTATTGACCTTATTATAGCATGTTCTAGGTGATTTTGTGATATTAAGGTATGTTGAAGTCAATTTGGATATTATTGTTAGCTCTCAGGTTTTTTAGTTTATGCTTAAGAGCTTGCAGGTCCTAAAATTGGTTATAGGAATTCATGGTTCCCAATGGTGTGGAAGCTCAAATCTTGGTCCATAAGTGAGTAATGGTCATCTCCAGGTGTAAAATAAGTTTCATAGGTGGAAATTGACTAAAATATGTTGTGTTGACCTTATTTGTTTTATAATTATAGGGTTTTGGGCTCTACTAGAAAATTCATATGCCTTATAAGTTGAGGTTTGAGGCTTATTAATATATTTAATGGACCAAATATGATGTCAAATAAAGCTTCATAGAGATTTCAAGGTTTATTGTTCTCAAGTTATTCATTTTTTTGTCAAGTTGGAGGCTTAATTGGGTAGTTAGTTTATGAAGGAAGTATATTTTAGAATATGAGATAGTTTTTTCAAATTGGTTTATTTGAGGGGGCATATGAGAGTGATTTAGATATGAAGTTTCATCTCTTGAAGATATATCTACTGAAAGATGTGGGCTCTACAAGTTCTAAGTAGGGCTACAAGGAGTCTATATAGGCCTGGTATGAAGATTTGATGTTTCTATTCAATGTTTCTAGAAGAGTAAGGTATGTTTCAAGGAGAGTTCCAAGGTTGTTTTAGAGCATGTTTCTGATTTGGTATGTGGCATGAAGTTTTGTTAGTGGTCTTTGAGGTGGTTTGAGAGAGAAGGATAGTAAGCTTTTGAGGTGGTTCTTTATAGTGTATAGAGATATAAAGATTTTCAAAAGGTGAAACTTCTAAAAGTTCTTAAGGGGAGTCCCTCTCAAATGTTTCTTGATGAGTTCCATTATATTCTAGTGGTTTTGTATGTTCTTTCTTCATTAGTTGTAGTGCTTGGTTGAAGAGAGTATTGGCATAGAGCAAGAGGAAGTTGTCAAGATAAGAAAAAGTATGCTCAAGGTAAGGGGGAGTTTGTATCATCTTTATAAGATGGTCCTTTCCTATTTATGGTATTTTCAAGTCCTCAAGATTAGTTGGTGCCCACTTTGTCATTATGTTAAATGGGGAGAAAATTCACGTTGTGGGAGTGCTTAAACAGAGAGAAGGTGAGATATATATTAATATATATGATGGTTGTTGACATGAATGAAAAAGGGAGAGATTATTGGAGAGTTATTAGTGATGTCATGGAGGTATCATGGTGAGTGGATGAAGTGCCTTGATAGCCTAAGTAGTAATGAAAAAGTGTACAATGTGCTTAACCTAGTGTGTTTTAAGTTGGCTTGGTTGATATTTAGAGTTTAACTAGATAGAGATGTTTAGGTATGATTATGGAATATTGATCATGTGTAAAAGGTCTCAAAAGAAGTGTTATATTCTTAGAGAGACTATGTGCATAAGTGGAATTCATTTGGTAGTCCATAGTTTTCATCTAGATTGTTTGGGTCTAGTGGTAGAAAATATGAGTAGGAAATTTTATGACATCATAATTTCCACATGTGGATGAATCAAGGGGAGATATTCATATGGTTGTGAACACATTAGTCCCTAGTTTTTATGCACCAGATCTCAAGTCATGTGATGAAGTGTGATTAAAGATATGAGGATGAAAAGTTGGCTACTCAAATAAAATTCACTATGCTCCAATACTTAACTAAATTTGCAAAAGGAGCCAAGAAGATCCGAGTAAGCATGTTGATGAGGTCAGCATTCACATGAGTAGAGGTGTCAGGACAAAATTATCATATGTGTTTGTTCATTTTCCCCCTATTTTATATGCACTAATTCTCAAATCATGTGAATAGGTGTGACAAAAGATATGAATCTACAAATTTGGGCTCCTAGGTATTTTGACAGTGTTTTCCCATACTTAGCCAATTTTTAAATGTAGCAAGAAAAGCTGAGTAAGAATTTTGATGATGACATATCTCACACATGTAGACATTTCATAACAAGATGATCATATGGGTTGGTTTAGTTTTGAGCCTAGTTGATTTGTGATAAATTTTAGGTCATGTACTAAAGCACAACAAAATATATGCATGTTAAAATTTGGCCTTATAGACAAGTTATTGATATAGTTGGCTCTATGGTAGAAAAAATTGATTGAGTAGATTAATGGTTTTATATCTTACACATGAAAAGGTTTCAGGAGTATATTGCTACATGATTGAATTATGAAATGAAAGGCATTCATATTGTGTAAATACTAGGTCATGAGATTAATTGAGGTAAAAGATATATTTATGAAAAGTTGGCTTTCCAAGATTATTGTAGTTGGTCCCCACAGTCAATTTACATGATGTTAAAGGTCTTGACCTATTAGAGATCCAAAAATTCAAGGGAGGTCATACATTCATATCCAATGGTTTGCATCTAGTCAAATGGTCAGTGTGATAGATATTTATCAAAGGTAAAGATTGAGAAAGTCTCAATGAGATCGATTGTGTGTTTGCTACACTATGTCAAGAAGCAACATGATGGAAAGAAGTACTCGATGTTTAACATTGAGAAGAGATAAAGATCATGCTTCTGCAAAGGATCAATAATGAGTGGGTGTTCATACTAATAGAGATCAATTATGCACATAAATTATCAATAAAGTGATTAGAAGGCACATGAGGGTGCCAAGTGTTATGATCATAAGGGTTTTGAACAAGATCAAATGGTGATTGATGTAAGGTAAGGACCAAGTTAATCCATAGACATCGATGGTGCATGTTGAGTAAACATTACAAGAGTGTATGAGATGAGGTCAATTTTTAGATGTTTAATGTTTGAGTATTGGTACCTATGTGATAAAGTTTAGAAGAGATTGATGGTGCATATTCAATCTAATTAGTGAGGACACGAGATGATTCTAAAGTGTATGAGGGTTAACTATGAGTGTTTCCATTTGAATATTTAAATTTTCTAAGGAAAAAACTAGTACTCAAAAAATTGTCTATATCTTTTGATAGAAGACAAATTTGCTAATGTAGTAAAAATAAAAGTGGTATAGGACTTGAAGGAACATCTATAAATATATATTTGAAGATCTAAAAGTGTGTACATACAAAGCTATGAAGGTTCAAAGTTGATTGTTTGTTTGTGTATGCACTATAAGTGACCTGAGAAGACTGTTCAAGATTGTTTTGATATATCTTGATGAGTTGGGGATTATGGAGTGTTTTAGACTCTATGAGGATGTTATATGTGCATTATGAAGGTTTTAAAATCATATGAAATATGAACAAAGGCTTAGAATGTGAGTGTATGCTCACTCATAATTACTATGTGTATAGAGAGTTGTTTGAAAAAATTATGCTTAAGTGGATATTGTGATGGTTGTTGGCACTTAAGGAGGACCTATAGATCATGTTGAATGGGTGTATGATTTTGGAAAGTGTTCCTATGTTCTTATTTTTCTTAGATAAGTGTCAAATATTTGAATGGGTCTCCATATGACCTCACAGTGATTTAGGCCTATTTGAAAGTGGTTTATACTTATGTGTGACCCATGTGAGATGCCTTAATGGTGAAGGCATGTATTGTGGCTGAATTGTTTTTTGGGGACTTAATAATTCATGATTTTTATATATATAGTGAAACTAAATGTGTTGGTTTCTAGACTCAAAGGTGAAAAAGACATGTGCAATGTGGATGTGAGTGTTGTGAAGTGAAGGATAGGTAGCATGCCTATTGGTTGAGTAAATAAGCAAAATAATTTTTTGACTATATGTATGACCTATAGGTCATGTTCCTAATGTAAGGATAGTGATCTTATAGTTTGAGGATATGTAAAGAGGTTTGAGTCTACATATGAGGATAGTTTGAGTGAAGAAGGAAAGAGTTTGTCACATGCCTATGTGAGAGGCCTATTTGAGATAGATAGAGAGTTTGTGTAGAGGTTAGAAAATAGAGATCCATCATCAAGTGTTGAAGATATAATTTATAAGTTGGAGGTCTTCAAAGGAGGGTATAAATGACTTAGTATTCCTTAGAGGTAATTGATCCTTGTGAAATAGGTGTTTTACTAAATACCTTTGGTCAGGATGATATGATCAAGGTTTGCTGATCTAAAGGAGTTGATCAGTCTCTTGTTTGTAATTTCTTATAAGATAGTAGTCCATTTGTGTTTTAGGCTTGAGAGTGGGTTTTATTCCTCATGAGGGTTTCCCACAAGAACTATGTGTTATGTGTTTGATCTTGTGTATGCATTGATTGAATGAGCTCTCTTGTTAATGTTGCTTGATCAATTTGATATATGTTGATTGGTTATTAGTTTAAAGGAATGTAATTAAAATTGAAATTTCTGAGCTCATTGATTCACCCTCCCCTCTCAGTGATTGCACCTCTGACATTGGTCATATGGTTGTGATCACGTTTATACCTAGTTATTATTCTCAATTTTAGGTCATGCAATAAAGTAAGATAAAAGATATGCAAGTATAAAGTTGGTCTCCTAGGAAATTTGACAGTGTTTTCCCATACTTATCCAAATTTTCAATGTGGCAAGAAGAGCCAAGTAAGCATTTTGATGTAGTCATATCTTGTACATGTGGATATTTTAAAATAATTTAATTATATGGGTTTGTTAAATTTTATGCCCAGTATATATGCACTAAATTTTATGTCATGCAATGAATCATGAAAAAAGATATAGATGTGAAAATTTAGCCTTCTAGACAAGTTTTTGACATAGTTGGTTATGTGGTAGAAAAATCTTAATGAGCATTTTTATATCATTATATATCACATGTGAGGGTTCTAGGAGCATATTGAAAAATGGTTGGATTCTCCTATGTGAGGAGATAATATGGTCCAAATTTTAGAACATGCACTTGAGTGAATCAAAATTTATGGAGGTCCAAAGTTGGCCTTCCAAGTATATAATCATGGTACCCATACTTAGTCTATGTTACACAATGTTAAAGAACAGGACCAGATAGAGATCCAACAGTGTGTGGGATTTCATACATATAGATTTATGGTGTATAGTAATTAAAATGGGTCAAATTTCTTAATGCTTAAACTAATTAAAGATTAATTTCCTTAAAAAAGTATCGAGAGAGCATGTTTATTCCAAGATGTCGGGATGCAATGAGATGATGCAAAGTGTTTGATGTTTAACACTGAGCAAAGATAAAAATCAAGATTATTGAAAGGATAAATGGTGAGTGGATGTTTATACTAGTCAAGATAAATTATGTGTATTAAATTCAAGAGGTCAAAGTGACCGCTATTTAGAATTGTTAAAAAATAACCTACGTATTTGAGATCGATGGTTCACATTGAGTCAAAGTTACAAGATTGCACGAGATGAGGTCAACTGTTTGAACTTTAATGTTTGGGAATTATAAATTATGCATAAAATTTTGGATAACATTTATGGTTCATGATTAATATACACAGTGAGGACATGAGATGACATAATAGTGTTTAATGTTTGACTGTGATCGTTTGAATTCAAATATTTGAATTGAACAAAAGAAATACCAGTGCTTAGTTTTTGAGCCATAACTTTATGCAAAATTTGACCATGAAGTAAAAATTGAATTCATATAATAATCCAAGTTTCACCTATAAATATTAATTTAAATATATAAAAGTATGTATAGTAAAAGTTATGAAGGTTCAAATTTGATTATGTGTTTGGCATTCATCTGTTAAGAACTTAGGAAGGTTATTTGAGCTTATGTTGATGTTGTTTCGATGTGTAATGATGAATTATATATTAGATAATGTTTTATACTCCATTAGGATAATTTTTATGCATTATAAAGGTTTGAACAATCATATATAATATGAACAAAGGTTTAGAAGTCGACTATGTGTTCGTTCATGATGACTATGTGCACATAATGTTTTTTGAGCGATTTATGTTTAAGTAGAAGGGTATTATGATGGTTATTATAAATTCAGGGTGTGTATAGTCAAATTTATGAAGGTTTAAAGTTGATTATGTGTTTGGTTCATCTGTTAAGAACTTAGGAAGGTTATTTGAGCTTGTGTTGATGTTGTTTCAATGTTTAATGATGAATTAGATATTAGAAAATGTTGTATACTCCATTAGGATAATTTTTATGCATTATAAAGGTTTGAAAAATCATATATAATATGAACAAAGGTTTAGAAGTCAACTGTGTGTTTGTTCATGATGACTGTGTGCACATAATGTTGTTTGAGCAATTTATGTTTAAGTAGAAGGGTATTGTGATGGTTATTAGAAATTAAAGAGGACCTATAGATCATGCATAATGGGTACATGCATTTTGAAAGTGTTTTTAGGTTCTTAGTTTTCTCATATAAGTGTCAAAGAGGTGAATGGGTCATCATTGGACCTAAAAGGTGACTTAGGCCTATTGAGTGAGACTTGTGCTTAAGTATGACCCATGTTAGATGTGTTAAGGGTGAAGGCATGTATTATGTCCAACATGGAAAGATTTTTAAATTGATAATTCATGAATGCTCTATAAATAGTGAAAATAAATGAGATTGTTTCTAGAGGTGTGGAAGACTAGTGCAAGGTGTGCATGTGAGAGTGGTGGAGTGAAGGAGAAGTAGAGTACCCAAGTAGATGAGTTGATATGTAGATAAATTTTTTTATTGTGTGTATGACATATAGGTAATATTTATGATGTTATAATAATTATTTTGTAGTTTTAGACTATTCAAATAGGTCTTAGTGTGCATATGAGGATAGTTTGAGTGAATAAGGAGAGAGATTATGACATGCCTATGTGAGAGGCCTATATGAGATAGAGAGGGAGTTTGTGCTAAAGTTATATAATTAGATATCCATAATTAGGTGTTGAAGACATCAGTACTAATATTAAGGTGTTAAATTAAAGGAGGGTCTAAAGGACTTGATCTTTTTTAGGGGTAGTTATTCCTTGTGAAATAAGTGTTTCACTAAAGGTCTTTGGTCATGAGGACTTGATCAAGGTTTATGGTCTAAACGAGTTGACCAATCTCTTGTTTGTAATTTATTATAGGACAAGTAGTCCATGTGTTTCAAGATTGAGAGTGGATTCTGTTCCCCATGAGGATTTACCATAGGAACTATGTGTTATATGTTTGATCTTGTGTATGCATTGGATGAATGAGTTCTCATATTAATTTTTCTTGATGAAGTTGATATATGATAACTGTCAAATAGTTTGAAAGGTTTGGAATTAAAATTGAAATAAATTGGCTCACTGATTCACCTACCCTCTTAGTTATTATACCTCTAACAAACCAATCATGGTGATTTTGATCTTCAATACCTACATGACTACTTTTAAATACTTATGATTTATGTGGATGATCCTATAACTTGCACCTTCACTGTCTTATCTTCACTAGATAGGTCATGTTATGAGAAACATTTTGATCATATCCATTGACATCCAAATCATATATCCAACATTAAAATGTCTTATAATTCGTAAGAAACATCTCCATGCACTTGGATTCATCCCTAACCCATTTAGAAACTTTGACCTAGTCAACTCTGATTGCTACATCAATTTTTTGAGAAACTAGGCCTTTAATATAAAGTCGACTCACTCACCTAACAAACCAATCATACTTAAAGGTTCCTGGTATATTTTAATACATGATTCAATCACTTAAAAATTCATTCTGATCCATTTTGAGCACTTTAGAATAAGATCTTTCACATCAGGTTTGAGTTAGGGTTCTTTGAGGGTTTAAACCATCTTCTAGTCTTAATGATCATTCATAAATCTTATATCCTCATTACAAAAACTAATTCCTATATTTTTTATCTAGGACACTTACCCATTTACCATGAATATCTTAATTTTTCATTTAGAGGTTACACATGCCAACAAACATTTCAAAGTTCTTCTTAGGTTGAGAACCCTTCATTTTATGCACACAAGAGACTTCAAAACATGTTTTCTTGCCTTAATATATAAAAAATGACCTAATACTTGGTCAAAACACCTAGGAAAACTTATCACACAAATTAAAGTACTCACATGTTTATTCTTACCTTGGAAACTGATCCTAATACCCTATTAGGCCATGTTCTTTCTCTGTGCTCTTTTGGCCTTTGACCTCTAAGTCATATTAGGCCTTGAAACTAACCTTCTAGCCACTTTAAAAGATATAAATACATCATATAAATTTCATAAAAACACTTAAAATGATAAAACACTACCATACATTATCCATATGCCTTGACAATACCTCATGACACCTCATTAGGTTAGGTAGGATCTAGAACTAGTCTAATTGTATGCTATGTCTATAGGTGCCACCCTTGTAGGCTCACATTGAAACTCTCATGAATTTTACAATGCCTCATATTTATCCTCAAAAAACCTCATATATCCTCTTATTCCTATATACATCCATATCACTAAGCCACCATGATTCTTCATGCACAAGACTAGGCATCTTATGCACAAATTTTATCAAGTCTCTTGTTAGATTCAAACACTTGACAACTTTTGTAACTGATCTTGAAACACTCTTTTATGCTTATACACCTTACCCACATGACTTATATGTTTCTCAACTAGTGTCATACCCCTCAAGGATGAAATAAAATAAAAACATTATTCAATGACCTCATGAACAACCTTTGACATCAATGACAATTTTAATGCCAAACCTCAAAAATAGAATCAATGCTCAAAAATATCCCCTTTGTCATTGATGATAAACCATAGTGAAAAGTGATCATCTTTATCTCCCCATTCTATTCTTTCTAAAGATTTCCTAAAAAATATCTAAAGATGTCTTGATGAAACTTTTATGATGTTCTGATGAAGCTTTGATGACCTATCCATTCGTACTATAAATAGACCTAGATATGCTCCAAATATGACCATTTTTACGCTAAAAATTAACATGTCAACTCTAAAGATATATAGTTCACATATATATATATTTTATTTTTGTAGATATCTTCTTTTAGACATTATTATTTTGGAATACCATATGAAAAATTGATCATCCTTATCTCCCCATTATGGTATTTTTTCATCTTTGACATAAATGACAAAGTGATGTCTGCAATTCTTTGGATCACACTCCTTAAAAAAAAATACTCAACACACATAATTATGAGTTTATGAGACATAAAACAACCATGCTCCCTTATCTCCATGCATACTTTCTTGAAACAACTCACATGTTCTTGGAGATAAAGAACATGATTAGCTCCCCCTAAGTACTTGGCTTCTTCAATGATTGTCAGGGATAGGAATTACACCCAATTCCTAGTTTAGGTGTTCAAAATTTACCTTTGGAAGTCTTTTGGTTAATATTTCTAAAATCCAATCCTATATAGAAACATATTCAAGTTTGACACTTTGTGTATGTACCTTCTCTCTTAGAAAGTGATACTTGATGGACATGTGTTTAGTATTTAAGTGTATGACAAGGTTATTTTAGATACTTATAAAACTTGTATTATCATGTTAGATAGGGCTAGGACTATCATACTCCACCTTTTAATCTTTTAGGGTTTATCTCATCCATAAGACCTGAGTGCAACATGAAGCTACTAAAAGCACTCAACCTCACAAATGGAAAATGACACTAATGGTTATTTCTTACTTATACAAGAAACTAGGACCCACCTATGAAGAAGGCCCCCTCCACTAGTACTCTTCCTATCATCTATACTTTCTACCCAATCTACATCTATGTAGGCTATCAAGTTGAAATCCTTATTTTTTAAATACCATAATCCATAGTTCATAGTCCCTTTGAGATACCTAAGTATCCTTTTTACTACTGACAAATGATTTTCCTTTGGATTTTCTTGAAACCTTCCCATAATACCTACTACTTGCATGATTTAAGGTCTAGAGGTAGTGGTGTGTAACAAACTTCTAATAATTGAGCTATATGACATCTGATTGACCTTTGAAGACTCATATTTCTTGCTCAATTTACATCTTGTGATCATGGGTGTAATAACTACGTTGAAATCCTCCATCTCAAAATTATTCAACATTTTCTTATGTATTTGGCTTTTGAGATGAATATACCTTTTTCAAATTAAGTGATTTGTAACCTAAGAAATAATGATAGGTCTTTTAGCATGGGCATCTCAAACTATTTATTCATCACCTCTATAAAGGCCTTTATCATGTTCTCATTGTTTCCACCAAAGATGATGCCATCCACATATAAAAATACTATTAGTTAATGGTAATTTTTTTCCTTGATGCATAGATTATTGTCTACAACTTCTCTTTTGAATCCTTGATCCAACAAATATTTGTCCAACCTAGCATACCAAGCTTTAGGAGCTTGTTTTAGACCATAGAGAGCCTTCTTCAATATGAAAACATAGTCTTTTTAATCTGATATTAAAAGCACCTTAGATTTATCAATGTACACTTATTTCAAACTCCCATTCAAAAAGGCAAATTTGACATCCATCTGGTATACTTTGAATCTTATGAATCTTTCATAAGCTAGAAACAATTTGATAGCCTCTAATCTTGATACTGGTACAAAGGTATCCTCAAAGTCTACCCATTTAACCTGTGCATATACCTTGCATACCAATATATCCTTTTTCCTATTTACTTCACCATCTTCATTCAGCTTGTTTATAAACACCCATTTTATGCCAATGACATATTTATGTTTAGGCCTAGGAACTAGTTCCCAAGTCTCATTCTTCTCTATTTGATCTAATTCCTCATTCATAGAAACTATCTATAATTTGTATTTGATTGCTTCTATAAGAATGTTAGGTATAATATTTGATAATAGAGAAACATTATCTTGATTTAAATTACTTAACATTCTTCTCCTTATTTGCGTACTTGTAATCTTGTTGCCAATGATTTGTGATTCAAGGTGATCTCTTTAAATCTATCTTGAGGGTCCCTTTGAGTCCTATCTCTCTTCATATTCTTATTCATCATCAACCTCAATATTCTTCTCTTCATTCTTGAATTATAAATTCTCTAAAGTGTTCTTTGACTGTGAGTGAGATTTCTTGCCTCATCAATATCACATTGGTACTTTCTACTATCTTTTGTAGTATATTGTTATAACATCTATAGGCTAAGCTCATTGATGAATATCCTAATAATATGCCTTCATAAGATCTATAATAAAACTTACCCAAGTCTTCATCATCTCTTTTGATGAAACATTTTCTCTCAAACACTTTAAATTATTCTACATTTATAGGTTTACCCTTCCATAGTTCATAAAGAGTCTTGTTAATATTTTTATTTATCTATCCTCTATTCAAAATGTAGATATAATTACTTACTACCTCTCTCCAATATCCATCAGATAATATAGATTCTTTCAATATAGTTTTATCCATCTCTTGAACTATCTTATTATTCCCTTCCACTACCCCATTATGTTGAGGTGTCATAGCTGCTAATAATTATCTCCTTATTCCAGAACCTCATATAAGTCATCAAAATAATTATACCAAAACTCTCCTCTTCTATCATATCTTAGGTACTTTATCTTCCCATTCTTCTCATTCTTATGTAATTATCTGAAGATCTTTTGATTTCTCTCAAGAATGCAACCCAAGTCATTCTTATATAATTATCAATGAGTAGCATGAAGTAGCTATCTCCTTGAATGTTTTGAATTCTTATAGGCTCAAAGAGATTAGTGTGGATTATCTCTAAGTGTATTGTAATAGATTACTCCTTAGAATTGAACCTTCTTCTAGTATGTTTACCATGTTGACATGCTTTGAAAAGTATATTTTTAGGTTTGATGATCTTAGGCATGTTCTTCACAAACTTATTAGTGTTAATCCTGACCAAGTTATCAAAGTTTAGGTGACCTAGCCTTTTTTTCCATAGCTAAATTTCATGTATATTTCTCATAAAACATCTCTCCTTTTTTATCTCATTCAAAACATATAGATTGTTTTCAGTCATCTTGGCATTGGTAATTAGCCTTCCTGATTTGGCTTTCCTTATTTCACACCCTTTATCATGAAATGTTAGTGTGTGCCCTTGATTTCACATTTTATTCACACTAAGCAAGTTATGTTTCAAACCTTCCACATACAACACATTTTATGTCTTGGTCTTTCCATTGTCCAAACTCAAGACACCTTTGACAACTATATTGGCAATTGTGTTATCTAAAAACCTAATTCAACAACCACTATTAATATTCCATTTCATGATTTCATATTGAATGTGAAAAGAAGCCTGAGCTAGCATAGATTCCTCTTTGCTTTTTTACTCCTCCTTAGCAAATAGTCCATCTTACTTCTTGAGCTCAATTTGATCCATCCTAGATTGCTTTGGCTTCCATACCAAAGTTTGATCTTTTTTATGCATTTTAGGAGCTTCATATGTCTTGTTGAATCTTGTATACCTTATAACTCTATTAGAGAAGAATCTTGTAATTTGTCCTATATTATGATAGATGTAGCAAACAACATTTATGTACTTACCATCATTCCATGATGACTTATCCTTTATAGCATTGAGTTGCCTAATTGAAATTTTTAGGGTAATACTCTTCATTTATTTTGACTTCTCTTTCTCTTTCTCAAACTTTCTCATTTTTTCTATGAGTTGTTCATGATCAATCTTCAAGGAATCTAGCTCTATCTTCAACTGGTCATACTTAACTTACTTTATTTTACATATTTTGTTGACCTCTTCTAATTCAATCTTGATATCCTTGATAGTATTATTTTAATGTTTCAAATCATCAAGAGTACTTAAGATCTCAGCTTCAAGGGCTATTTTATCTTCACTTTCTTCAATATCAAGTAGACTTATTCATCATACATGTTGTCTTCTTCCTGTTGATCACAAGACATTCTTGTGCTTCTTAGGATCACCTTCAAGTTGTTAGACTTGCCTCAAAGGACCTAGCTCAAATACTAATTATTGAAAACATAATGATTCAAAGGAGGGGGTGAATCATTATTCAACACTTTTACAATTTTACCTTATCATTCATGAACTATCCACATAATATAGTAAACTAGCAATACATTAACATCCATGAGCATGAGAGCAAAAACATAATACATATAAAAATTATTTGAGTGGGAAAACATTAAGGGGAAGAAGACCCAGTAATGATTAAAATGGACTAATATCCTATAATTCAAATATCAAGATTTAATGAAGCACCAACTTCACTTAAACACCAACTCCAACTAGACAAGAACTAACTTGACTAGGCTTTAGTAAGCCCCCACTTACAAGGAGGTACCAACCCCCTAGATAAATCAAAAACAAATAAACCACATTAAAATTTTTATCACCTTAATAACCATTTTTTCTCATAAAACATATGATGATCTCCTTCTTCATCTCCTCTCTCTTCAAACCCTTGCAAAATACCTCTAGCCTTCTTTGTTGAACTAGCTCTCTTATTGACTTGATTAGGTAATATGACCTTGATCTTCATATTTAGACCTTATGTTAGATACTTATGACACCCCTATTATGGTACATATTACCTCCTCCTAATCCTCTTCATGATATTTTATTTTCTTTCACACTCTCTATATTTTTCACACATAAATAAGCCTAAAAGTGCCTAGTATGTATACAAGTCTCTTGTGCATATCCTTCTTAGTTAGCCAAACACATTTAAAATCATAGGTTGTCCATGAAATATATATTATTAAATACCATATACATGGATAGAATGTACTTTGAGTTCATTTAGATCTGACCTACCCCAATTAGGCATTATCTCATCTTTAGGTCTCATGGAGACCTAATCTCATCAGGGTTGTTCTAAGACATGTTATACTTTGTCTAATTTTGAATAAATTAAAAAAACTTACATAGTATGAAAACATCATAAAACACTCAAATATACCTTTGATAATCTTATTTAGGATTCATAACACTTTTTATCTCAAACTACTACTTGGAGCACACCAATAATATTATTCATATTAGGCTTGTGCATACCCAAATTTTTTTATCTTAAATAGTTGAAGTGTAAACAAAAATTTGAAAAATAAACATAGAAATAAATCACACATATAGATTATATATGACCTTATTTTCATAATCATATGTTTTAGAATTTCCAACATAGGGAAAAAGTACTCAAACCCTTCTCTACAAGTAGTCCACTTAGAACTACCAACTAGCCTCAAAACACAATCAAGAAAACTTGATCTTCAACACCTATAATAATAATTCCTATGAAATTTAACACCTTAAATATATTATTTTACATCTCTATATCACTCTCAATCACAAATAACATAAGTTATAATGCTAAATATTGGTCTTACATACCAATCATTTCTCTTCAATACACATAGTCAATCCTAAATGAGTCAACCCATTTTAGATTTACCATTTTAATCACTTAAATAGAAATAAAATATTTTTAAAATATTTTATAGGACATAAATGTATCAAAAAACAACATCATATACATTATATGCTTCAATGTATGACATAGAGTCCCAAACTCATCATTGTAACTTACCTAAAATTCCTAGTTTGCCTTGAAGACTAGTCATGGTGATTTTGATATTCAATACTTTTATGACTAATTTAAAATACATATAATGAATGTGTATGATACTATGTGATCATTATACCATTATTATATAAATAGATAATTTTTTTAAATGACAATATTCATCTCTGTAAACCAATCTCATGAACTTGCACCTTCACTAGATAGATCAACGTATGAGAAACATTTTCATCATATCCACTAACCTAAAAAGCATATATCCAACATGAAAATGTATTATAAGTCTTGAAAAACCTCTCTATGCACTTAGATTCATCTGTAATACATTTGTAAACTTTGACCTGGTTAACTCTAACTACTACATCAAAATTATGTGAAGTAAGGCATTTCTTGTAGGGTCCACTCACTTCAAAAACCAAATATAACTAAATTTGCCTAGGAGAATTGAGTATACGATTCAATAACTTAGAATGATCTGGGTAGCAATTTAGGTGACAATTCGGGTGACAGTTCCACCCCAATTGATGACAGAACTTCTGGGAGCCATAACTTTTACACTGTAGCTCCAATTAACTCACCGTTTGAACCATTGAAAAGATAAGAATGAGGAAAACACCATGAGATGGCATTGATATTTTCTCAATTAATTTTAACCCTTGAAAACCCAATAGAATTTCCCCAAATTTCAATTTTAGTAGTGTACTCTAAAAATAGTAAGTTTCTAAAAATAGTAACTCCTCAAATTCTATATTGTTTTAAAGCATGGAAGTCAAACCACTTAATCTCCCTCAATATTGGTGACCTTCCACATCCTCCCCTTACTTTCAAAATAGGTTTAAATGAAGATGTAACCTAAAATGGAAAATTAGACATCTCTTCCTAGAGATAATCATATAGTTGTATTGCGATCTTGAGTAATAATAAATCTCTTCTCAGAGAATTCATTATACTATGTTATTTCTATGTTCTTGAAATACTTATCAACCATAACTTCTGAGTTTTGGATTAGTGGTATTAGACCAATTTATCTTGATAGTGTATGATCTCAAGGATGAGGTCAGGCTACAAGAAGCTTGGGTGGAAAACAACAGAGCTTCCAAACTATCTACCTATTCACTCTAAACAACTTAAAATGGTGGATGAAACTGAGACATCTGATCCTTTCAAGGAAATGGTGAATGAAGCCCTCTAATGGAAATAAGCATAGATGCTACAACAATTTTCCCAAATTCTTTAATAACTCTTGATGGTAAATTTTGGCTCTTTAGCTACACTTCCTAGCTCCTCGTCCATGGAATATCCTTTCAGTGCCCTAACACCCTTCAAGGTTCAGGTGAATTTTGATATTCCTAAATTTAAAGGCAAAATAAATGTTGATGTAGTAAAACATTGGTTAGATCAATTGTCTTCCTACTTCTCTATAAAAAAATTCACCGATGGAGAAAAGATCACTTTTGCTCTTTTAAAAGCATCATTTCCCATGAAAAACTAATGGGAAGTATACAAAAAGAGGTTCATTATAGATGACACTGTCCTTGAGGTAGAACCTACCTAGGATGATTTTGTGGAAGAGGTGAAATAAGAATACTATACCATTGGATCATATGATGATCTATGCATACAGTGGAAACAACTTCACCAAGGTAAGGACTACTCTATTCAATATTACACACATATTTTTTATTCTTTGTCTACAAGATTGGGCATCCAAGAAAGTGAGAAACATAAGACTCTCAAATATCATGGTGGACTACAATGGTACATATGAGGGGAAATGGAACTCTTCAATTTGGAAACCCTCAGTGAGGCATACAAATTCATAGTGAAGATTGAGTAGATGTATGGCAGAAAGAATATGAATAGTCATCCCTCAAAATGGAAAAGTGACAAGGAAGGTCAAACACAAGGCCAAAATTGGAAGAAAAAGGAGTTTCAAGATAAGAAACCCCAGAAGGGGAAGGTTTTAAAATGGTGTGATTACCAAAAAAGTAGAACTCACTCCAAAGAATAATTTCAAGCAATCAAGTCACTACTTTTTGAGTCACAATACTCAACATCTACTACTCTGTATCATACACAACCCACCATCAAAGAAGATGAAGAAGAAATTGTAGACGTTGATCCTAACACCATCATTGCTTCATTACAGACCCATGAGGAAAGGCTAGATGACAATGAAATATTGTTTCACTCCAAATTATGGTTAAAAGGTAAGCTTGTACATTTCATTCTTGATAGTGGGAGTCAAAATAATTTAATCTCTGCTAAAGTTGTGAAAAGTATAAATCTATCCATGAAGCCTCATCCAAAGCCATATAGTATTGGATGGTTGAGCCCAGGGAGAGACCTCCATGTCACCCATCAATGTCTTCTTTCATATTCAATAAAACATTTCCAAGATGAAGTCTTGTGTGATGTGGTCAATCTAGATGTTTGTGATGTACTCCTTGGTCAACCATTCATGTATGAGCGACATGACATCTATGAATCATGAACCCAAATAATCACCCTCACTCTTGGAACATGGTGATATAGGGTACTATAGGTACCACCTCCCACATCTATCTCCTTCATCAGTGCTAAGCAATGTAAGAGATTGGTGAAGAAGACCAAGCAATTTGTTCTCATGGTGGTCAAACCATAGAAATCCAAGAAGGCTAATGTTGCAATCCTAACTACATAATCAACACAACAAAAAAATTAGATAGGATGAATCATAGGAGAATATGATTACTTATTCAAGTCAACCATAAGAGTTCCACTACATTTCCAGGTAAAACACTTTGTCAATTTCATCTCAAGATCACCTTTGCCTAACAGTCCTGTGTCTCGCATATAAATTTTGGAGAATGATGAGATAAAAAGATAGATTCAAGAACTGATCCAAAAATCAAAATTTTTAGTTGATAAGTATTTCAATAACATAGTAATAACGAATTCTTTGAGAAGAGATGTATTATTACTCAAGATCGCAATACAACTATATGCTTATCTCTAGGAAGAGATGTTTGATTTTCCATTTTGGGTTACATCTTAATTTATACCTATTTTGAAAGTATTGGGAGGATGTGTAAGGTCACCAATATCAAGGGAGATTAAGTGGTTCAACTTCCATGCTTTAAAACAATACAAAATTTGAGGAATTATGATTTTTAGAAACTTACTATTTTTAGACTACACTACTAAAATTGAAATTTAGGGAGCTTCCATTGGGTTTTCAAAGGTAAAAATTCATCTATCAGAGCTCCATGCTATCTCACGGTGTTATCTTCATTCTTATCTTACCAACGGTTCAAACGGTGAGTCAATTGGAGCTACGATGCAAAAGTTATGGCTCTCAGAAGTTCCATCATCAATTGGGGTGGAACTGTCACCCGAATTGTCACCTAAATTGTTGCCCGGATCATAAAAAATCATTCCAATCCATTTTAAGCACTTTATAAAAAAATACTTCATATCATGTCTGATTTATGGTTGTTTGAGTGTTTAAACCATCTTTCAATCTTAACGATCATTCATAAAACTTAGCTCCTCATTCCAAAAAATAATGCCTATAATTTTGATATAGGACCCTTACACATCTACCGTGAATATCTTATTTTCTCATGTAGAGGTTAAACATGCCAATGGACACTTGAAAGTTCTTCTCGGTTTGAGAACCCTTCATTTCATGGACACAAGAGACCTCAAAACACTTTTTCTTGCCTTAATTTGCAAAATTTAACCTCAAAATTAGTCAACACACCTAGGAAAATTATTAAACCACTTAAAATTATAACAAGATCATTCTTACCTTGGAAACTAATCTTGATACCCCATTAGTCCATTCTCTCTCTCTTTGCTCTTTAGGCCTTTGACCTGTAAGTCATATTAGGCCTTGAAACTGACCTTCTATCCACTGTCCAAGATATAAATACATCATATACATGTCATAAAACCTATTAACATGATTAAAAACTACCATAAATTATCCATATTCCTTTACAATACCTCATGACACCTCATTAGGCTAGGTAGGGTCTAGAACTAGTCAAGTTGAATGTTAGGTCTATAGGTCCTACCCCTATAGGCTCACTCTGAGACTCTCATGAGTTCTCCAATACCTAATATTCATGATAAAATAACATAATACAACCTCTTATGCATCTATGCATCCATCTCACTAGGCCACCATGCTTATTTATGCACAAGACTAGGCATCTTATGCACAATTCTTCTCAAGTCTCTAGCTAGCTTCAAACACTTGACAAATTTGGTAATTGATCTTGAAACACTCTTTGATGATTTTAAACCTTTCCCACATTAATTATATGTTTATCAACTAATGCCATACCTCTCAAGGATGAAATAAAACAAAAACATTGTTCAATGACCTCATGAATAACCTTTGGCATCAATGGCAATTTCAATGCCAAACCTCAACAACAAAAATAATGCTCAACAATCTATACCTCTTTTACATTGTATCTAAGTGAAAATATACATAAATATGAACTATTCATGTTAATATGTGCATATATTATAATGTATTCATCATCTATTCTTTTGAGATACATTTATGTGTTATACATGAGATCTACACAAGTATAGTTATTGTACTATAGATAGTGTGTACATATCATTTTCTTGTAGTAGCTAAACTTGCATGAAATGATTTTATACTTGTGTACCTATTTGAATCTACATCATATCTTAGATATACATGAAATTACATATGGTTATTGTTCCATCCATGTACCATCAATATGTACATACTTATGTGGTCAAATTCAAGCTCATCCTACCTGTATAATTTCTAGAAACATTTCCCCCTTGTGTCATCATCTTTAGCATGTCTAGGAGGAAATGCACATGGTGACATCATCAAATTTATAAATCTTATCCCATGGTCACATTGGTATTTTATCCCATGGTTATTCTAAAACCAAATGGCTTAACATTTTTTAGGTTTTATTGTGCAAAAAAATATCAAACAATATTTTTTGTGAAAAAATTGTGAAAGGTTGATTTTTTGTGTGTATGAACTAAGAAAACACTAATAAAAAAAACATACAAAGCACATAAAATTTAGTAAGAATCTTGAGGTGTCATTATTTTGAACGTGCTCATATTTTTATTTCTTCACATTGATGTGTTTTTAATATTCTATTTTGGCTAGTCCGGGGTAATTTTATTCCTTATCAAAATTATATACCCACTAAAATATAAAGAGCCAATTATATAGGCACTATGAAAGTGTTAATTATATACACACTAAAATGTAAAGTTTTAAATCTCTGTAATATTTAAGGATTATTTATGATAGTTTATATTGACCATTATTTTCCTCATTAGACCAAATGTCAACACCTGTAACTTTAAACTTTAACTCTTAAGGCATCTACCCTCCTAAACCATCAGAATGAGATCATCAAGTTAGAGTTAGGGTACAAGATCATTCATTGGCAAGCCTAGAAGCCAAGAATAATAAGGTGAGGGTTAAATGACAACCAATGATCAAATAAATTTTTATGTGTATGATTAATCATGTTTAAGATCATGAAATAATGACATTAGAGACTCTATTGAGCCCTCAAAGAAGAAATGTTATGTTTTGATCCCCTAAACCATGCATTTTCTCAAGCTTAGTGCCATAGCTACTTCAAGGTTTGAATATAATAGCAAGGTTTAAAGGTATCAAAATTTTCATGGTAAATCATGATATCTTACCCAAGGTTAATAAAACACTTCCCAAGATTTTTCATACATGTAAAGGTCAAAATTCCATTTTTTATTTTTTTAGGCCTAGAGAGGCAAGAGAGACCTAGAGTGCAAGAAGAGAAGGGGATGATAGTAGTAATTTAATAAAAATTTAGGACATGAAATTTGGAGGATATTTTTATGAATTTATTATATCCATAAACCTCTATCATTTTCCTTAGTTCACCCCTATAACTAAAGAAATGTCATCAAATCCAAAATCTGTTTTAAACACAAAGCTTGGTTTTGAGTGAAATTTCACAATTTTTTGATATTTTTGATAAAAAAAGGTTTTTTGAGTTATTATGTTAAATATTTGACATTTATAATCCTTCATACATTAAATTTTAGAAGCTAAAAGTGAAAAAGTGAAAGTTGGCCAAATTCAAGGTTTTGGCATACAAATGTAGACAGTCAGAAAAGAAGGTTTTGAGGAACTTAAAGGGTTGAATGGTCAAATATAATGATTTTACAAGTTATATGGGTACTTAAAAGTTTTTTAAAAAAAATCATTAGGTATTGATACCTCATAAATATCAAGATACACCTTTTTCTTTCTCCCTATGTCTTGTAGTTCACAATTTCTAAGTGTGTTCATGAGCGGAAAAATAAGTTTTGGGGCATCTAATGGTACAATAAAGTTATGAAATCTGGGAAATAGGTTAATAATGAGTTTAAATACATATATTTAATATTTTTTTACAAAAATATGACTGTAAGTACCATATGTTTTTACACAGTCCTATGCTTGTTTGTTAAGGAGAACATGGAGCTAGGGTGTGCATCATGCCTAAATTGGTGTTTTCAGATATTTTATTTAATTTTATGATGAAAAAAATATTATATTAAAAGTTTTTATATTTATAAAATTTCCTAATTAAAAAATAATTAGGTATTTATACCCCATATATCTCATGATATGGCCTTTTTTTGCTTCCTAGTTTTCTTGTTTCTCGCAAGCATGAGAGAACTAGTATGGAGCTTCAAGAATAAAATGGATGTTTTGAGTGCATTAATGATTTTTAAAAATTATTTTATGCCTTAAAATAGTTAATATACCTCCCAATATCCATGTTATGGTCCAATAATGGTGGATGAGGGTTATCAAAGGGAAAAAATCAAGCTTTCATATCTCCATTAATGGAGTCCTTATTCAAAACCAAGTCTAAAAGTGAATGTTTTAGGGGTCAAATGGGAAATTAATTGGATTAAAAATAATCATGAGTGTCAATTATAACATAATAATGATTATAATATATATCAACTAGGCTAAAATACTCTTATTAAAGGGCTTGAACTAGCCAAGAACACCATCACAGCCCACGGGCCTAGAAATGCCAAAATATTCCCAAGTAAGTATAATACTAAATTGATGGAAAATGAGGATAAATTAGTTTTAAAAATATTTTTATACACCAAAAAATTAGTATTTATCAGTAAAAAATACCATGGAAGACCTTAAACATGCAAAACTACCCCAAATCCAATGCATGCCTTGAGAAGGCTGGTGATGGATTGACAAGTGACTAATCAAGTTTTGATATTTTTCAGGTTTTACAAAGAATTTTTAATCCATTTATAACATAAATTAAATTTTAAAATAATACAAGGATATATTAAAATCCATTTTAGGTCGGAATTGGTTTTGGCCTTTTTTCACTCTCTCAGCTAAGTGCAGTCTTGGAGCTCGAAGGTCTAGTTTCACTTGCTTGGCAGATGTCATAGAGTTTTTATGGGGGGATAAGGAGTTATTTAAGGTTTATGTATGTTTTTATATTAAAATTTCATTAATTTATCCATCCATTAATACCCTTGGTTTTATAAAAAATTATTAAGAAGTTTTCCCACTCTGAAACCTTCAAATTGCCTTTTCGCCACCCAAGAAGCTAAATTGTTTTGAATGTTTATTGCACGTATAAAATATTTAGGACTTAAAATTTTTATGATATTTTTGGTGATAAGTTTTTTACATAAACCTATCTAATTTTACCTATTTAACTGACAAAATTAGAGAACCATCATCAAAGCTAATTGCATGTTTTAGCTTGCCTAACCCTCTCAAAAGGCCATTTTTACCCAAAACCTTTTGAAAACTTCTAAATTAACCTAAAATGGTAATATAAACATCTTAAAACATAAATACCTCCCCTAATCACCTTTTTGAGCCATTTTTCAAGGAAATTTTGCATGTGTGGGCTATCTTGAGGCCCAAATAGCTAAAATTACAAGTTTTGAAGGTTTTCAACATGATTTATCTCTATTAATGGAGTAATGAAGAACCAGGTATGGTTAAAGACAAAAAAATGGTAAATAAATCATAATATTTCATGTAAAATACCTTGTAAGGTCATAATCAAGATTTTGTGGGCCTTGGCAAGCAACAAGGGTGAAAGATCTAATGGTGGCCCAAGCTCCTAAGAAGTCTCTAATGGTGGAGTGCAAGAAAAAGGAAAGGTTTGCAGGTATAATGGTGTCTAAATGAGGAAAATTTAGATATTTAAAATTGAAAATATACTTAAAGTTACTTTATGATCTAAGTATTTTAAGTAACCCCCAAGGTTAGTCAAACATCAAATGCTAAGTTCACTAACCATTTGCCAAACACCTTCTAGAAGTGAAAATGGAGGGGGGTAAAAAAGTGGAAGAGGGGAAGTTTGGAGGTTGAGAGATAAAGTGGAGAATTCAATGTGTTTTCCAAGTCTTTGGAGACTTTTCCCTTATGAGTGGATCATGACACCATCATCCTCAAATGTTTTCATCGTCTAGTGTCTTTCTAAGCTAATGAGAGGGATTAAAGATTATTTGGACTCATGAGGGTTATTTTATTGATTAAATATTGGTGATACCTGATCCAAGTGTGGTTGAGACTCCATGGAAGGTGGTTGTGTCTCATTTATTGAAAATTTAGTGCTTTCTTCTCCTCTCTCTCTCTCTCCCCCGACTTTTCTCCTATATCTCCCTTTTTTGCACCATTTGTAAGACATGCTTTATGCTTTGGCAAGGGGAAACTCTGCCAAATTTTGTAATGAGACAGCCTATTTAAGTGAATAATATTAATTACCTTATACTATGCTTACATCTTTGTGTGTATTATGGTTTTTTTGATGAGGACCATGTGGTGCGAGTTCTACTCATTATTTTTATCCTCTCCCTTCACCTTTGTGTATGTTAGATTTGATTTTGAAGGTCTTGAGTCATGTTTATCAGACATAGGTATGATGTATGGTGTGAATGAGTCCATTCATTAATATTGTAGGCTATTTATACAAGCTTTCTAAATAATTACTTATGCAAACTCAACTAGTGTTAGAGTTGTGTGAGTGGTAGGTCTATTAATTTAAGTTGTGTGTGTTTTAGAGTAGTTGGGGTATCATTAAATGTTACATCTCCTTTATTTATGTTTGTAGTTCTTTATTTCCCCCTTTATATCCCTTTTCCAAGTAGAAATATTAGGTTAGGTGATCTACCAATAGGAATTCAACCTTTTCTAGAGGTGTAACCTCACATAAGATACCCACAGCCTGAGGTTTCTCCAATATTGTATCTGGGAATGAGAGAGCCTAAAAAACTCTCCCACAAGGGTGTAATTCTATGATATAATAGTTTTTGGCATGCCTAATGGGATTATTATTGCATTATTCATCTCACTAAGAGGTTATTGGTGTTTCCTTTCAATACAATCATCCTTTGGAGGAACATTTGTAAAAACTAATGGAGACTCCACTATTAAGAACATTAGTTTTTCAAATAGCCTAAGTGTCTAAAATTAGAACTTTGGTATGTATACTCAAACCTCTTTTGATCAACATGTTTATTATATACCTCAGCATCACACTTATCAAGATAATAATATTTTTATTCCCCTCAAGTGGCTCCCGAACAACCTATCATCCATAACATTGATCTTACCTCCCTCCCACCCCTATGTATGACCAAGATCATCCTCCTTTTAATTCAAATTAGTCCTCTAATTCCCCTTGTCAAGACTAGGTTTATCCTATTACATCCTTGTTAGGATTCAAGTAAGCATTATCAAGTTATATAAATTTGATAAGGGAGATTAGTATGGGTTTATAACTTGATTTATTCATCCCTATCCATGTTATACAACAGGAAATGAGTTCTCTTTAGCTGGTCAGGAATAGGTGGTCAGTTTTTAAAGGTGAACAATGGGCATTTTATGAGAAAGAAGATAAAGTGATGATTATAAGCATGGTCCAAATCTTGGATAGTGTGTTTATATCTTATGCATATCAACAAAATTATTTAAATCAGTATTATATTTCCTCTCCCCTCCAATATCCTCAAGCTAAGCCTCCAAGAGTTTCAAATTAACCCCCTAGATAACCTTGTCAAGAATAAAAAAATCAATATTGAACCAAGAAAGAGAAATAATGAAAATCAATAGGGAGGTTAGACTTGTACAATAATTCCATATTCATTCCATAGATGGTATAAGGATCTTCTTTCATGAGTTTTGGAGTGTGTGGGCATCCATTGAAAAAGCTGACTAACCACATGTTGAGAAGCTAGAGATGAAAAAGTGGGTACTATCTATGGAAAAAGTGTTTGAGCATTGGGAGAGAGAACATATCAAACAAAAAAACATTAGTTTACCCTCTCCTATCCCTACACACACTCTTCCTCATGAGCATATTCATCACATTCTTCCCCAATAGCATCCCATAACTCCCTATGTTCCTACTCTACCAAATGGACCTTCTTGCCATCCCACCGTCTCCCTTTGTAAAGGAGGACTTGTTGTATGGAGAGAATTTGAAGAACATTTAGTTAAAGAGCATGAATCCATACCACCATGGATATCTCCCTATGCCAATGATATTAATTATATTATTCCCTCACTAGTGAGACCACTCTCTCCTAGGCCTATTCAATGACAAGAAGATTAAAAGGTGGTTATACCCTATACATTCCCCTCATGGAAATATATCAAGGAAGGCATAGAGATAAAGGAGGAGCTTATAGTCATTAGTGATCCAAAAGAGGACAATACAAGTGTCTATGATAAGGATATCATAATAGGCAACCCACTTCATTCAGAGGAGGAAAAATTGGGTTTGGACTAGCCTTCTTAGCATGGCTTTGGCACTAATGAATTAGAGCCTGAAGAGGAAAATACTCAAGTTGAATATGGGTAGACATTGAATGGACTAATTAATATATATTCTATATAGATGATGAAGAAGATCAGAACTAGGTACTAGAGGTTGATCTATTTCAAGACAAGGTATCAACTGAAGATAGTCCTAATATGTTTGATCTATAGGAAGATAAATTAAATCTTGAACAATAAAAGTGTGAGTTTTGGACCTTGGTTGGTCAAATAAACCCTCATTTTTAGTTGAAAAATAAGATGAAATATTAAGTGAGGTTGATGAAGGAGACATCTCAAGTGCTCAAGTGATATAGTTTGAGAAACATACTAGTGAAAACTCTGAATAGTTGTGGTAGCAGTTCAATGCCATAACAAAAGAGTATAAGGATGCTAAGAGACATGTCCTTCTTCCAAAACATTATGATCATGCTTATCTAGGCATGATCAGTATTAATTTTCATAAGAATAAGGTGGAAAAATATGGTATTTTTGAGCCATAAAGTGAACAAAATACAGTTGATCCCAATAACCTGAATGAAGTCTTTTTCAAGGATTTCTCAAGAGTGATGAGAAATATGAAGCAAGTCTTGAATCTAAAGAAGAGTATGTCATTATTGGGGACATGTTTTTTCCATTTAACCCTCATGAGAGGTATTATTTTGAAATCATAGTGTTTCCCAAGGAGAGTGTCTTTCATCATGTTCCTATTCATGAAGGGAGTGATCCAAGAACCTTTCCTTCTGATCTAGGATGAGGTTAAATCTGCAGGTTAGTTGTATATAGTAGTTAGTGTGTTTACTTTTTATAATTGTCTTTGGCATAGTTTGTTTATACAGTTGGTTTCCTTTTTTGTGTGATTTAGAGGTAGTAGGTTTTTATCAATTTTTATAGGTGTTTTAGAGGATATAATCAATGTAAATTAGATTCAAATCAGTTGGTTGGATAGGTTGAGAGACTCCCTTTCCTAATGGATATATGAGGCACAACTCTTTTGGCTAGAAGGCTAGCCAAACTCAAAGAGTCACCAAGATTATTGACCATTTTTGGCCTCCTTATACCAAATTTTAACACCCATAACTTCAAACTTTGACTCTTAATGAATCTACCCTCCTAAACCATCAGAATGAGATCATTAAGTTAGAGTTAGGGTACAAGAACACTCATTGGCAAGACTAGAGGCCAAGAAGACTGAGATGTAGGTCAAATGGAAACTGATGATCAGATAAATGGTTATGTGAATGGTGAATCATGCCTAATATCATGATAAAATGACATTAGAGACTCTACTGAGCTCTCAAGGAAGAATGTTTTTATTTTGACCCCCTAAACCATGCATTTTCTTAAGTTTAACATCATAACTACTTCAAGGTTTGCATATGAGAACATGGTTTAAAGGTATAAAATTTGTCATGGTACATCATTATATATTACCCAAGGTGAATCAAACATTTCCCAAGAGTTTTCATACATGTAAAGGTCAAAAATCCATTTTTTAGTTTTCTAGGCCTATAGAGCTAAGAGAGACCTAGAGTACCAGAAGATAAGGGGGTGACAGTAGTAATTTCCTAAAGATTTAATACCTGTAATTTTTATGATATTTTTTTTCATGTGTGAGATCCATAAACCTCTCTTAATTTCCTTAGTTCACCCATAGAACTCAATAATTGTCATCAAAGCCAAAATCTATTTTAAACCCTGAAAACTTGGTTTTGAGAGAACTTTCATAATTTTTGATGTTTTTAATACAAAAAATGTGATTTTACATATTTTTTGGTATATTTTTCCTTTATACACCTTCCTACATCAAACTTTAGAGGTAAAACGTGAAAAAGTGCAAGTTAGCTGAATTCAAGGTTTTGGCATACAAATGTAGATAGTAGGAAAAGGTGTTTTTGAGGAACTTAGAGGTTTGAATGGTTAAATATAATTATTGTAAAATTTATAATGTTAATTTAAATTTACAAAAAAAAAAAAAAATGAGATCTTGATACCTCATAAATCTCAAGATACACTTTTTTCTTTCTCCCTATCTCACAGTTCATAA
Source organism: Torreya grandis (assembly GCA_037957365.1). Lineage (NCBI taxonomy): Eukaryota > Viridiplantae > Streptophyta > Pinopsida > Cupressales > Taxaceae > Torreya > Torreya grandis. The sequence continues at coordinate 864,150 of JARHVA010000263.1, read as the reverse complement.
TGTCTGAGTGTGTTTGGGAACGTAAATTTGAGTTTTGGGGCATCTAGAGGCACATTAAAGTTATTATATTTATTATATACATTTTTAATTAGTATATATACCTATATATAATTTTTTTTGTCCAAAATAAAAGTGTAATTATCCATTTTGTTTATACAGTCCTATGCTTGTTCGTTGAGGAGAACATAGAGGTAGGGTGTGCATCAAGCCTAAATTAGTGTTTTCAGAGGTTTTATTTTATTTAATTATATAAAAAAATGATTGTAAAATTTTTATTATTTATTAAATGTCACAATTAAAAAATAATTATGTCTTGAGACCCCATATATCTCAAGATATGGCCTTTTCTCGCTTCTTAGCTTTCTTAAATCTCGCAAGCATGGGAAAACTAGTATGGAGCTTCAAGAAGAGAATGGATGTTTTGAGTGAATGATTAATTTGTAAAAAATTTGGTATGATTTAAAATATTTAATATTCCTCACAATATCCGTGTTATGGTCCAATAATGGTAGAGGAGGGTTATCAAAGGAAAAAAATCAAGCTCCCATATCTCCATTAATGGAGTCCTTGCTTAAAACCAGGTCTAAAAGTGAAGGTTTTATGGGTAAAATAGGAAATTAATGGGATTAAAATTAATAAAGGGTTTTAATTATAACTTAATTATGATGATAAAATAATTCAACTAGGCCAAAATACTATTAAAGGGCTTGAACTAGCTAAGAACACCATGAGAGCCCACAGACTTAGAAATGCCAAAATCTTCCCAAGTAAGTATAATGAGAATTTGATGAAAAATGAGGATAAATTAGGTCCAAAATTAAGTTTATAGATGACCCAAGGAGTCATTATCAATAAAAAAATTCCATGCAAGACCTCAAACATGTAGAAAGACCCTAAAGCCAATGCATGCCTTGAGAAGGCTAGTGATGGATTGACAAGTGACTAATCAGGTTTTGATATTTTTTAGGAGTTACAAAGAATTTTTCATAATTTTATAACATGAATGAAATTTTAAAATCATATAAGGAGATATTTAAATCCATTTGAGGTCTAATTTTGTTTTTGGCCTTTTTTTCACTCTCTCAGCCAAGTGCAGTCTTAAAGCTAGAAGGTCAAGTTTCACTTGCTTGGCACATGTCATAGATGTTGTATGGGGGGATGAAGAGTTAGGTAAGGTTTATTTAGGTTTTTATATTCCAATTAAATTCATTTATACATCCATTAATACCCATGGTTTTATGAACAATTAATTAATAAGCTTGCCCACTCTTAAACCTTCAAATTGCCTTTTTGCCACCCAAAAAGTCAAATTGTTTTGAACATTTATTACACATGGAAAATATTTAGGAACTAAAATTTTGAGGATAGTTTGGGTCCTGATTTTTATCCATAAAAATATCTCATTTTCCCTAGTTCACCCAAAAAAATTTAGAACCATCATCAAATCTAGTTGCATGTTTTAGTTTGCCTAGCCCTCTCAAAAGACTAGTTTTGTCCAAAACCTCTTGAAACCTTCTAAATTTCCATCCAATGGTCCTAGAGACATATTAAAACATAAATAAACTCCATAATAATGTTATGGAATAATTTTTGAAATAAATTTGGCATGTTTGGGTTGTCTTGAATCCCAAAATGGTTAAAATTACAAGTTTAGAAGGTTTTTAACATTGTTGATCTCCATTAATGGAGTCATGAAGAGCCAGGTCTGGTTAAAGACAAAAAAATGGTCAAGAAAGAATCATATGGAATGTAAAATAACTTAGAAACTCATAATCAAGCTTATATGGGCCTTGGCAAGCAACAAGGGTGAAAGCTCTATTGGTGGCCCAAGCTCCTAAGAGGTCTCTAATGGTGGAGTACAAGATAAAGGAAATGTTTACAGGTCAAATGGTGTAAAAAGGAGGAAAAGGAAGCTATGTAAAAGTGAAAATAGTCTCAAATTATGTAAAATTGAAAATAGTCTCAAATTTACTTTATTGTCTTTTAAGCATTTGAACTAACCCTTAAGGTTATTCAAACATCAAATGCCAATTTCACTAACCATTTGCTAATCATCTTCTAGAAGTGCAAGTGGAGGGGGTCACAAAAGTAAAAGATGGGAAGTTTGGAGGTGGAGAGAGCAAGTGGAGCATTCAATGTGTTTTCCAAGTCTTTGGATACTTTTCCCTTGTGAGTGTATCATGGCACCATCATCCTGAAATGTTTTCATCTTCTAGTGTCTTTTTAAGATAATGAGAGGTATTGAAGACTATTTGGACTAATGATCATTATTTTTTTGAGGAAATATTAGTGATAATTGATCCAAATGTGGTTGAGACTCCATAAAATGTGGTTGTGTCTCATTTATTGATTTTTGAATGCTTGTTTCTCTTGTCTCTATCTCCTTTTCTCCTATATCTCCCTTTTCTCCCCCATTTGTAAGACATGCTTCATGTTTTGTCAAGGGGAAACTCTGCATTTTTTTGTAATGAGATAGCCTATTGAAGTGAAAAATATTTATTACCTTTTACTATGCTTGAATATTTGTGTGTATTATTATTTGTTTGATGAGGATCATATGGTGGTAGTTTTGCCCTTGATTTTTGTCCTCTCCCTTCACCTTTATGTATGGTAGCTTTGATGTTTATTAGTCATAGGTCTGATATATGATGTGAATGAGTTCATTCCTTCATATTCTATCCCATTTCTACAATCTTTATAAAGAATTACTTATGTAAACTTAGCTAGTGTTAGAGCTGTGTGAGTGGTAGGTCTTTTGATTTTAGTTGTGTGTGTTTTAGTACAGTTGAAGTATCATTATATGGTGTATACTATTAAAAATTGGAAAATAAATGACTACATGACTAAAAAATTTAGTCACAACAACTAAAATAAATTAGAGAGAGTGTATTCATTGAATATTTCCTCATTTCATTAGTTGGTAAATAGCCTAACACTAAAGTGTTTTGGGTTATAGAAATGATTTGCATGGGAGATAAAGCTTGTTTGGAGAGGACCTAGAGACTTCTAAAAAGGTGGGCAAGGAATTTAGAATTTGTTGTAAATAATTAGAAGTCATTGAGGCCCTGTGTAATGAATTTGGATTTGGGGATGCCCTCTATAGTGAATTTAGAGGTAATTCAAAACCCTCATTACATTAAACACAAAATCTATAACTTTCTAATTGGTAACTTATAGTAGTTACATAGGCAACTGAGCACCAAAACCATACAGGTAGTTTAGGGTTAAGGGGATTGTTATTTCATTAGTATTGATTCAAAACATTATTACAGATGGGGAGTTTATATTCATTCCATTCTATTAAAAAAATTCTTAGTTTTGATTTAAAAATTCATTTTGTTACAAAAAAACCCTATGGGTTTTATATTCATTCCAAAATTTCTCCCTAGGGAAGCTATAAATTCCCAAAGAGATTTCCCAAGGTCTTGGTTTCCTTCTTATAGGGGTGAAGGAATCTACAATATTCAAACCATTCACATTCCAAAAAATGACTTTTCATATATCCACCTCTTAATATAACCTATTACAATATATACTTTTTGAAAAGTCTTTAAAAGACCACCAAATATATTTTGAATACATATTAGAAAGCATAAAAACAAGAAAAATACAAAATAGGAGGACATTCAAGATTTATTGATGCCAACTTGATGCTCATTTCTCCTCTGCATACTTGGCCTACTTATTCTTTAGTTGTCAAATACTAATTCTCCTATTGGTACACTGTGAAATCACTAGGCCACTTATATTCTTGGATGTAGACTAGGTTTCCCTAGTGACCTTTCCATCTTTGGTGTAGTAGCACTTTGACATCAATGATAAACTTTGCATATCCAACATCTAAGGAAATTCCTCTATCCAAAATGACATTGAAACTAAGAATATTTATGCTTTGATCTTTTTTCAAGAAATCAATGACTTGAGAAATTGTTTGACCATATTCACTTTTCCATGCATCAAAACATTTGATCTTTTTATCCTTTATCAAAATGGAAGGAATAAACTGGGGTTTGAAGGTAGCAAAAGAATCAATCTTTGCCTGCATTTTTTGCCTCTCACCATTCACATACTAAAATTCATCCAAGATTCTTTTCACTATCTTCTCTATTGGCTTGAGAGAAGTTAGACAACTTGGATCTCTTTGTATAACTTTGCACAAGGTTAGTAATGTATGGTGTGTAGGTTTCCATTTCTTGTATGTTAGTTCCAAAATAGAAAGATTGACATTCAACTTATCAATGGACTGAGACAAGGAAGAATAGAATTCATGCACATATCCCAACTTGTCAATAACCAATTTTAATCTATATTCTAAAATCTTCTCAAACACCTCAAGGATTTTTAATTTTGCCTCATCCTTTGTCTTCTAATTTTTCTTTTTCTAATATTCAATTTCTTTCTCCAAATTCAACTTATATGCATTTAACTGATCAAATAAGACTGTAATATCACTAGTTATTAATGGCATAGGGTATTGGTGTGGCACAATTTATTATATTTAATAATCACCACCCTTACACTTCTACTTTAGTTTGACATTTTCCAAATATAACCTACTCACTTCATCATTCATCTCAATTTGAGTTTTCTCATAGTCGAGCAATCTTTGTTCCATTTTCTTGATAGCAACTTGTGTAAACATTAAAGAGTGCACAGTAAGGGTGGTAAATTCAAGCATTGATGTATCTTGAAATGTTTTCACCATAGTTATTCCCCTCAACTCCTAGACTACATCAATAAATCTTGGCTTGTTGGTGTTCTTCTATCTGGCCCATATTGCTAGTCTCTGTCTTTGGGTTAAACCCACAACCACTGACACCATCTTCATAATCAAACTTAGAAACCATCATGGGGTCATCTTGATTTCTCACTTGGTCTAATAAAAAAAAATTCTTCAATTTAAGGCTAGGGATGATCAACATATTACTCTTCAAAAAAAATTGTCTAGCCTCATCAGGGCTAACATTTATTTCATCAATTTTCAAATCCTTGAAAGTCTGTGTCACAATTTGATCATGTTAAGATTCATCAGCACTCATTTTATTTATTTCCACATTTTATTCAAATCATTTCATCTTCATTTTGAGCCAAAAAACTTTGAATTATGGGGTATTGATGAAATAATCATCCTTGATGAACCTCATAAAAGCCACAACCCTTTCATCTTCTTGTAGTTCAGGCTCACCTTGTGCCTATTCATCCATTATTAATTCTAGTTTGCATGCTTTTATTTTATGACCAATAAGGGGTTGATCAACTTCATTTTCCTCTCCCATATACCTCAAAATAATGGCCTCCTCCTCAGAGTCACCAACTCCTTCAGTCATTTCATATGGAACTAGTAGAGAAACATCATCAATGTTTTGCCTTTTGGTAGGTGGTGAACTAGAAATAGTTGGATCTTGCACTAAAATTACATATAGACTAGGTTCTTGAATCACAAATCCTATTGGATTTTTGACAAGGAGGTTGGTATCCTTTGTAGGCTAATTCTTAGACTTGCCATATATTTTTTCAAAATTATCAATTATCAAATCTATTATTTTCAAAGGGTCCTTCTCTTCAATAATTTTTTTTTTAAAATTAAGGTTTTATTTTCTTTTTTCATCTTCAATCTTCTTCAAATTTTCCCATTTTCTTTTCCTATTATATACCTCTTGAAAAGTGACACAATTTCTCATCACAACCTCATCAACATTGATTTGATGGGATATCCCCATCTTGGTAAGGATAACCTGTCTAATAAAGTTCATGTGACCCTCTGGATCACAAACCCTTTCTGTCCCTAATTCCAAAGAATATTTAGCCTTCAAATAGGCTTACAACTCCTCCAAGGTATCTACACCAATGTATCATTCACCAAACATAGTGTAATCTAGAATAAATGTTCCCTACTTTTGTTTTTTCATCACATATTTCTCCATCTAGAGCATCTACCACATGAATTCAAGAGAAATAATTCCATTTGGCATAAATTTTAGCAACACATGGGGTGGGTGAGTACACCCATATACTTTGATTATAGTATGGTCAGGCAAGAAATACCAATCAAAAAAATTATGTTTGTAACCCTATTCTAACCTATGAGAAAGAGGCCTCAACATTTCTCTAACCTCTTTGGTCAATCTAAGAAAAAGGCTACCAAGGTAATTCATTATTATGACTGAGAAACCATCATGGAACACAACATAGTTACTATTTTGACAATGAGTGTCCCATTTGTAACACTAGCACTGTGTAGAAAATCTCCATCCATTTTGATCAATCATGCTCAAATCTATCCTTTTGGGCCAATTCCTTTTGTTTTGATAAAAATTAAATGACATAATAAAGAATAATATTTGAACTCCATAAGTGTCTTGTTCTCCCTTATTTGAAAAAATCCATCATGCAATTTTTGCTCAATAAATGATGCAAAATCATACTCAACATTAACCTCTGGGTTTTATATTCTCATGGACATTATAATCATGCCAATTGTAATTTTATCTTGGGCATCAATTCCTATCACTTGACACAAAGAAAAACATGTACTTTTAAAATACACAACAAAGTCATCAACTGTAAAAGGCTCAACTATAATGGTTGAGATTGAAATCCTTCTATTGGTGGCCCCTTTCCTCATGTACATGGGTAACTCATCACTCCTATGTGTATTTCTCAGACTGGTATATTCTTGTTCACTCTTCTTCAAGTTAAATTTTTTGAGGTCTTGCTTGTTGAGCATGAAGTAATCAACGATTTCATTTATGTCCATAACCACTAATGGTGACCCATTTGGCAACCTGATAGTTTTGGTGGCTAGATGATAGTGATGTGCCAATATCTTGATCAAATCCACATCAATGAATATATTTGGCACCACAAGCTTAGCCAAATTTAAATTCCATGGGTTTGTAACCAGTCCCTGTCCATCTTGATTTTCACAAAAATACCAAAAAAGGTTCCGTCTAGAGATATGGACTCTATAATCCTGACACCCCTCTACTACATCCTTGAATAGTTTATTATACCCTTTCTCAACTGAATTTGGTAAAATTTCCAATAGTGACTATTTAAGGGGTTGATTATTGGGAATAGGGGGTTCAGTGATCTTACTTGTAGACTCAAATTTATTAGGTACCATAGTTTAAACTAGGGTTTTGATAGTCAATCTACCAAACTAGTTGAAAATAAAGCACAAACTAAATACCAACTTTTATGAAGAGAGTGATGAGGCAGACTTACCTAATTGGAAGATGGATGAAGTAAACACATAGAGCTCGAATTCACCACCTAAAATCACCACTAAATTTACTTTAATGATGAAATACAAATAAATTCCAAATTTTATTATGCTACGGAGCCAATCATTTCACCATTACTCTAGTTCATGCCATGAAATCAGTAAATCTCAGCATTCAAGTCTTTCAAACATAGACCATTGATTTGGTCCAATCTAATGTTTGGGTGGGTACTTCAATCATGGGCATCAATGATAACCACTATGAGGTGGAGAAATAGTCATTTCAACATTTAATACTTTATCACATCATCGCAAGACCTATTTACATCTCTCATAAGACTACATGAGCTTCTAGATAGTTATACCTCATCATTTACTGCTTATCTCCACCCTGCAAGACTTGATACACATCATCACAGGATGGTAGGATACATGTTACCCCTTATACCTCATACCACATTATCAATAACCTTTTATTTGACCATTATGGGACCATAAGATCCTTTGACATCCCTTCACTATTTACCATATCACTACAAGCATTGGATTTAACTGTGGTGGGAGTATGGGACATACTTTATATAACTATTACCACTTACCACTAGCCCATAAGACCTTCTTTAAATTGTTACAGGGCTGTGGTATGTGTTAAAATTCTCCTAATAGGTTTCTCGAGTAGATAATTCATTCATTGTGATTTATATGTACCTTTTATAGTTAAATTTTTGACACAGAGTGTCAAGGAAAATATATGAAAAATATAAAGTGTGGACTCCAGAGAGTTAATATCTCTAACTATGTACATTAGGGTTTGGGTGGCTAATTTCCGTTGACTAAACCTTTAATAATGAGACATTATGTGATAGAATAATAAAATTGATGAGAATATTGAAATAAAAAAAAATTGTGTCTCATATATTATGAATGGCAAGATGGTGGGATACATGTTACCCCTTATACCTCATACTACGTTATCACCAACCTTTGATCTAACCATTATAGGACTATGGGATCCTTTGGCATCCCTTCACTATTAACTATATCACCACAAGCATTGGATTTAATTGTGGTGGGTGTGTGGGACATGCATTATATAACTATTACCACTTACTACTAGCCCATAACACCTTCTCTGAAATGTCGTGGGGCTGTGATAACCCATTTCTATATATCAAAACATCATAAGTGAGGTTTTTTCATGCTACGGGGAAGTGATAATTGTCTTTTCACTTCCTTTGGTTCTCACACACCTACCAATGCTATTTGAAAGTATTATGAGGCTACGGTAAGAGACAAAAAACACATCAATGATCAAAATACAAATGTATTTCACATAGACATGATATGGGATGCTTATGAATGACTCCTGGAATAATTGTAAAAGGAATATGGACTCCTAAGATGAATTTGATGAATTTTGTAAAAAATTCCTCAAAGAAATGTGGTTTTATGGTGATGGAATCCCATGATGAATGCTATGACAAGTGAATTGTTATGGAATTTCATGGAATTTCATCACCATGATACCACATTTCTTTGAGGTAGTTTTTCAACCAATTCACTACCTTGTCTATGATATTGTTTACTATTATGCATTGATAGATTTTTTCCAAGCATCCATAACTTGTTTGAAAGCACTTATTTTAGGATTTTAACCATAACAATAAGGTAGTGAATTTTTTTATAAAATGATTTGGTAGGCGTGAATTAAAAATGTGGTAGCATAGACAAGGTAGTGAACTATTTTAAAAAATGACTCAAATAAATGTGGTCTCATGGAATGCCATGACAAGCAAATGTAATTGACAACTGCTCTTAGTTAGTAGTTATGTAATGTGAAGTAATTGCATAACTACTTAGGTTGACTTTGTAAAAACTATATTATAATTGATTTTTTTTTCATCTATCAACATCTAGTTATTATTTATGCAATGTGAAGTAATGCTTTGAGTTTGAAAGATGTGCAATGCAATGTAATTAATAATTTGAATATAAACTAGAAAAATCTATTTTTTATAATTCATTAGTTAAAATATCTATTTTATTTTCTCTCTATAACTCTATTACTATGGAAATGCCTTTAAATTAAGAAAAAAACACTTTTTGTCTCTTAGTCTACAATTTTTTACAGTTTTTTAAAAATCTAATTTTTTCATGATATTTTCAAAAAATATTGGACTTTAGTTTGCCAGTTTTTTACCCAAAATATTTTTGTTTCTATGTGTAGAATATTATAGATAAATCAACATCGAAGGTTGAATATAGATCAATACCATGCATTTGATGAGAAAGTAGCCGATGAGAGGGACATGGATAAATATCCATGTCCATATAATGACTATCTTGGTGAAAAAGAAATCTGATTTATTGACATATGATAAGATATGGACATAGTGGTATAAACCTTTAGGATTACAATTATTATGAAGATAGGATAGAATTGCAGAGTGTGAGAGATGAAGAGGCAACAAACATAAATGAAGTGGCACCAAACATAGATGAAGAGGTAGCAATGTTAGATAAAGGGTTTGAAGTTGATAGAATGTTCAGATGATTGGGCCAAGTTGATGGAGAATGTTTTAAATCCTATGTATGCTAAATATAAGTTAAGCCATTTGACAACAATCTTTCAAATTCTTAACTTGCAAGTGGTGTTTGGTTGGATAAATGAGTGTAGATCAGTTATTAGCATTATTAAGTTTGTTGTTACCACCTGACTCTACATTACCAAAAAAAATGAAGTCAATGTAAAAGAAAATAACTAAAATAGGCTTAGGGTATGAAAATATTCAAACATGTGTGAATGGTTGTGTATTATTTTTTAATAATCTTGCAAGTGAGAGTGAATGTCCGAAATGTCATGAAGCGAGGTATAGATAAGGGTTAAAATCAGCTATGGTTCCTAGAAAGGTTCTTCACCACTTTATGATAATCCCATGATTACTCTAAATGTGTAGGTGTAGAGACATTACTAAACTTATGCAATGGCATGCCCAAAATAAGAGCAATGATGGAAAACAACATGTGCCTAATTCTAAGATGTGGATGGAATTTAATAATAGATGACCTAATTTTTCTCAAGATCCTCATAATATAAGGTTGGGTTTGGATCTAGATGGGGTGAACCCATTCTCAAATCAAAGTACTAAATGGTCAACTTGGCCAGTGTTTTTAGTAAATTATAACTTGCCTCCATGGTTAGCAACTAAACCATTTTTCTTAATGCTATCATTGATTATACCAAGAAATAAAAGTGTGACTTTAGATACAATCAATGCTTATTTAGAGCCATTATATGATGAGATAATGGAATTATGGAAAGGAATTGAAGTAATTAAATATTTAAGGGATGGTCATTTAATCAAATTCACTTTAAGATATTCCTTATTGTTTATGGTTCATGATCTTTTTGCATATGGCACATTATCTAATCTCAGTGTTCATGGATACCATGGATGTCCTGCTTGCAACTTTAATTATTTTGTGAGGCACTCAATAAGTTTGCATAAGTGTATCTACTATGGACATCATAGTTACCTTAAAATGGATCATCCATATCATCGACAAAAAACATGTTTTAATGGTCAAGAAGAGAATCGTGAAGCACCATTGCTAATAACGAGTGATTACATTATTGAGAATGGACAAAAAAGAATGTCATTTATTGAAAATGATGGAATTACTAGTAGTAGATATGATCCATGTAATTAAAGTTGTGTAAAATGGTTTTGCATATTATATAAGTTTCCATACTTTATGGATATAGCCATTAGGCAGATTTTGACTTTATGCATACTGAGAAAAATATAGTCTATGTTATTATAGAAACTTTTTTTGGTGCTTTTGATGCTATTTCATCATGTGAAGACTTTAAAAAACTAAATATTTACCAAAATATTTGGGTTGAAAAATGTGATGATGAAAAATATAGAAAACCTAGTGCTCCTTATGTCTGGACAAAGGAACAATGTGCACAATTCTTACAGTTGACGTCGTAGACTCACTTTCCCATTGGATATGTAAGTAGTAGTATTATAAGCCAAATTGACATTAATGTCTTAAGAGGCCTCAAGATCCATGACTATCATGTCATAATCAAGAATATTGTACCTGTTATGGTAAATTTATCAAGTTTGGCAAAGGGACCAAGATTGGCAATTATAAGGTTGGGCCTAATATTAAACAAAATGAGTCCATGTATTAATTCCTTCTAACTTTTATAGTTTGAGGGAGGAGGTTGTTGATGTCCTTTGTCTGTTAGAACAGGAATTTACACCAATAATCTTTAACATTTATATGCATCTTTTGACACATCTACAATATGAACTAGAGCATTATGGCCAAAAAATAATGAGATGGATGTATCCTATAGAATGATATATGAAGGTTTTGAAAAAAATTGTTCATACTAGGGAAAAACTAGAAGGTAACATGTCTTAGGGATATTCAATGCAAGAGGCCATGGGATTTTACACAAAATATATGAAGGATTTTTAAAATGTCAATCAATGTGTATAAGATGATGATGAAGATGAGAGAGTTACAAGTGAAGTATTAGAAGGCAATGGATTTAACTTTAATCTATCACATCAATAAATAAGTATGATACATGCCTATATTCTTCAAAACACATGTTTATTCGATAAGTGGCATATGTAAACAAAATTTACACAATAATATATTTACTTAATTACATTTACAAATTTATATTATTAATCTTAATATTTATATGTTAATATTTTATGTATAAAATATGAATAAGAGAATCAATCTTGGATGCAACATCGACTCAAAAGTGTAAATGTCATGATTTGATTGGAGGTGATTCTTTTCCAAAATTTGAAGAATAGATTGTTAATGCAGTCTATGATGAAAAAGAAGAAGGTCAAGATATAACAATGGAGGAAAGTGAGCTTTTAAAATCTAAAAATTTATGTGGTATGTATTTTAGTGGAATGTGGGTTTATGGTAGTCATTTAAGAGTGGAAGAAAAAGACAACGGAAAGACAAATTGTGATTGTGTTGTTAGTGTTGAATTTCTTCACAAAACTGAGAATAAATTTTATGTTAGATTCATCCAAGAAATTATTCAAGTGTATTTTGGTGAAAATAGTCCTATATTATTAAAATGTAAGTGGATCTAACCATCCATAGTATAATATGAAGAGTATGGATTTGTACGCACAAATACAGGACAATATTTATCAAAGATAGATGAACCATATGTTTCCCCTCTTCAAATGAACAAATTATTTATAATTGATGATGTAAGAAGCCTAGGATGGTTGTATGTCATTCAAATAGATTCTCATTCCAAATGAAAATTCATGGAAGTTATCGATATAAAGCTTGATGGTTAATATGTTAATTTACAAGAAATATTTGAAAAAGTGGATGAAGATGATGATGGAGTGTTTAAAGAAGAGATTTTGATTACCAATGAAGAGATTGGGAGAGAGAATGTATTGCATGTCACAGATGATGATGAGGAATAAAATCAAGTAGATGAATATAGGAGTGATCAGGATTCATAAGTGTCAATATCCAGTTGAAACAAGGGATAGTCATATTGATAGTTTGATACCTATAATTGTAAACATATTCTTGGTTTTTAACTACAAATTCTTTTTAATCTATAAACTAAATTATTTTTTAAGTTTCCATTTGTAGTTATCATCAAATTGTAAAGTCAACAATTATCAACTTATGAACTCAATAAAGTTTTATTGATTCAAGTTGTTGATTTATACATTATTGTTTATTTGGACTTCAAGAAATGAGGAAAATGACTATAAGGTGAAAATTAGTTGATCATAGTGATCATAATGTTGAAATTTCATTGATAGATTATGAGTAATTTCATATAGAAAAAGTGGCTAAGAATAATGAATATTTATCATGTCTTGGTTTCACAAGCAGGTAAATTGTAAATCCACTAATTATTATATTATTTATTTAATAGTGTTTAATGAAATATTATAGGTAAGAGATTTATGTATATAAGACATAATATGATATTTTTTTAATTTTATAGGCAAGAAAAAGAATGAAAAAAAAATGTAGAGAATAAACTAAAGGAAATAAAATATACAATGCCCCATCTCATAAAGGCCAACACATTTATGATTCAACAAATGTAGTTGGTAAAAACAATAGTGTGATGATGTGTAGATTGATATAGAATATGGTGATGTGTAGCTTGATATAACATATGGTGATGTGTATATTGATATAACACATGGTGATGTGTATCCTAATATAGCACATGATGATGTGCAACATCGTGATGATCTCTTATCAAAAAGTCTAAGAGAGATTATTGAAAACAATCAAAGAAAAGGAACAATAGGCCTATAGATGATTTATTCAACATTAAAGGATGTGTTTGAAGTGAAAACTATAGAGACTAGTAATGATATACCTACTCACTCCACACTTGATGTGGCCAAGGAGCATGAAGTTATGATTAATGAAAGTCATTAAGAGAGACCACTTGCATCTATTGTGCCTTAGAGTACACCTGTTGCATCTAGAACTTTTGATGGAACTAGTGGATCAACCATAAATACTAGTATTGGTTTAATAGAAGATGCATCTACATTTGTGAAAAGATAAATATTGAGTTACGATTTTTATAGATCTATAGAGAGGAATGCAAAATAAAGAAACTTAGAAGGCAAGAAGCCATTCTTGGTTGAGGTATTAAGAGATGGTGAACCCATTAGGTCAAATGCTACAAAGTGGGCCTTCAAATTGGGTGTAAGATGTAGGGCCCATTTGGATATTTTCAAATCAAGTTTTTCAAAGAAAGATCCATGAACTATGGAAAATGTTATACAAAAAATGCAAAATGCTTTTGAGACTACTGGTGGACAAATCTCTAGAAAATATTACAAGCAAAAGATTAGAATTTTGATGAATAGTTTTATATATAATTGCAGAAAAACAATCATGGAGGGAAAAAAAAGGTTAGAATCCACTCTATCTCCCAAATAGTGGGAGGTAATGAAAGAAAGTATGCATTCTAAAGAATATTTGGCAAAGAGTAATAGAGGCAAGAGAACAAGAGATAATGTGAGGGATGGATATACATTTGGTCGAGGTAGGTTGTAGGCCAAAATGGACAAATTTGTAGTAAGTGTATCACTTTTTGGTTCAATTTACATTGTGTTATTTATTTCAATTTTTTTATTAAATTAACTACATCTTGAAATTGACATTCTATTTTAGCTAGAAAATAGTAATAGAGAAGCAGGTGCAGAGATATTGTCAATTATATGGCAGCACTAGATCGACCTAGTAAATCTAAGAGTGGGATGAAGTAGAAATCTAGTTCATCAATAGAGATTTCATAGCCATCTATTAATTGCCTAGTAGGATCCTCTATATATCATGTCAACTCATATGAAAGATACCAATAGGTAATGAGTTGCATATTTGGTCTCACCTAGCAAGTTTCACAATTGGTTACCTCTGTTAACCCTATAATTTTTACATGGAATGAGCATAAGGATCTATTGATCTCATTTTTTCTTGTTCGGAAATTATATATACAAATGCCTCTTAATATGTAGATTATTGAAATTTGAGCGTAGGAGAATCCAACCCAGTTTATTTATTACTGGAGTGATCTATAAAATGTTCTTTTGGACAAATTTATAGCTTGCATTCTTTACTTGACTATTGAATGCTTTGTATATTTTTTTGCATGATGGTTAAACCACATGCAGAGCAATTTGATCAAAGTAGCAGGAAAATAAAAAGACCTTCATGATGTCAATAGAGCTATTGATATTGATAGTGATCATGATGAACTAGACAAGAATGTGCATCATAATCATCATAGTTGTGTTGAATTAGTTGAGGTAATATAATAGTTGTTAGTTATCTATCCCAATATTTTGTCATTATTCATACTTAAAATGTTTTATATCTCAATATAATATGTTTTTTATTTATTTTGCAGATATTTATTGATAAAATCCAAGAAGGGGATAAATTCCAAGTGTTGGATCCATTTGATGGTGTTGCTGTGGGCATTAGGCACATTCACTCACTATCCATTATACATGGAGTCAAATTGAAAGGAATAGGAGATGTAAATGTAAGTATTTTAAAGGTCACAAGTAACATACCCCTTACCTGTGAAGACAAAATAGGTGGATCTATCCATTTGAAAGAGAAATAAGGGACCTTCACATGATGGCCACTAAAATATTTGAAAAAATGACATAGTTGATGTTTATCATGTACTAGTTATTAGACAACTTGGCCCACTACTTTATGCAATAGTTTGAATGTGTTCATATTTAGGGATATTATTAATGTTTATTTCTATTTTGGAGTTTTATTAAAAAAAAGGCATTGTAACTTAGTTTTCTTAGTCACAACATTGAGAAACACACTTTGTATTAACACATTTTCCAAAGCAAAGACATAGATTTCTATCTTGCATCTACTATAAGAACAACTTTTATCAATAAAATTTTAGTATTTTTCCTTTTAATAGCTATTTCATTATGTGAAAATGAATTATTGATTTGTTTTTTTGTGTTTTATGTCATATGTTTTGTGGCACCTGTATCTAATACCCAAACATTTATTAATTCATCCCGAGTTTCAAATTAGACTAATCTATATTCCCTAATGCTATAAATGTTGATTCATGATAAATATTCATGGATTCATCAAATTCATGCTCTACATATTGAGAAAAATAATATTTATGCATTTTATGTGGTCTGTGAATAAAATTAAGGATCACTACCATACAACATGGGCCACTTAAAAGTCTCATAGCCACATGAATCTAGGATTATTTTTAGTGTTGTAATTGGAGGTGACATAATTAGTTTCCAATGTAATTGGAACTACTTTTATTGTGCCTTATATTAAGGTACTCTTATTACTTAATTTGACATGACTTGAGCAATCTACATCCTAATTGGAATTACCTTTCTTGTACTTAATATTATGACTTAAATTTTTCCATACTCTTGTCAGCTATAAATTAATGAATAAGTTAATAGTCTTAATCAGTATGGTAAGTGAAAAATCTAAAATAAGAGTCTAAAATTTGACATCTCTTCACATTTTTTAGATAGATATATTTAAAATATTTGTACTAATACTACTTATGCATCCAATGGAAGCTGAAAAGATACCTCCAGCTACAAATTTTAACAAGTAAAATAGTGTAATGGGTGTCTGTAATCATCATTTGTAATACATATTGAAGGTTTTCTAAATTCTTCTTTCAATAAGTGAGCATTTACAATTACATTGATTATATGTTTTTGATATTATAAGTCTACAAAGAGGGTACAGAGTCCAAGTAAAAAAATCCCAAGGGGTAGCAAAATAGCCAAAGGCCACTAACATCCAAAAAATAGTGGATAAACAAAAGAAAAATAGGAAACAACAAACAGACTAGGGATTAACCATAATAAAAACACTAGTTTTTTATCAAATCTTTCCAATATTCTTTGATGAACTTGAGAAGGTCCTCCATGATAGAAATTTTTCCTTCAATATCTTTATCTTCTTACAAGAGGTCTTACATAATCATCACGGAAGAAACCACATAGTGGATAACTTTCAAGTAAATAATGGTTAACACCTTCATTTTATTCTAAAGGGAGCACAAACCCTTATTCACTTCATTCAACTCCCTTTCAATCTATCTCTCCTCTTTATTGGTATTAATGACATCCTCCTTATCATAATCATAAGTGGAGTCATTCATCTCCTCAAAATAAATGCTTGCCTCCTTCTCTAATTGTTGATCAAGATTGGGTTTATCTTTTAATTTACCTACTTCTTCCCCCTAATCTGAGGTAGAGGAATTATCCACAATCTTTAACAGTGAATGTTTTTCCCCTACCAGTCTCTTGGATCTCCTGATATTCATTGAATTTCTTTCCATACAGCTCTAAAATTTAAAACCATACCCTTCCTCCATAATGTCCTCGCCTTGCACCTGGGCCTCCAAGTACTCTTTGTCACTGGCCACATTTTAAGGCTCTACCCCCACCAATTTCTTGTTCTTATTATTTACCTAATTGATCTTCTCATAATTGATCTAAATAATTAATTTCTCTTTTTATTTCCAAAAAAGGAAGGGTTATTTTTTAGCTCTCGTAGCCCTTCGATAGTGAGAGAGTTAGAAGTGTCAGGGGATCTAGAAGTCATAGATATTAGGGAGGGACAACTAGAGCCCAACATGAGAGGCTAGGAAAAGCTTTCAAACTTAGGGGATATGTTTGAAGAGGGGGGAATAAGGTTATTGCAAAAGGGTAGGGAACCATGGGGATCCACAAAAGCAAATTTGGCACTCAGGGGAATGTGATCATCAGGGTTGTTGTCATAAGAACTATCTAACACCTACACTTTTAAAGGCTTAAAGGGACACAACACAAGGTGAAATTTATAAATCTTGAAGATAAGATCTTGGTGGAGTGGAATGGTGGAGGTAGCTAGGTTTTTTCTAAGGAATTTTTGATAAACTTAATAGACGTCTCCAGGGATGACAGAAGGAAGAAAGGGAAGTTAACCAATATATTATGATGAAAGTGATTCAAAAGAGTGAAATGGTAATGATAAAATCACTTAAAATTACCTTCAAGGTTAAAATATTTCATGATGGTGAATCATACCTTATCCTAAGGGTTTAACAAGCTCTCTCTATGAAAGCCTCCCTACAACTTCACTGGTGATTCTCCTTCAATGAAGAATTTTTCAACCCTTATAGGTCTTAAACTTTGGTGAGTCTTTTCAATCTTCTACCCTCATAGTGTAAACCCATGGCCTTAGCAATTGACTCCTCACTAACAAAAAACTCTATACCTCCAACCTAAACTTTACGGTCACCATTCTAGCTTGAAGTAAATTTAATGGAGATGTTCTCATCATATCCATTCAAACATTAAATAAAATGAGAAATTCCACCTTAATAACATATACTCTAGAGCATATCATCTGCTTTAGTTTCATCACATGATAACATCTCAATTTTGACTCTTTCTCCTCCCATGACTGTTAAAGCTTTACCAAATTATTACACAGCTAAAAAGGGACCTAGACCAAAGTGAATTGCCACCATCAAGGATTAACATTAAAAATTGAATTGAAAAATTTGGAAGCTTTCAAAACCCACACCCAATCTTTAGTAAAATATAGGATGATTAATTATTTCACATATGAAAGAGCTTACTAGGATTTGTCATGCGAGAACATGCCTAATTAAAGGATTGAAGCTAACTCATGTGATATTGATTTTCTTCGAGTCAAAATACTCAGAACAAATGATGAGTATAACACAATGATGATGAATGAAATTATCATGAATAAAAATGATGAAATATACTACCAAATTGATCAAAATGATGATTAAATTAATGACTAAATAAAGTACCAATAGATAGAAATAAGTGAATAAAAATGACTAAATAAGTGACCAATTACAACAATCAATGAATAAATATACTACCAAATTGATCAATCAAAACAACCAATAAATGACTAAAAATGGTTTAGTCATCAATTTGGTCATGTTATAAATGACTAGCAATAAATTACTAATGGTCACGTGATCATGTTTGTTCATTTATGTGCAGTTTTTAGTAGTTTTTTTAATCATATATTGTTCTTTTTGTACTAGTGGTATCACCTTTTTTTATGTCTTCAATTCTTCCTTTCCTCTTTTTAAATCCTTTAACAAGTCATAGAATTAAATTACTAAGATCCTAATCGATACACCTACGGAGCTAGTCCATAACCAAGAGATTTAACCCCATAATAGGACACCCACACACTGGGTTGTTTCCATTTTGTATCTTAGTTGGAAAGATCTTGAAGAACCCTCTCCAATGGTGTAAATTAATGCTACAATAGTTTCATGGGGGTTGCTTTGTGCCTTTTTCTCTCTTTAACTTTCATTTTTGTAAATATCTCTTTTTACTGCACTATGGATCAAAATTTTATTCCATGTTTGCATAGCATATAACTATCATAAAAGTAAGAACAAAGTAAAATTTATTTAAGGAGTGAATTTATACACAAAATTACTATGTTTATTGAAATATAATGAAATCCAAATGTATAAAAGTCAAATTAGTCTAAAACCATCATTTTGTTAAATTTAGACATACGCCCTTAAATTTGGACTTTTACTACTGCCATTTCTAGTTTTATAATTGATGAAATTGGATTTTGATATTTATAATATTAGTTATTAAGTAGTATGATATTAGATTATAATATATATATATATATATATATATATATATATATAATTAGTTTTTATGTAGTGTGATATCAAATTCTAATATCTCTATTATTGGTTCTAAGTAGTGTGATATTAGATTCCAGTGTTTCTATTATTGATTTCCAACTAGTGTAAAATCTAATTCCCATTATATCCTAATCAATACCAATTATATAACATCCCATACTTATTCTATTACTACCTAATTATTTTTATCATAGTGACACCCCCATTTAAAAATGTAACTAAACATAAAAACATATAAAGGTTCACAACTTAATAAATTTGAAGTCAACTTAAAAACACTTTAGCAATAACTTAGTTTTAAAACCCTTTTTCCTCCAAAAGTGGAGCAAGAAGTCTTTACCCTTACATTAGATTCTATTACAAACATTAAATTGGGAAACCTTAGAATTTTCCCTAATCCATACAGATGCATCAATCAAAATTCAACCTACGCTTTGGAGGTTCATTTTCATCATGAATAAGATGGGAGAAGGAAACTAATAAAGGTGAGTTAATTCCATTGACAAGTAAAACCCCATAAGGCTCCCCTCCCTACGTGTAGATAGTTTCCACTAATTTTTTAATCTATTTTTTAGGTATGCATTGTTTATTTTAATATCATTTTTTAGGGTTGTACACCATGTACAGTGGGAATAAAAAATAAATAACAAAATTTCCACAACAATAAGTTCATTTGCCATGTTTTATTCCTATGATTTTTTTCTTTTAGATTTTATAGTCTTTTGTAGGTTAATTAAAAAAAATCAAAACATTGTTAGGAGCATCTACCTTTTATCTATGTATTTCTGATGTGTGTGAAAAATAAAATAGTCACAAGTTGTACATGACTAGTTCTCATCAAATTAGGTATTGTTCAACATGTTTTGCACAAAAATAGGGTTTCACCATCAACCTTTATACCTCATTCCATGCATAGCTCAAACAACACAAATAGGGTTGGATTTTTTCATGGGATTAGGTTTTTTTGGACACTCAAGACCCCTCAAAATAGATTTAGATCTAAATACAAAGTTTTACATGGTATTAGGCATTTATTCAAACTTAACCAAACAACTTTGATTATTAATCCAAACACCCTCATATCTAATTTTGGTTCCCCAAACTCTCATCCTATTTGAAAATGATAGACAATTAAAAATATATATTAAAAAATTATTCAAATTGAACTAGATAATTTCAGTCGAATTAAGCTCAAACCAAACTAGATAACCAAGGACTAATGTCACTTGAATTTTTTGAGACTCCATCAACTTGAATTTGAGATAGAAATAATAATAATAAATGAATTAATTACAAATATATCAATGAAATTAATAGTTCAAGGTTCTCCTTGGGCACCCAATGTTTTTATTTCCCATTAATTTTATCTAAATGTAATAATGATAAATAATTCAATGAAATAAATATCAACCTTCCATTCATATTAGATAATAGTGCATTGAATGTAAGGTCTTATTATATGTTATTTGTAATAAACTAACATCTCAGACCAAGATGATATTCAATATTTTCACCAAGTAACTTAACATTCATTAATGTAAATATTACCAACTTCCCTTCCCATACATATCTTTTCATTTTCATTTTTTGGTCGTATTAAAATAATCTATCTCACATACATGGGAGAACCATGTATGTTGGCCAATCTTGAAGAAGGCCATTATATGAGAGATCCTTCTGATAGGGATCAAATTTTACAATGAAGGTTGAAAACTCTATCTATATACACACCAAAGGTATTGACATCTAATCATTAAAATTATATCAAATCTCCTTCAAATATATTTGTAATTATTCCCTCTGCAATATATTTACTTTTAGATGAGTACAAATGAATCAATTTGACATCAACACCTCTAAACTGATCACTCCATTTAACCATAAGGTCATTTCCTATTTTGTGGAAAACCATTTTTAAAACTTGACAAGCTACTAATTTCTTGTGTTCTAGCAATTTCGAGCATTCAAAACAATAATTTTCCACATTTAAACCATTAAAAAAATATTAAAGGGTCTTAATCTCTGTTCATAAATTTAATGATATTCTAGCACAAGTTATAAACCCTCAATCTATGTCCTCATTATTAAAGGAACATTTATGTTTAAGAATCACCTTTGTTATAACATAATAAATTCTACCCTTAGGCCCTGTATTGTGAGTGATTTTAGTGCCATCACTACATGCCCATTTTAGTTCTATGATAACACTATCATCCTTTGAGTCTCTATAAGTGAGATCATTATGAATTGGTGGAATTGATGAGTTTGTATGATTTGACAATTCCCTCTCTTCCTATCCAATGTTGTATCCTTTATTCTCTACATATGTGAAAGTTTCAAATTCACAAACCATAAGTGACAGTCATACTTTTCCATCTAATACCATGTTAACATTGAAAATAATAAATCCTCTTCTCACATATCTACAACAAAAATAAGTAACGTGAGATAAAATCAATATGTAAATTTAATTAATGTAAATGTAAACAAACCTTAAAACTATTCCTTACTAAATTTCCCTATCGATCAAAATTTACCCCTAAAGACATGGGATCATGGTCAAATATTGAGACTAATGAGTTCATTATTATATTATTATATGTGATATTTATAAAATAACGTAACAATAATAATTATGTTGTGATAATATATATATTTAGACATTTATGTACTGACTTAACATGATTAATTTTGTTTGTAAACACTTGGTGTAAGAAGTTATTTTAAGGTTTCAAAACTTAGGTTCCTACTAAGAAACAATTATAATTCCTCATTTCTTCCCATTTTTTTTCCATTGAGTAAACTGAGTGAAAATGATGAATTTTCACTATGAATACTTAAGTTCATTTTCAACCTCCAATTTGGAAGTTTTTATAGGTGTCATTTTATTTCATTTACCAAGTCGATTCCTAGTTAGGGTTATTTCTAAGTTGGTTCCTAGCTATGGTCGATTACAAGTTAGTTCCAAATGTCATGTCAATTTTTCATTTGATAAATATAATGGAGGTTGGAACTCATTGGTTCTCTATGACACTCTATTTTCCTATCATAGAAATGATAAATTTTAGAAGTCATCACTTCTTGATAGCATTAAATTTGATGATCAAACATTTTTAGAAATGCTAAATACCAAATTAGTACCTATTGACACTAATTTTTTGAATCAACCAATATGAGGCTATTATGAATTGAGTTAGTTCCCAATAACTGTTATTTTAATGATTCACAATACAAAGTAGTAAAGTGTTGTTGGGGCCAACATACCCCCATTTTCTTGAAAAAAGGGACCCTTGAGTGCTTTGAACCTTAACACTAAAAATTTGGCATGTTTAAGTGTTATTGGAATCTAAAGATCATCATTTTTGATAAAATGGATTATTCTCTTTTCATTATTGAACTTTAATTTACCTAATCTTACTAATGATTTACTCTGTGTATGGAAAGTGTAGGGTTCATGGAGATAACACTGATAAATATTGATCAAAAGTTTCACAGTGTGGTATAACCCAGGCGTTTACCAGCCTTTGGTCTCTAGGGAGGAGATCTTGACCTTCCTTTAGCAAAAACCTAGGCCTAAAACCCTTAGTTCAAATTAAAATATTGATGGGAACATTTGGTCCTATTGTAGACTTAAGCCTAATTTTTATATTAAGGCTTGGTTGTGTTTCTTAAACACGACCAAACCTTAACATAAAAATATGCTTAGTCCTCATATATTTTTCCCCTTTTCATTTCCTATTTTCCCTAACCATGTCTAAATATGGTTTTGTAGGGTTCCTTTTTATTACTTTTAACATGGTCCCTTTTCATTTATGTCTTAGCCTATGGTTTTAATCCTAAGGCCCTATCATATTTACTAATACAAATGAGACCTTAGCCTTAACATCTTAGCCTAAGTTATTTATATCCTATGGGTCCCAACTCAACATCCTCGTTTCTTCATAGATCCAATGATCCTCATTTCATCATGGGACATGATCTAATAGAGTGAAAAAAACCTGAGTTTTAGCCTAAAGATCGTGCATCTTGAGAGATCCAATAGTCCATACTTTCTCACTTTATCTAATCCAACAAAATGAAGAGTTTCGACAAAAGTGAACACTTGACTTTAGGATCAATCATGTGTAATTATTTGGATCATCATCCAATGATCCTCACTACTTCTTGGCTTTTAATCCAACAGAGTGAACACAATATTAAAAAGTCAAAATGTCATGGATAAGTTATAGGGACCCTATAGGGTGTCAATATTATCTGGAGTAAGTATGGAAGTGCTTGGTTTTCATCTAGTCCTTCATTATGTTCATCTAGACATTCTAATCAAGTGGAAAAAAATTTGAGTACATACTTTGCTAACATCACCATTTCCATGTGTGGATGAGTCAAGTAAAATTGGTCATATGGGTGTGTTCAAATTTGTGCCAAGTTTATATTACCCAAGTTTCAAGTCCTCTACATAATCACATCAAAAGTTATTAGCCTTCAAAGTTGATCTCTCAAACAAAATCTGTCATTTTCCCATACTTTGCCATTTTTTTCAAGGAGTCCAAAAGAGCCTAGTAGGTATTTTCATGAAGCCATATCTCTTACATGATATAACTTCAGAGGAAATGGTCAAATGGTTTTGTTCACCTTTGTAAAAGGAATAGTTTTACTAAGTTTGAGATCATATGACTTAGTACGTAAAAAGATATAAGTATGAAAAGTTGGCTCCCAAGCAGTTTTAGACTATTTTCCTGACAAGTATATGAACATCATGCAAAATCATAGAAAAGGGCTCATTTCAACATTTTATAGAGCTCCCAGGACCAGTAGATCAAATGGGTTTATTTCATTTGGTATTAATTCAACTCCTTGAAAATTTGGTGCCTTGATGAGTTCTCCACTTCAAAATTAAAAATTGTAAAGTTGGCCAAAAAATAGATGACGGTCTCACAGATGTCAAATTTATTCGGTTGAAAATATTTTTGAGATCTTAAATTTGACGGTATTAAGAACGTCAATGATGGCCTAGCGGACGTCAAATTTAAACCAAGGTAAAAAATTAAAATATATTAAATTTGACGATCTTATGGACATCAAATACGGTCACGTGAACGTTAAATGGAAGTGAAAACAAAGCCTAGTGGGCATATTAAACATGCCATATCTCTCATTCACTGCATTTTCAAGAGAAATGATCAAATGTGTTTATTAAACCTCATGCAAGGAACATGTTTGACAAGTTTGAGCTCATGAGACATAGCATGTTAAAAGTTACGAGCATGAAAAGTTGACCTTCAAAGCATTTTGGCTGGTTTTCTGGGTCCAAACAAAGCCTAGTGGGCATATTGAACATGCCATATCTCTCATGCACTGTAGTTTCAAGAGAAATGGTCAAATGGGTTTGTTAACCCTCATACAAGAAACATTTTTCGCTAAATTTGAGATCATGTGACATAATGCATAAAAATTTATGGATGTGGAAAGTTTCCCTCCAACGCATTTTTTGTTGTTTTTTCAGACAACCAATTTGGGTGCAAATATATATGAGTGAGCATATTGGCAAGTCCATATCTTTCAAGCATTGCAGCTTCAAGAGAAATGGTCAAATAAGTTTTTTCACATTTATGCCAAGATCATATGCACCAAATTTTAGCTCACCTTTTATTGCACATCAAAAGTTATGAAGACATTGGCCTCCTAGCCATATCTCACTTTTTTTCCATACTCAGTCTTTTTCTAGGGAGTGCAAACAGCAACAAGGGACTTCACCAACACAGGGACCACTAGCTAGTTAATAATATTCTATTTTGTAGAATTTTGTGATATTTTGAAATATAATATTTCATTGAAAAGGTATATGCGAATTTGTTAGCATATTTGCCTATATGTCAATCCACTTTGGAAAAACATATGTATGTTGTAACTTGGTAAAAAGGACAATTATCCTTATCTCTAGGGTATTTTCTATCTTATGACTGACTATTATATTGTCTTGTTCTTATATAAAAGGTAGTATTTTTTCATTTTGTAAGGGAGGGACTCTGAGCAATTATATACAAGAAAGCATTTTAATTCAACAAATGAATTCTAAAAGGATTGTTTGAATAGTGTGTTAAAAGCTAATGCTATCTCTCAATTGCATGTTAATGTCTTAGATTTGAATGGTTCTTTGTATTTTGAGCTACATTTTCTGTCATAAGGTTGTTAATTTGTGTTATGCTAGATTAGCTGAAAGATCTTAGGTATACTTCATTTTATTTGCTCTAAATTTGGATGTGCTCATGCTATTCATGTTACAATAGTAAATTTTTTAAAGTAAACCTAGTTATTACTTGTGATTTAATATTTCAATTGATGCTTGTCTGGTTTGTGATGAAATCTGGGTTCATGCTATTTTACATCATAAATTGGTTCATGTATGCTCAAATCAAATAGAACCTTGTCATGATATTTGAGATAGAAGCTTGCAATCATGCTTTCTTTTCTAACTTACCCTCCTTTTTTCTATTTTCTTTATCAAATCTCACTTTAGTTTAAGGTCATTGTTAATATCCACCTAGGTTAGTTTGTGGATCATAAATATCATAAAGTTTCAAATATATAGAACCCTGGTGGCTCCCAACCACCAAATTAAACAAATATTGTGGACAACTCTCATACTCTACTTTTATTCCACCATAGACATCCCAAATTGTCACAAACTACAACTCATAACCTAAATCCTCATGATCCTAAAAGGAGAAGTGTTCATCAACACTAAGAGCACTTGTGAGGTAGTTAGAAGCATCAATATGTGTTTAAATGAAATTAGACATTCCATCAAGATTTGTGTGGCCCAACAAAACCTACGTCAATACCAAAAACACATAAATGCATATAAAGACATTCTAATTATTTTATATCTTAGGTCAATTAACTTATAAATGTAAGTCCTCACCAAAGCACCAAACTAGCTTAGGTTCCCATTTGCTTCAAGTTTTTTGACAAATCCTAGTCTTGACACCAAAATATATTTGGTGTCCATACTTGTGCCAAGTCATCTTATATGTCGGTATCGATCCTTCATTTCATTTGAAACAAGTAATTCTACCTTGAAATATATGATTCAAGTAAATCTAACTATGTAGACTTCTTGCATGCCATTCCCTATGTTTATTTGATATTTTGAGCATAGTGAATATGAAAGGAAAATAGGAGTACCTTTATTTTTCAAATTGACAAACTAAAGACTTCTATTTTTCCTTGCAAAACACTGTAATTATCATGAGTTGAAGCCCTTACCTTTATGAACATCATTATTTGTCCATATGACCCATGTAAACATCACTTCCCCTAGCTTTGTATACAAAAATACCTTGAAATTTTCATAATAATAGCCTATTTTATGAATATATTTTCAAAAATGAAATATCAATATCATGGGTATGAGAAATTTTCTTCATTGTAAACAACTATTATAAAAATTTATGATTTGAGGCTGGGCCCTGTCAATATGGCTAATTTTTAGGATAGGCTACAAGCTAAAAATAAAACCCCTATCACTCAAAGACTCTTGTAGAGTGGGATTTCTCATGTTACTATTTTCCCAAGATTATTTCTATTCACAAATTTAGTACTTTTCTGTGCCAAATATTATGACTAGGAGACTAGAGAATTGAAAATAGTTGATGGTGAAATAGTTACGAAGCTAGACAGTCGATCAGTGAATTATGTCTTCAAAATTATGGTAAGATAAGAGTATTCTAAAATTACCAAATAAATTATGGATATTCATTTCATAAAATATGTGGATGATTTTAAAATGGTATTAGCCCAATCATGGCTGAAAGACAAGAAGAAATGACCATCTAAGGTGCCAAATTTTTCATAGATCAAACAATGATAATGTCTTATCAGATATAATAACACTCTTGAATAGAGTGACGGGCCATGAAGAAATTGGAAAATTTCATACGTGGATGTGTTTATTTATAAATATAATTTATGGTGGAGAACAATATATAGATTGGGCCGAGAACATCAATGATAGTCTACATGAAAAATTGGTCAACTTAAAGTCCACCCAATGTTACTATATGACTTCTTATCTATTTTACTCCATTTCATCCATGAAATGTCATGGCCTAAACTCATGACCAAAGGAGTATACATCAACACAACTTCCATTTATGAATATATTATCAGTTGGTGCTAGAAGAAAGTAAAAAACATTTTAGTAGAGTAAACAAGGCCTTCACTATGCTAATAGTAAAAACATTGGATGGAAGTACTACAATGAGGGTCTCCATTGAAGTTGCATCTCTATTCGTGAAAAATGATAGTTATTTTATTCAATTTCCAAGGTTCACATATATCAAAATTGGTGTTTTAATGAGTTTTTATATAAATTACATTGAATTGCCAACAAAATAATGGTTTTGATTGAAGTTTACTAACAAATTAGAGAAGTAAACATGAAGTGTAAAGAGAGAAAAATATATAATCCACTTTCTAATTAGTTTTCCCTATTTTATATGAAATAATTATTTTGATGCTTAGAATATTGAAATAAATTTGGTCTTCATTAAAATGCACTTATACAAGCCTAAGAGAAATGCTTTTGATAGAAAACACTATTTGGGGGCCACATTACAAATGGGAGAAAACTACCATCATATTATTTAAATTGAATATTATTGGGTAGATTTTGAGGATGATTTTGAAGTGAGGAAAAGAGATTGGATATGAATGCCTTTACTCCATCTAATGTCTTATAGACTTGCATGGGTTATTGAGGGCATTGTAAATGATGGTAGTGATTTGATTGACCATAATTATGAAAAGAGCATGCAATATTTCCTTTTACCACCAATAGTTGGGATAATAAATAGTTATTTGATTTAGAGGATTAGACTAGAATAGTATTTCAAAAATATAAATCTTGGTTTATAAATAATTTAGTTGAGCACACAACAAGAAGAATTTTGTTAAAAGGAGAAGCTTCCACAATGAATAAAATGGTGACTATATTTGGACCATTTTATCAAGTTATTGTGTATACAAAAAGGAGTCCAAGATCAACCAATGGAGGTGATTCAAAGGATACAAAAAAATTGAAGTGCCAAAGAAAAATTGTGGTGAGTATGTAACACCCATGAATAATTTTTAAATCAGTAGGCCCCCATATTCTCTAACACAAGTAAATATTTATACTTCTAAAAATGTTGAGTCTTCAGTTGTAACAGATAAAACTATGTGTATGAATTAAATCTATATGAAAATAAACTAATAAATCAAATGATTTAATATAAACTAAAACAATTTTAAGATAGAGCAACACCAAATAAATCAACTAAACTAGTAAAAGAACTACTTAACAAAACATGCAAACTTTGTCACCCTTTCCATTATGTGATCAATGGTAGATTTGATCTTTATGTGGAATGTGGATGTTCTATCCTTTCTCCAATGTAAATTGGGAATGGATAAAATTTTGATAATAAAATGTACTTTTGATGGCTTTGATTCACTTTTAATTTTCTTTAAAATTTGATACCACTCTTTAGCTTGAAAGTGGATGAATGGAAGTGATGATTTGCATGCCTATTTATAGGTTTTTAGAAGATAAATCAAATGGTAGAAAATTATTTGAATATTTCAAATTATCCAAATAATCAATGGTGGATAATGAGTCCTCATCCATGAGGATGATGACCAATTCAAATGGTTGAGAGAAATAGGGAGTTGGTTAGTTGTGTCACAAAGAATAAGTCAAGATATTTGACAAGTCAATGGGTGACTCAATGATAGTTGAGAAAGTTAATGGATTGGTTGGGTGAGTCAACATGTGATGGGGATAAAGGTAGAGGATGTCTGAGTGAGATGGAAAATCTAGATATATTAATTGAATTTGAATTAAAAGTGTGCATAATTTATTAACTTTGAATTATTTAATTATTTGAATAAGGAGGGAATTGGTGTTAATTTGAATTTAAATTTAATTGAAGAAGAATTAGCATTAATAGGTGCATTTAAACATTAAATTAAATTTAGGTGTATACATTTTCCCCTATTTGAAATGATGTTGCAAAGTAATACAATTTCTAAGAATAGTAGAATAATTAGAGTTTTGATGATTGAGAATAAATAATCACCCTAGATGAATGAAGATGAATGTGATGTTGACCCTTTGATTGTTCATGTGGAAAGCAAAAGAATACTTGAAATGAATGAAAGATGAAAAAATTATGAAGTGATAAATACCATCAATAAATCAATTTACCAGAACTGATATCACACTTATATAATTAAGGCATGTGTATCTGAGTTACCCTTAATGATGAAAACTAGATAAATGATCAGAAATGGAATATTTACTATTTTAAGACTACACACTTGGTTGGTGCTCAAGACCTAAGGTTCACGTGTGCATATGTTGGAATGATATATCCCAACAATGGTAAGTTATGGTTCTAAAAATTAAAAATATATATTTTATAATTTGAGTTAAATATTTAAAAAATGTATAGTTTTAAGGAGTTGATAGACATTCAAAATGCTTTGATTAAGGTTGTCCTGAAATAAGAAGAGAATTAGGTGAAAATGTGAAAATAAGGATGTGGAGGGAAAATATTTGAATTAGGGGTGGTAGGGTATATGTAGAGGAAAGGGGAATTAGAAATTTATTTGTGCAATTTAGATTTCTAGAGTGATTTGTGAAAAAAAATTATGAGTGAGTGATTTAGCTTTGAGTGTGTGAATAAAAATAGATCATATCCCATTTCACCTACATCGTAGTGAGCACATTAGGAAACATTAGAGTCCTGAGCGGAGAGATCCTCTATTGAGTACAATTTCAAACCTCAGATCTATGATTTTGATGAATTTATTATATTTTAAATTTAATCGTAATGAATTCATAATTATCATAGTTGTTATTTTGACAATAAAAGTTACAAAATCATCATTCGTAATTGTCAAATCATGGATCTAGGTAGCGAAATAGTTAAATAGGGTTGTAAAATCATTAATTAGAAATATAATAAAATATTTTTGAATTCATCAAACATAGTAGTGAAATTATGAAAATGAGTAGCACAATTATTGATCAGGGTAGCAAATTCATAGGGAGGAATTAGTTTGGAGGAATTAAAAAATTGTAAGATAGAGTGGAAAAATCATTTAAATGAATAGATAAATTGTTAAGATTACATAATTGGGGATTTTAACTATGAAATTAGTTATTCAAGTTGTGCAATCAATGGATGGGGTATCATAATCTTTGGGGTTTGAAAAAGGGGTTAATTTAAGAAATAAATAAACATGAAAAAGGGTATATTTAGAAAGAATAATGAAATTAATGAATGTGAGGATGCTAGTTGTTATAGATTTATGTTGAGTTTTAGGATTAAAATTGTGGAAATGTATTATATTATTTTTTTATGAGGTATTATTAGTATTAATGAAATAGGAGTATAGTCAAAGAGTATTATCATGTATTGTAGGCTTTATTGATTATAAATTTGAGGTATTATAGGTGATAAGACTCTCTTACATTGCTCAATTATCATAGATTCAATATGATGGGGCTTTATTGACTGCATTGTCTGCGATATGGCACAAGGAAATGAGCACATTTCACCTACCTATAGGTGAGATGTATGTGACCTTGGAAGACTATGAAAAATAATGGGGATCCAAATGTGGGGGACATGAGTATATTGAGGTAAGGGCTCACATGAGATTAATCTATACAAGATATTTGGTGAGATATTGATTCTAGTGGTGAGAAGAGAAGTAGATATATATATATATATATATATATATATATATATATATATATATATGGATTTAGGAATAGATTAATTGAATTTTATGCTCATTTTAGTTGTCAGTGGCATCATGCTACCTGAAAAGTGTGGCATACTATGTCTTATTAGTTTGTTAGATGTTATTAGTGATATGATCAAGATGGAAGAGAGGTTCACATGGGGGTTGTGTGTACTAGCACATATGTATAGGTATTTTCATCATGTAATGTATTAATATGTAAAGGAAATAGGTCCTTCTACTTTATTCCATGTATGTTCTTAGGAGAATATTATGGTGGAGCAGTTGGTTGGGAATATGAACACCAAATCAAAGGATGAGCCTATTATGTATGGTTGGCATGTGATCATAGGTACATAGAGGCCACACTTAGGTGACCTAGAGTTTTATAGCAGAGGTATGGATGATGTGGGCAAGGATTAGATTACTTTGAGGCCATATCAAGAGATAGACTTCTAGTGGGCATAGGATAGGATATACATGGACTATATAATGACACAGTTCTATATGGTGGGTGTTCATGAGTATACCATTGAGAGATATCATCTTAATAGGGTTATGAGATAGTTTTCTAGAGGTAACACACTCTAATAGATTCACACATGTTTTAAATTCTACTAGAGAAAGATGAAAGTGGGGTATATCTATTGATCTAAGGATTTTTTAGCATAATTGGACACACATTTAGATAGTGACATGCATTGATAGGAGGGATGTGATTGATGTGGGGGTGTTGGATGGATATGTAGAGTGGTGGGATAGATAGTAGATGATGATACTCAAAGTACCATATGATCCTCCACACACTTGGAGATAGATATTGATAGCCAAATTAGGTAGATAATCATACGGTACATGATTAGGATCTAAGATTAAGAGGGACGTGATAAGATAGAGGGGTCAGAGATAGGGATGAGGATATGGATAGAAGGGGATTGAGTATATAAGAGACCTAGCTAGAGGAGGTGGAGGTGACATATATTCATTATGTCAATATATTATAGAAGGAAATGGCAGATAAAGAGATGAATGCTATATAGAGGACCCTATTGGGAGAGGAAAGACTCCTCTAGTTATTATTGATAGTGATGAAGAGTGGGAAAGATAGATAGAGAAAGGGGAGATAGGTTTGGGCCATTAGAGCTAGATAGGTCATAGGAGGATCATACACTGATAGGTAGGTTTTATGAGGAGATATAGGCATAGCATGTAGAGATTATTGGATTAGATAGAGAGGTGACTAGACTACAAGGGAATATGGTTAGCAGGTATGGTTAGTTAACTTTGAGAGTGTTCAAAATCAAACATCAATAGGGTGAGGTGGATATACTATAGGCTAAGGTAGAGATATTAGATAGGGATGACATGGAATTAGAATTTGGACTTGTGACATAGGATGTAAAGACCTAAATGCTTGATGACAAAACACTGACACAACAATACAAGTTAGAGAGGGATACTACATGGGTGGACTTGGCATAGACCATGGTATTATTATCAGGATAGGGATAGGTGGAAACACTAGATAACATCATTTGGGATATGAAAGAGTCCACATACTAAATGATTTTTTATGAAGAGGTTGTTTCATGTTCATAATGAACACATTCATATAGGGAGTACTCAACCAATAGATCTATGTTAAGGAGGTCAGTTCAACTAGTAGATTTAGAGAGGTCTATGAGATAGGGATCATAATGGGTCATATGGGTCCTTTAATGAGTACAACATAGTGTTATGATCTTAACTTTACTGTAGATGCCCCATTTGAGGGTTAGTGAGAGGCTTTATATGCCTTAAGCATGATATATCGATGTATATACATTTTTTATATCTATCATGATTCATTTTGGCTATCAGACTTGTATTATTATGATGTGATAGACATTATGGACATTATGGCCTACTTATTTATTTATTTATTTTATGTATGGATTATGGTGTATATGGATAGACATCATATGGTTATTACTATTCTTTTATACATGAGTTATGATTTATATGGATAGTTATAGTATGAATAGTACCTATATTTCCTACCTTTTGAGTTACAATGGCACATGTTAATCATGTTCATATTTTACTATGGTATGTTGATAGTGGTTATGGATGTATGCATGATTATATAGTTTTATTATATTTAGTTTTGATTTGAATTATATTTAAAACATGAAATAGGTGAATAAGTATTGAGCAACCTATATTTTGATTAGCATAAAAAAAAAATCACTAGTGATATAAAATAGTCATGATGAATGTTTGTGTTTCATGCATAAGAAATCAAAAGAATAATTTGTGGAAAATAAAGTGAATCATGATATGGATAAATGATACCACACTATAACATAATACACAAAATAATCTGGACACACAATCAATTAAAACAAGTCAAAGTTTAATATGTATAATACATAGTGCATCATGAGGTATGAAGTCATCATAACACTAGATCATAATACACAAAAATATTTTGATAAACACACTTTAAAAATAAACACAAACTTTGAAAATAAAAAATTCACATAAAAATACAAATCGGACAAATAAAGATAAATTCTTTAAGATAAATAAAACAAAATTTCACAAAGTGATTTAAGACAAACAAGATTAAAGAAAATAACCAAAATAAATTAAAGTAATGAGATGTAAGTAAAATAACCAAGAATGGTTAAGGGAACAAGATATTATAACTAATAATGGTTAAATTATGATATTAATAAAAGTAACCAAAAATGGTTAAGGTAAGGGATAATAGACTAAACATATAAACTAAACAATATGATGACAAAACATAGGTGAAAACAACACATAATTAATCAACACCTAAAAGATGTAACAAAAGACTTAGCATCCTAGGCCAGGGTTGAGACATTTGGTATCCAAGATACTATTTGAATAATTGATGAGGAAGTAGGAAAAAGAGCACATGGATTTAAAATGAAACCATGTTTGTAAAAATGGATGATAAGGATGATGGTGGCCGAGATGATGTTAGAGACCCCATGTCTCTAAGTATTGCCTACATTATCCACCATAGATAAAGTCCATGTGGGGATATTAGGCCAAATGTAATTCTCTTAATATGGGAAGTGATGATAAAATGGGTTGAGTGATGAAGAATTGAGTGTTTGATGAATAGATGCATGAGTGCCCCTCCCAATAAAAAGTGAGTGAATGAAAAATGATGATTGGTGTGAGAGATAGGTAGGTTGGAAAAAAAGTTGGTAGATATAAATAAGTGAAGTAACATGTGTAGTTTGTAATGTTTGTTTGTAGTATAAATGTTTTATTCTAATATGTGTATAAATAAATGTGATAAATATGGTTATATATAAGACATTCCTTTATCATGAGTGAGGTCACATTTTCAAAAATACAAGATCAAACCCTAAGATAAAATGTTATGGAACAAGTGAAGAAACAAGTGACAAAAGATAATGTGTAAATATACAATGGATGAATACAATGCGATGCCCCAAGTAACTAGGGTGAATATAGATAATGGATTATGCATGGTGATAAAGACCTAGTTTTCACCATGGTACTTGCCCAAAGCACTAGTAAACTAATTTTCACTTATGGATGAACTATTTTTTATTTTATTTTTATTTTTTTCATTTTTTTGACTTGTTTAGACTTTTGACCATTTTTTTTAATTTTTATTTTTAATTTTTAATTTTTTGACACCTAAGATATAAACAAATGTCATGTATAATAAGTGAAGCATAGAATCTCTTAAGGTGTATGATGTTTTTACATTCATCAAGCTCCTCTCCATATTTTGTGGCTAACCTAAAAGATCCTAATCCATATTTGGAAATAATGATATACAGGTCCAATAAATTGGGTTTAAATTTTCCTTTATTTTCTCTCTTAGTATTATTATTCTATTTCTTTTCCTTTAGAACAAGATCTCTGATGTTGAACTTCCTAGATTTTATCATTTTATTATAGCTATGATAGAGGTGATTTTGGTATAATTTAAAATGGTGTAAGGCATGAAGTTCAATAAGATTATTCATTAATGATCTATTTTAGGGATATGCACAAACATGGAATTTTGACTTCTATGGGTAGAATAAACTCACTACCATAGACAATGAAATAAGGGGTTGCCTCCATTGGTGTACATATGTTAGTGAAGTATGCCCAGAGAGTGTGATAAAAATGTGTATGTTATTCATGACCAACTTCATTGATAAATAATTTAAGTATTTAGATAATTATTTTATCTATTACCCCATCTTAGCCATTTCCTTACAATTAGTATGAATCAGACCAATTGTGCTTTATGTGATAGTTTTTCAAAGAGATTTGATTAATTTATTTCAAAATAATATTTTGTTATCATAAATAATAGTGGAATGGATACTGAAGTGCCAAACAATGTGGTTTATGATGAACTTAGAGATCTATTTTCTAGTAACATATGTAAGGGACATTGCCTCAAACCACTTGGTAAAGTACTTGGTGGCAGTAATAACATTTTTTTGACCATCAAATGAGTTAGGATTGATTTTTATAATGAGGTATAATCCCCATATGGATAATGGCCAAGATGTGGTAAAAGTATGCAAAGTTTGTGAAGCACTATGTATAGAATCACCATGCTTTTGACAAGGTATGCATTTTTTAACATAAGAAGATGAATAAATTATATTTTAGGCCAATAATAATCTACACATAAGATATTTTTGGATAGTAATATGCCACTATAATATGTACCATGAATTACCTCATAAACTTAACAATGGCCAAGGTAGATTATTCAAAATTTACATAACATAGAAGTGTTCCATCATAGCCTCTTTGATACAAAGTGTTTACAAGGATTGTGTAATGGGTTGTGCATTAGATAAATGATTTACTTTGGTTTTAGGATAAGTTAGGTGGAAGGGTGTTATCATGGAGATATGAAGAAATATTAGGATACCAAGAAGTACGACCAACCACCTTGCTGACCATTTCAAAATCAAGCATGTCATAAAATGGTATCATTAAGGACTCTATAGAATAATTTTTTGAGTTTTGCGTTAATATAATGTAACAAACCAATGTTCACCATGGCATCTACTACCTTGTTGATTCATGGTACTTTTTCAAATCAGATAAATAGAAAAGACAACTTTAAACTATAAACCATC
Organism: Torreya grandis; assembly: GCA_037957365.1. NCBI lineage: Eukaryota > Viridiplantae > Streptophyta > Pinopsida > Cupressales > Taxaceae > Torreya > Torreya grandis. Next base: position 827,696 of record JARHVA010000263.1, on the reverse strand, counting down.
CATTTGTATGGGATTAACTTATCATCACAATCTTGGAGTTCATTAGTTATTTGACTTATGATAAGTTTGGAATCACCAAAGACAAGAATATGTTGGATAACTCATTCTATATAAATTTTGAGACTAGTTTTGAGAGCTTCATAACCTGTGATGTTTTTGGTACAAGGAAACATGATACTAAATGATTTTTGGAATGAAATCCTCATCTGGTGTGACTATTAGAATATCTTACCCTAAACTATGGTTTTTTAAGGAACCATCAATTTTTTTGGTAAACTCTATTTTCATTAATAGACATTATTGCTTCATTTGGGAATTCTATAATAAGAGGTTTTTTATATTTGGGAGGTGCCTCTGCTAGTGCATCTACTGAGACTTGTCCCTTAATTGTTTTCTACTTAACATACTCAAGATCAAACTCACTAAAAAGCATAACCCACTTAGCCATCCTACCTATTAAATCTATTTTGGATAAAATATACTTGAGAGGCTCAATTTTTTCAATGATTTTGGTTTGATTATTGAGAATGTAATGATGGATTTTTTGTGAAGTAGAAATAACTATGAGACATGCCTTTTCCATTTGAGAATAATTAAAATCATAAGATACTAAGGTTACTATTATATAATACTCTACCTTTTCTGACCCACTATCATCATGGTGTGCCAATAATTCCCTCAATGTAAATTTCATTGATGATATATACAATAGAAAATGTCTACTATAATAGTTGGCATTAAAATTGGTGGATTGAAAATATATTGTTTAAGGTGTTTGAAATTTGTAGGACAATTCTCATTCAAAATGAAAGGAGTGTCTTTATTTAATAAAAATGTTGTAGCACACTTCTTTGATTTTAATCTCATATTATATTCTCTCATTCTTTCAAATACGCACTAGATTAATTTGGGGTGCTTTTATCTAGATTTTGATTTTGTAAGTATGTCATCATAGTCCTCCATAATATTGTGAACCACATCATGAAAAATTACATTCATTTCTCTTTGGTATGTGGTTCTAGTGTTCTTTAGACTAAAGAATCACCTGATAGCAAAAGCCTCCCCATGGTATTGTAAGTTTTTATTTTAAGTTGGTCATCAAGGGCTATTTATATTTGATTGTAGCCTAAAAAATCATCTATTAAAGACAACATTTTGTGACCTATAATAAAATACATAATCATGTTGATATTTGGAAATGGGAAATCATATTTTTGGTATGCTTTATTGATATCATGAAAATACATACAAAATATGATTCCTTACATATTTTTTGACATAGGTATAATATTGGATATCTAATCTGAATACTCGATAAGGAATATAAAACCAAATTCTAGTAGCTTCTTCAAATATTCCTTCATGAATAATGCTATCTTGGGATGCATCTTGTGAAGTTTCTATGTGATGGATTTTTCATATGGATGTTCAAAAGCATGATGAACTACTAATGATGGATCAAGCCCTGATATATCTACATAAGACCATGCAAATACATCAAAAAATTATTGAACGAAAAGAGTGAGTATGTCTCTTTCTTCATGAGTGAAGGAAATGACAAGCTTCACTTTTTGGGATCATACTCTATTATAATGTTGATGAGAATAGTATCCTCAACTAGGAGAGTTGACTCTTATTTATAGTTTGGGGGTGGTGGAGGAAGATTTAATTCCTCCTCTAGGTCTTATTTATTTCATGTCGATGTCAATTCATGAGCTAAGTACATGAAAAGGGTAGTCATAAACACATTATATTAGCTTAAATGTTAATTTATGTTTCTACAATTTCATAAAGTGCAAGAAGCCTTAGATCACACACTAATGAAGCTGGTAACCCCCATATCACCCCAATGGTTCTATCACTATAAGACTATTTTTTTGTTTATCCCAAGTTAGTTATATTTTTTTTCATCTTACCTTATGAAGTTTTTTCATAGTTTCTATTTTTGTTGACTATTTTGAGATTTGTAACATTTCTTTTATTCTCTTAGAACCTTTCTTTGTACTAATTATTATTTTTTAGAATATTCCTAATTACTATTAAACTTGATTTGTATACCTTATTAGAGTAGATTAAATTATATTAAAGTACACATTATTTAGGTAAATGACTTACATTTTGATGTGAAACTACATTTCACATACCACACTTATAGACCTAGGTGAGGGTTTTAATGTTTCGGATCTAGTTAGTTTAATGGTAAAGAGCTTTTTTTTTGAAAGTGAGATTACAAGTTTGATTCTTGAGGGAGTGAGGGTGAAATGGTGGATTCTAAAATTTCTAAGCAAGTGTTGTAGAATAATTTTATGAGCATATGTATTAAAAGTGGTTTGCAATTGTTTAGTAGACAATATTTGAAATTGTTGTATTTTTACTTACAATTAAATTTTAAACGTATTTTTTCATTTATAAATTTATATTTGGTAAAATATATTTTTAAAAAATTAGATATCTTCTTAAAAAATCAAAGAAATGACAAAATTCCATCTCTACGTTTCTCTATCCAATCAAAATTTCCCATTCCTTTAAATGTTTTTATAAAATTTCATGTTTTTATGCCTTTTATTTTTCATGGGGTCACCTATTGTTGTGTTAAAGAACACGACCCATTTACAAATGAAAATGGGAACCCTCTTCCTTATTTTGCCTATGGTCTGAACTATCTTTCATATTAATTGATTTCCCATTTATTTTATATGTGATATCATGCCCTAAAAATACCTCCATTGAATAGACTAAGCCTATATGTTAACTTTATATGTATAACACTTAGTCTTATATTTCTAGTTTGAATATCTATTAGACATTGGAAAAGGATATAGGCATTCAAATATTTATGTTGAGATAAATATCTAAATTTGTTTAAGCATTATTTGCATAAAATGCATGTTATGGGTTTGTTCTTAATTACCTTAACCAAATTTTCCATTAAAATTCTAATTGTGCCCTTTTAAATGAAATATATTATCAATTTAGATTTTAGTATGAAATGCTTGGACCCTTGTTTGAATGATTATTTATATTTGAATATGTATCATTTTAAAATCCTTAGTTGTGAATTATTATTTTTATGTGGATAATCTTTGGCTTTGTCTAAAGTTGAATCTAATCCATAGAACTAGGTAAACTTCTATTTTGAAATAGTCAGGATTTTAGAATGGACCTTCCTTCAATTTTTTATTTTAATTTTACTTAGTAATTTTCCTAGTGTTTTGTGTAGGTTTAAAGCCTTATTAAACATATATTGAATGATCATTGAAACTTAGCATTATCAAGTTTATCAAAGCTTTTGACAAAGTCTTTGAAGTCTTCAACTGTTTGATCTTCCATCAAATGACCCATGTTATTAGGTAAAATATTTAGAAATTTGTAAATTGGATAAGTCATGTGAATCTATACGGCCCATGATATTATCACTTGTCACTCATTTTGGGACCTAACCTAGGAGGGGTCAATCCTAAAAAAATAAGCAAAAACTTGAAACTTGGTCTTTTAGAGAAGTATAAAGGTAGTCCAAGAATAAATGATGGTTAGGGGATATTGAAGGAAGTGTGGGATTACCTCAAACAAGTTTCATATCACCTTAAAATTACGTAAAACTTCACATATACATTTTTCTTCACTCTCATCCTACTTAGGTTTGTGTGTAGGCTAGCTAAGGCTAGATGCTTGAAATTTTCATGACTTGAGTTCCACCCCTTAGAATATTTTGAAACTTTTCCATCTAACCTAATTTTATGTATTGTACATAATTTTGGAGGTTTTGGAGTGTTAATTTATGGAATTTTATGGTCTCTATTATTGTGTGATTGTTTTAGGACTAATTAGGCCTAATTAAGAAAGATAGGTGTTAATAAAGTGGGTTTGTATTGGAAGTTGAGCCATAAAAAATTGGGTGAAACTAAAAGGGGATAAAGGGCACTCAATTATTCCCTTAATTATCCTTTAAGTGTTGTATAAATCCTAAACCAAGGATATTTGTGTTTAAACAAGGCTATAAGGAATAGGGCTTGAATGGAGAAAAATGTGAGATTTATGAAGTGGATTGCATAATAGAGTTGGAAAGATGATTGAATAGATATCTTCAGTAGATTTTCAATGAAAGTTAAGTAGTTAGACTCCAATAATATGACTTATCAATCCATAATCACTTCTAATGGGTAGTTTCAAGGAAGATGGATGAGTCATAGAGGATAATGGCAATCTCCCACACCACCTTGATGAAGAAGAAGATCATTTTAAGATGATAGACATTGAGGATAGTTTCATGAATATTATTTGGTAGTTTTATTAATTGTTACTCATTTATTCATGATATGATACTCGTCATGGGATTATCTAATGCATCTTTCTCTCTCCTTCTCATTCTCTTATATATGTATACCTAATTTAGGTATTGGGATGGATTATTATACCAAGAATATGGTATATTCCTAACCTTATATATTCCTATTGATTAATAATATGATTGGTTTTACCTCCTCTTATGGTTGTATGTAGTGTATGCCTTAAATGGTTGAGAGGAAGGGGATGATTGGACTTGACTGCTATAAGATATGATGAAGGTATTGTCCTTCATAGTGTACTTAGTATCTTAATAAGTGACAATCTTGAAGGATCAACAATATATCAAAATGATAAGGGTTTGTCATAGCATGTTTGATAAGCATTCTCTAAAGAGGCTCAGTCATCACCTAATGAGAGGTAGAAGAAGTCAGATCTATTTCAAACCTATGAAAATCAATAAAAGAAGGGGTGATAAATAATGAGAGATAATATAAATATTATTACTATAAGAAATATGACGTGAATTAAAATATTTTAATAAATAAGATTGGTAATGAAAATGCATGCATCTTTGGCTTGAGCAAAATCAATTAAGGATCATCTAGAGCATCATAATCAGGTTTGGTATGGTTTATAATAGAAGCATTAACAATATTATTAGTGAAAGAATTGGGAAAAAGATTTTACATTGTTGAAATAATGATGATAATGTAATTAGTATTTTGTTGACAAGATCAAGATTGTAATGAAGGAGGAAGTTATGAGATTATATGAGATGGAAGATTAGAAGTTTATATTTTCAAATTGTCTTTCATGGGTTCATGATCATCAAAATGTAATAGGTTAGGGGATGTTTCCAGTAATATAAATGTGTCCATTATAACCCCAATTACAATTTTTAACATAGTTAAAACATTGATATTGAGATTCATGAAACAAGACAGGTGGAAAATATTCAAGGGTAAAAATTTTAAAGACATGTTTGTGAAATTGTTCAAAATTAAATGGGTTAGCGTCACACTTAACTTTATAGATATCCCCATTTGTTGGTAAAATTCACAAACTAATATGTGGATGAAGCCATGACCCTCATATGGTGAGTCCATGGATGACTAAGTAATATATTAAATATTAGGGGAATGGTAAATATCATAACTTTAACATGAATAGTGACATGAGGAATAGTGATGGGAATCCAAAAACACCCTAAGGGAGGCATTTATATTTAGTTGTATCCTTAACATGTAATTTAGGTATATTTAATATTAAACTTTGAATATCCTAAAGTTTTGATGAATTCAATGGAGGCCACACATGTATCTAAACTTTCATCAATTAGGGCATACTTGACTTGAATGTCCCTAACTTGGAAATTGATAAACAATGCATGATCATCTACACATAGTAATATTTCATCAGGTATCATTGATGTGATATGAAATTTTATTAAGAGATACGTATTCATATTTTCATCAATCTAGATTGAAATTTCTTCAAATTATTTCAAAATATGAGTTTCGAATATAAATAAGGGATCTTCATGCCCCACTGGTGGAAGATGAGGTATATTAATTTTGAAAGAATAGTTGCATTAGGATATTGTGATGACAAGGTGACATACACATGAGTTTTAGGAATGGTATTTAGGATGGAATATGATTAATTTATGTGATAAGGTTGCATTTGTTGAATCTTGAGAGGTCCGTGTCTAAGAGGGGTTATCAATATTGAAGGAGATCACATAAGGGGATATGGAACTACACATAAAAGTTTGTTGATAATAGGTGATCAGTGGAGTATTAGCTAATGTGGTTTGGCTAAGATTAGTAGGTTTATTTTAATTAGGAGATAGCATTGGTGGTATGGTATTTTTGATGGGTAATTTCTTTGTAAGTTGAGATGTTTGGATTAGAGGAGTCATAGGTATAGAATGAATGGTGGTTGTTGAAGTTGATGATTTGGAATTAGAGGAGAGTGATGATAAAGGAAGACTTAAAGTGGTATTATTATAAATAAAAAGTGTATTTGATGGTGACATTTTGATATTAATATTGGGTAAGAGTGTTTCTATAAGTTTAGCATAGTGAGTGAGATAGGTGTTTTGAACTGCATAGAAAGTCATAAAGTTATTATAAATTCACTAAGGGTAAGGATCAATGAAATATACTAGTCACTACATATTATTCATATTAAAAACATTATCATAATTTATGAGATTAATGGTGTCAATAAAATATTAGATAACATTAGAGGATGTAGATTGAGTAGTGGGTCCTTGATGTTTAGGGATAAGATTTGTATCATTAAAATATGTTTGCCCTTCTAATTACACTAATTATTGATAATTAAGTCTAATTTCCATATATCCATAGTAACTATCAGCCTCATACCTGTATTCCATTCCTATATCCCACACAGCCTTTAACCCATCCTAAAATAAATTAATCCCCTCATTAAACCTCTAATAGCCCCCATTACCTACTAACCTATCCCCTAAACCCACTAGCCAATTTTAAATTAAAAAATAATCCAACTACCCACCGACCACCTTATAAATAGCCTCTCTTAAAACCCTAAACCCTATGGGGATATTTTTAGAATTGTAGGATTCTATAAATCTTCCCCAAACTAGCCCTTTTTCTAGAATTTTCTAATTTTAGAGATGTCCATAGAATTAAAAATTCCATGGAAATTTCATAGCCCTAGATCTCAAAGGCCCAAATTTGAATTTGGACCATTGATATTCACTCCCTTTTCCTATAAAATTAATCTCTCCCTCCACTCTTAAAACTAATGATAAATTATCCATCAATCCATTAAGCTCTCCTATAACATCCATAACAACATTCTAGTGTCCATTTGAATCCATTATCTTCATCACACATCCTTTGGAAGCCATTGTCAAAGTTTCATAAGAAATCTACCAATCATGTTTTTGATATCTAATCATACTAGTGAAAATCCTAGAATGGAGGCATGAGAAGGTTAAGAGGATGGTAAAAATGTTCTATTTGATTTGATTTATCTCCTCTATAAATTCTTATTGGTGTTATCAAGTTTTAGGTTTTTATTGTCTTTTTTATAATATTGCTTAAACTTGAAATATGGTGCACATTTTGGTGACCACGGTGGGACTAACCTCCCTTATTTAGTATAACACCATTTTTGGAAGTGTTCTAAGTGATTTTAGGACCAACTCGATGTGGATTTAAGGTTGGATTGTCAAAATTTGACACGTTCCAAATGAGTCACAATATTACACTATTAGTCACAGTATTGTAGTCACAGGATCATTAATGCTAGTAGTAGTATTGTTAGTTAAGCCACTAGTGGTGAAGGGTTCAAGTAGGTTTTTTTCATTTTTATAATACCATGACTATCTCAATCATGGAATTTCCCTATAACTAGTGATATTAGCATTTCTAGTAGTGATATTGGTGTATCCCATAGTAGGGCTTAGATTTTAAGATTATTTTTGCTATCTATTTTGTTAGGTGTGTTGCCTCTAGATATTGCTTCTATGTGTAGGAAAAGAATAAATTCATTTGAATTCAAGTTGATTACACATATTTAACAATATCGTGACTCTCTCAGTAGTGAGATCATCTTGGTAATAGCAGTATTGCAGATCCTAATAACGATATTGTTAAACTTAGTACTTAGGGGTTATTTTGTCACTTCTATCTTAATCCCATTGGATAATATATATATTTGGTTCTTTTATTTTTATTTTTCTATCTAGAATTTATTGCAAGGAGGAATAATTTTGTATCTTTTTGATAAACCTATAACTCAGTCAGTCAGGGGATTGCCCTAGTAGTTGTGGGGTTGCAATTTTCAGTCACAATATTGTCCTTTCATTCCAAGATAGTAAAACACTACCCCTATCACCTTTGAATATTCATTTACAGTGCTTCTAATTTATATCAAGAAGGTGATAAAGGTCTATCAGTTGAAAGTTTGAAGAAATTTCTCCATTTTGTTACAAATTTTGAACATTCCTCTATACAAGTATTTTTTTTCCCTCCATATCTGAAAATAGCTATTGACAAGTAGTATTATATGTCTTGTAGGATTCATAAAAAGTATAGAAGAGAGTAGATCATCTTAAAGCCCATCATACAAATTGGTTCAACCTCATTTAGCAATACCATGACTGACTTCATTGTGTGTTTATCGTATGAATAGTGGCTTTATTATCCTCAGTCATGATTTTATAGTTAGGATTAGTATCAGTCCCTGATAGCATTTTTATCATAAAATAATTGTATTTAAATACCAAATCCCTATAATTATTTTAATTTTGTAGACTTTTTATTTCCTAAGGACATATATATACTATTTTTTTTAAGAACTGTAATATCACTACTTGTGTTTTTTGCCAGTTGTGGCTTTGTTGTTTAGAGTAGAAGGATTTTTTGATAGTCATAATTTTGTAGTTAACTATAGTATTTAGTTAACATTTTGTAAACCCGTGACTCATAACTCATGGGATTGATAGTCCAATTATGGGATTATGCATTTTGGTCATGAGATTACTCTATGTATTCATAGTATTGCAGGGACTTGTAAGATTGTTAAAATTTAAATTGCTAACACTTTTCTTGCAAGTTCCTTGGAGATTTTGGCACCCTAATCAGATATATAACCTTTATGATTATAGGGAGGGGTGACATTTTTCATTTTTTCTTAGATTCAATTGCATTGTTAAAAAATCTTTGATTTAAGTACACTATTGTCCTTTATAGTTTCTTGTAAATACTTGTTTGTCTTTGTGTGTGTGGTTAATGATTTGTAAATAATTTTTCATATTGTGCCAATCACAAATAGGTAATTATAATTGTTAATTAGTTTTATCATGTGTTTTCTTATTTTTTGAGCCCTCCCTTATGATAGCATGTGATGTGTATTTCATTACCATGCACATGGATTAGTACATAGGGGTTAGTGTTAGGTATTTCACCACCATGCTCTAACCAAACTCCATGTTCTAACCAAGTATAAATATTAGGAAAGTAGAATTCCCCATAAAGGGTTCCATAGAGTGAGGGGAGATCAAGATCCAAGACCTAAGGTAGTCAGACAAACTCCTACATGGACTTGGGCCCTAACATACCATCATGTATATCAAGGAATCCCCTAGATCATTTTGTATGCCTTAGATTAGGGGGCTTTGACCATAACAGGTGTTCCACTATAGGAGTTAGTATTAACTCTATATTATCCATCGAGTGCAAGTAGGGTTGAGAGGGTTCAGTTGATTTCATAACATGTCACTAGCCTATAGCCTCACTTGTATAGCCATTGGATGGTGTGGGCATCAGGTTATACACCCATATAGTTTACTAATTTAGGATTGTATTTGTGCATGGTTGTTTTTGTGTTGTGATGAGACTCGTATTATTTTCTAGTTGAGTTGGCCACACCCATATCTTGTGTGATACCTTAGAGGCTTCTAGGTTGACATTTACCATTCCATCATCTTCCTAAATTTCTCATCATCCATTTAGGTGCTTATCATTTGTCCACACTACCCATCATCTCATTTAAAGTTTTATCTTATCATCATCCTTCGTACATCCTTGTCACCACACTCTTATACATATTATCTTTATATAACCTTGTCTTGGTCTTATCCATCTCCCACCTTGTCTAGACATATCCACTCATCCTCTTATACCATCATCTTCTCATCCCTTTTACCATATTATATTTTATTATCTCCCTATTTGACACTCCACATCTAGTCTTCATATAGTACTTATCCCCTTTGATCATTATTTGGTTATCTCCTCTATATTTACCACCCATATAGTATCCATCTTAGAGTTCCATTATCCATTTCTCTTCCAAATTTCATTACTTTATTTGACCAATATCTTCACATAGTCCGTTTTTTATATCCATTTCATTTTCCCAGCAACATCCCCATATATTACCATCTCCCTTTCATAATAGTTTGTATACTTCAGCTAATATTTGACTACCAGACTACCTTACAAACACCACACATTCATCCTACATTTGTCTTGTAGTATCTATCCCATCTACATCCATACACACCTAGCATTCATAGCCTCTCCAAATCCTTTTTGAGTGTTGTGATTAAATTTATTACACCTCCCCATACCCTCCACCTATAACATATTAAATTTACCATCCTACATACCTCTTATAGGTTTCATCACCTCTATATCCATTCCATAACACTTAGTATCTATCATTTTTCTGTCATGTCCCCTTTTCAATTGACATGTTCTGAGTTCATGGTTAGCCTATTATGCGACCCTCGTAGGCTGAGAGGATGGTTAGAGGGTCTTGATGGAGATTGGTGTGGCTTCTTTTAGCAGAATTTTTCTAGTTGGCTTTCGTTTGGGCTCGATTGGACATGTATTGAGGGAGATATTAATATTTGATTGATTTAATCAAATATTAATTATTTGGTCTAATTTTAAATTAGAAACCCTAATTCTAATTTAAGAAAACCCTAATTAGGGCAAGCATATCTTTTGAGGGTATAAGGGTTTCTCATGGAGGCCATTATGGATTAGCCATTGATTATTGATTTTAAAGAATTCTTCTGTGAAGACTGAGCCAAGGGTTCCAAGATTCCATTTGCAGTAGAGAACGTCAACTCTTCATTGTGTGTGATTCAGAGGCTATGAAATATTAGCTGATCTATTGCCAATTTGAGAGATAGCTTCATACAGAGGTTATCATAGTATTTTAGGTCTTTTGAGAGATAACTTCACATAGAAGCTATCACAAGGGTTTACAGTCGTACAGATCCGTACAGGTTCACACAGATACCGACATCGGCAGAGAGAGATATATAGAGACCGATGTTGGCAGGTTAATAATGCCCAGTCGACTGACCATGGTAGTATAACCGACATCGGCGTCTGTGTGTCGACACAAAAAGGCTGAGACCTTCCAAAATTCAAGTTTCATTACCAGATTTGCAAAGGACAAGGGTTTTAAGACTGTATTTTGATATTATTTTATATGAATGACTAAAGACATCTATTGTAACTATCTAGACAAATAATAAGATTAGTGATTTGGCAGTTAAGAGATTTATTGTGGCTTATTGTTTACTTGAATTTATTCTGCAAAATTGTATCTTTGTTCAGAGCTATTTGTGTTTAGATATTCCCTACTGAAAGGGGATATTACAGTGGTATCAGAGCTAAATCCTACCATCCTGAGGGTGTGTCAATCTTATGCAGCCACAAGAGTTGGGACCACATAGGTATAACACACGCAGTAGAGCCTTGCTTGAAGGTACCCAGTTGTTAGAACAATAGCGGATTATCATGAGTGATAGATGTGAGGGTAGCCCACCCAAGGGCCACAGGTATGACACTGATCAAGACACCAGAGAATTTCACTGTGCTATGATGACAAACCAATAGCAGATGAATCAGACACTACAGGCACTTATGATTATGATAAGGGGGATGAACACACCTGATAGATAGAATGGGGAACAAGGAGATAATAGGAGTGCTACTACTAATCAGAGACCCCAGTAGACCCATTCTAGGACCACTAATAGACCTACATGGCCTACGTTTGTACAGGATGAACTAGAGGTTCCAATAGAAGAGGTGGTAGGTGATTTCCTATTTACAGATACTCTCATGGCTGCAACTGATGAGTGGAAATTATTAGATCCTCATGTTCAGGAGAAGATGTCCTTTGATCATTTTGTTACTCTAAGGAGAGAGTACTATAGATTAGTTAGATAGGACAAGAGGCCTAGAGTTTAATTCAGTGAGTTGAAGAAGGCTACTGGTAAGCTTTCTTTGACTACTTTTTACGGTAGCAGTAAGATGACAGCTCAAGCTTGGGTTCATAAGCTTGACACCTTTTTGGCATTGAGACCAATGTCAAAAATAGAGGCCGTCAAATACGCCACTTTGCACTTGGATAGAGTAGCACATGATTGGTGGTACCATGGTATGGTAACACTTCAGCATAACCAGGTGATAGAATACCAGGACTTTGTGGATAGATTGGTTGAGTGGTTTGACAGGAAAGATCCTGAGGTTTACTTTTGATATCTAGCATAGTTGAGACAAATAGGTAACTTGGAGTCCTTCATTGGTGAGTTTCAGAGATTGGCAGTCATGGTGCCCAATATTTCTGAGCGTAGATTGGTAGTTCTCTTCATGGAGGGATTGACAGAGCCATTGAGAGGTTGGATCAAAGCCTTTGATCCCCCTTCATTACAGGTAGCTATGAAGAAGGTGTGTATTATGGAGATGGTAGCACCATCCCATAAATTTAACTCCAAAGGTACTTCTTCATCTAGAGACCATAAGTGCTCCAACGCAGATACAGAGAGACCGGATTTTAACATAGATAAATCAGGTGTAAAAAATGATTCAAAGGCTAATCTAGCAGCACCACCTTTAGATTGTGAGGTGCTTAATGATCTACGTAGGAAGAAGCTTTGCTTCTACTGCAAAGGTCCATATGATATCCATCATGATTGCCCTTTGAGGCCTAAGGGCAAGGAAAATCATGTGATGTGGGCATATTATGAGGATTTGGATTCAGAGGATTCCGAACAATAGAATAGTTTTGAGGGGATAGAGGCAGAGGCTTCAGGGCCTAAGGTAGAGGTAGAGTTAGAGCTTCACATACAGGAGGCACGCCTATCCAACATTCAATCGGATGAGTCATTCAGACTCTGTGGAGTTTTGGCAGGGCAAAAGGTTATCACCCTTCTTGATACAGGAGCCACACATAATTTCATAGATGCTAGATTTGTGGAGAGGTGTGGACTCACTACCAAAGATTTTGAGGGCATTAGAGTTAAGGTAGCCGATGGTCACACTCTTAGGTGTGATCGTATGAGTAGAGACCTCCCATTGTGCTTGAACAACTATGAGTTCAAGGCTGATTATTATGTGGTAGACATGGGGGATATAGACTTAGTCTTGGGTATGAAGTGGCTTCATTCATTTGAGGAAGTTACTCTTCATCTCAAGGACATGGAGGTTCTCTTTGATGTCAATGGGAAGACACACATTCTTAAGGCAATACGGGGCAACAGCTTCAGATATATGTTTTTTCATCGGATGGAGATGCCTACACCACCTGACATGATAGAGTGCGATGACGAGTGCACATTAGCACCAACACAAGAGAGATATGAGGACGAGCTTGGTCTTGAGGTGAGTTCAGTTTAGGAGTTATCACATGTGGTAGGGACTCAGCTTTCTGTTATAGTTGGGTCACAGGTTGATGATGATATGACTCTTTCTAGCCCTCACAATCTAGATTTAGATATTATTTAGGTACGGAGTTTGCTTGAGTTTCTTGCTGATTTTCATTTATGGATTGGATGTTGGGGTGCTTATCTTAGTACTAGGGATGGACATGGCATGGAGTTTGCATTGATTGACAACAGGGCAGATCATGACTACATTTGGGATCCAGGTGGATTGATGGGTGTATCATTCAGTGATTGCTTGAGGGCAAGCAATTTTAGGAGGGGCGGATTGTCATGTCCCCTTTTCAGTTGACATGTTCTGAGTTCATGGTTAGCCTATTATGCGACCCTCATAGGATGAGAGGATGGTTAGAGGGTCTTGATGGAGATTAGCGTGGCTTCATTTAGCAGATTTTTTCTAGTTGGCTTTCGTTTGGGCTCGATTGGACATGTATTGAGGGAGATATTAATATTTGATTGATTTAATCAAATATTAATTATTTGGTCTAATTTTAAATTAGAAACCCTAATTCTAATTTAAGAAAACCCTAATTAGGGAAAGCATATCTTTTGAGGGTATAAGGGTTTCTCATGGAGGCCATTATGGATTAGCCATTGATTATTGATTATTGATTTTCAAGAATTCTTCTGTGAAGACTGAGCCAAGGGTTCTAGGATTCCATTTACAGTGGAGAACGTCAACTCTTCATTATGTGTGATTTAGAGGCTGTGAAATATCAGCTGATCTATTGCCAATTTGAGAGATAGCTTCATATATAGGTTATCACAGTATTTCAGGTCTTTTGAGAGATAACTTCACACAGAAGCTATCACAAGGGTTTACAGCCGTACAGATCTATATAGGTTCGCATAGATATCAACATCGGCAGAGAGAGATCTACAAAGACTGACGTCAGTAGGTTAACAATGCCCAGTCGACCGACGACAGTAGTATAACCGACGTTGGCGTCTGTGTGTCGACACAGAAAGGCTGAGACCTTCCAGAATTCAGGTTTCATTACCAGATTTGCAAAGGACAAGGGTTTTAAGACTTTATTTTGATATTATTTTATATGAATGACTGAAGACATCTATTGTAACTATCTGGACAAATAATAAGATTAGTGATTTGGCAATTAAGAGATTTATTGTGGCTTATTGTTTACTTGAATTTATTCTACAAAATTGTATCTTTGTTCAGAGCTATTTGTGTTTAGATATTCCCTACTGAAAGGGGATATTACATTTTCATACCTTTTCTTGTTTATCATCTTATAGTAACCACCCTATCACATACAATATTCATCCACTTTTCATAACATTATCCATCCTCTCTATTACCTATATCTCATTTTCATTTCATACTACATCTTACCTACCTCATTTCCATATATAACCATTCCATAACACCTAGTATCCATCCCATTTTATAGTCTTTTTCAGTTATTTTAATCACTTCTTATCCTTTTCATAGCACATTCCTCCCTCATTCATTTTATAGTGATCATCATATCCATAACACCTAGCCCATACATAGAGTATACATCCACTTTCCATATCATCATCCATCACCTCTATTATTTACCTCTTACTTTCATCTAATATCCATCCCCTTTTTATAGCCTTTCTTGTTTATTTTAATCACTCTATTATCCATCTCTTCTAGACATGTTTACTTTTCCTCTCCACCTCATTTTTGCTAGTGTGTGCATTTACACACACACACACACACACACACACACACACACACACACACACACACACACACACACACACGTTCCTTTATCACCTAAATCATATTGAACATATTATCCACCTTCATCCACATCCTTACAAAGTAATCACCTCTCACACATATATAGAATAGATTAAATATCCTCTCACATTATATCCATTTGTATAATCTCCATTTCATTGTCACATGTCCACCCTTTTATATCCCTAAATTATTTTATCCTTTCATAATTACTCCACAAAAATAGCCCCATTTTCCACATCTATTACCCAATAAGTCAACCTTCCTACCATGTAATATTTTCATATAATACCCTTGCCTCACCCAAACTAGTTTGAATAGATTTTTATTTTCATTTTACATTTAGATATTTTCATCTGTCATCCCCATACCATATCACATTTCATTTAGTGTTCATTCCCCTTCACATATACATAAATTAACTTATATAAACTTCACCCTATCTCCTATCCATTTTATGTTTGTCTTAGTTCATATCCATTTGAATATCCATCACTACTCTATACATACATATCCCATATAACCACCACTCATCCATCATATCTTTACCCCCACCTTTAGTTTATATCTTGAGTAGGTGCATTTGTCCAATCCTTTATTCATCACATATCATGTCATATATCTTCTTGTCCTCATCCCATTTTCTTAAAATAATAGACTTCATCCTAATACTAAGGTCTTAAGAAGTCACACATCTTTCTTGGATCATTAATTATCACCTCTCTTGACTTGGGATTATCATTGAACATAGTATTATAAGATTCTAATCTAGCACCCATCACTATCTCTATCAGGTACTTTTGTCCTCTAGCACCCATCAACTTGTTCATTTTATAGTAGATTAAAATATTTGATCCCATAACTTTTCTCTCATCTTTTCTTGATTAGTCTCTTGAAGGACTTTGTCTTTTGGTAATTATTGGTCACACATATTCTTACATCATCATCTCTTTGACTAGTAAAGGTTTTGGTCTTTAGATGAAAATAGTATTTGAAGACTCCAATCTCATCCATCACTTTTCATCACAACCATCATTCACAATGGTCATCCATACCCAAGCTCAAATTCAAATTAGACAAGGATCCAACCAAGAAAAAAATCCATTTGGGCACATGATGGATCCAAATCAAGAAAATGATGCAAATCATAGTGATATACATACACTAAGGGAAGAGAATGAAAGATTTAATCCCCTCCAAAATGATGAAGTAAGAAATCTCATTGACCACTACCTTTATGAGAACCAAGATCATGTCTTATCCCATGATATAGAAATAGGGGGCAACTTACCTTCCACCTTTGATCACACCTTTTTCATAACCTAATCTTCCCATCAAGACCAAACTCACCCCATCAACATGATAATTTTAATCCTCAAGAAGAACAAAGTATAGACCATGGGTTTATTAAAGAATAAGAACACCCACAACCTCTTTGTAACAACCATAATGAGGCTAATAGGAGACAAGATATCATTTAGGATCACCTAGATTAGTTGATTTAATAATTACACTATTACTTTAGAATCAACATCCACCATCACCTAGTTCCAATCATACCTGTAGACACCAAAATCGTGTCTACTCCTTGGTCGTCCTCCCCTTCTCTTCCCTGTGGTCCACTTAACCACTCCTAACCTATGTCTTATTAATTTAAAATAATTATCTTATTTTAAATTGATAATTCTCTCCCCTTGCCATCTCACCCTTGACACCTCACCACCCTAGGATCCCCTTCCTTGGATTCTCTTCATTCCTCCCATGCCTTAATGCCTAAACCCCATTCATGACCTATTCCTATCCTCTCGTCCATTTTAACCCACCTTCGACCATTTCTTCCCCTAGCCCGCTGACCCAGCAGTTGGGAAAATAGACAAAAGGCTATTTTTAGCCTTTTTCCTACCTTCCAGCCGTTGATGTCGGTTAGTATGCGGCTGACGTCGTTGGTTTTGCCAGCGTCGACAGCCTTCAAAACTACATTTAGCACCCCAGACGCAAGATCTTCATCCCGACCCTTCAATCTTTGGATCCACTCTTTCAATCCACTCCTTTGACCTTCACTCATCCACCTTTTGACCTTCAACAATCAGCCAATCTTCTAGTCTTCAATCCACCAGACCTCTCACTCTCTCTCTCACAGGGCTTCTGCACTAGCTACAGCAATAGCAGGGACTCTGCATCAGTCTTTTACATCAACAATAGGTACAAGCACCAGCAGCACTCCTTCTGCAAGCCACAGATAAGTATTTTGTCTGTGTTTTCATTATGTTTTTAGTTATTGCTTCCAAGTAATATCACCCTCCCAGACTAGACTATCAGCTAGACTAGACTTGACTCCCTCTCGAAAAGGCTGAGAGGCCTTCCCATATCCATATCACCTCTATCCTCCCTTTTAGAACATACACTCTGTCCATTGTCCCTGCAACTCTGCCCAGACCCTTGCACAGACCATTAACAGGGCCCAAACTCCTTCTCAGACCCATCCATAGCCCTGAAACCCATCCAGACCTGACCAAACCTCTGTAAGAGACTACTACCCTGACCGATGCCGATCACTTCCCAAACCGACGTCGGCAGCATAACTGACGTCAGCAAACTTGACCAATTGACGTTGGTAGACTAACTGACGTCAGCGACTGTGATGAGACTGACAACAACATTCAGGTAAGCATTTGCTTCCATTTCTTTTTAGTCTTTTATCATTTCAGTCTTTTATCATTCAGCCTTTTATCAGACATTTTTATCAATCGGTGGGTTGACATCCCTTAAGGAAGTCTTTTATACTTCTACGATCAATCTTTTGCTTGGCAGCCCATCATCTCCTCATCTAATGCCTTCTTTGTTCAAGTCTCTTTCTTTCACAGGTGTCATCCTCCATAACCAAAGAGGAGTGCTCTCAACATCTGGATAATGGTGCACAGACTTCATCCAAGTAACATCTAACCTTGACCATTTCTCTTAGTTTCTCATTTCCTTTTTGAATGTGAAAGCAAAAAATCATATAAAAACATTCTGGCATGCCCGGTGGGACCCTAGGGTCTGCCTTGGGTTATTTTCTTTCTATTCATATAGGGGCATTAGGTTTCTCCTTTTCACCTCTTTCTTCTATCTCTTCCAAAAGGCACTATTAGCAAGATTAAAAAGAACTCTTTTTTATTTTCTTGCATATTAGACTAGACAAAAGTCATACTCTTCAACCTCTTCTTCACTTGTCTTCATACAAACTCACACTTCAATTTTGGGCTTAAAACACACTGCATCTCATTTCTTCTTGACTGCATACTTAGTCCACATCTAGTAATTAAAAACTGCATCATGAATTAATCGTAGTCCACTTTATGTTACACAATCAAATCACTTGCACAAATCAAACATCTTAACTCACCTGAGACAAGGCCCAACTGGGATTTCATCACCCAGTGGATACCTTACCCGTCCCGACAATCCCACTTGGATTTCACCACCAAGGGGAAAGCCCACTCTATTCTCTGGTAGAGGATAATCTCTAGGAGAAGTATATACTGGCTAAGCGGGCCCAGCTTATCACTAGGTTTGTGAAGTGAGGGGAGCTTGCTCCTTAGCACCAAGCCAAGTACAGAACCTAACACAGACTCTTGAGCGCCTAAACAAACCTAAAACTAGCTCTAGACTACTTCTTCTAAGACCCGTCTCAAAAGCCAATCTCCTAAACACATTCTAAGGCATAAGCCAAAACGATCCTAATAATTTATTCTTAGGATTTAACACTTAGTGTCTACCTGTCTCCATCTTCTTTTCTGTTCTTATCTACTAGTTTGAGCTAGTGAGGATGTTTTCTTTTTTTTCCAAAAACTTTCAAATTTTTTGAGTTTTTGGAAAACACAGTCACCGACATCGGTTTTACCACCGACGTCGGCAACCTTTTTTGCCGACATTGGTTATCTGACTGACATCGACAGCCTATATCACCGACATCAGTTTTTAAACCGACGTTGGTCTCTGTGTAAATCTTTTCTTCTCAAAATAGCAAGCTTAAAACCTAGCTTTCTTGCTGTCCAGCACCCATTCTATTTTTCTGAGACTGAGAAACATAGTTTTTAGAACCTGACCCTTCTTGCCTTGAATGGTGTTGACACGCAGTCAAACCAAAACTCTTCTTGACCAAGTGAGACAACAACCGCTTTCACCTTCCCCATCCATAACTAGTCCCTTAATGGAGTTTCATTCAGAGACCGAACGAAATCCTACTCGACCAACTCCCAATCAACCTTCAATTGTCCCAAAAGGGGACCCAAAATTTGAGAGACTCCTTGACCTAAACATCAAGGATCTCCAACACTATCTCACAAGAAACTAAATGCGAGACCTTTCGAGTGAAGTAGCAATGACATCAACACCATCCGCTACCCAGCCTTTTATGACTCAAACTATTGCCTCAACCATTAACCCGACCAGGGCCAATACACAAAGTTTGGCCTCCCCATCTATTTTTGGACCGACCTCCATCGGGATTCCATTAACCCCTCAACCACATGCAATTCAACCAAGTTCTACATCATATCAAAATTTGATTGTCTCAACTCCGCACACTCTTGCACCCATAAATGTAGGAGTGTCTACCTCCCATTTTGCCAATGCCACCATGCAACCACCTTTGGCAATATCTAGTCAACTTATGCCTTCTACTTCCATAACCCAACCGTCCTTGGCTTCCACTTCTATCCCAATGACTAGTCATACATATGTTGCACCCTTACAAGCACAACTGACTACGTCGTATGCCCCTTCTAGCACCTTTCAAGCACCCTACAACCTAGGGGGTGCTCTACCTGCCAATCCGTCAGCAGATATCATCAAAATGTTGATGGATAAAATGTCTAGTCTTGAGGCTTCTATTTCTGGTTCAAGTAATGCTCTTACATATGACCAAATTTGCAATGAACCCATCCATCCCTCCATCCTGATCCGACCATACCCCAACCAGTGGGAGCTTCCTAAATTTTCTCATTTCTAGAGTAAGAAAGACCCGCAACAACACCTACAAGCATTCAGACATGCTTGTTATCTCATAGTGCATGATGATGCATTGTTACTATGCACATTTCCAATGTCGCTTTCTGGCCCCACCCTTGATTGGTACATCTCTCTTACCAGTCACTCTATCTTTTCATTCACTCAACTCGCCCAATTATTCCTCAACCATTTCTCAATTAATATCACCAAAAAGGTCTCTATCATAGACCTTTACTCTATCAGGCAATTTGATGACGAATCAATAGTTGATTTTGTCACCTATTGGAGAGGCTTGATTAACCAACTCTCCTTCCCTTTGCCTCAACCTGAGCTCATTGAGCTCTTTTCTCGAGCATGTGCCAAGCACATCTCATCCACCTTGTGGGTTCAAACATTTTTCACTTTTGATGAAGCCTTCACCATGGCCCGAAAGCTTGAACTCCGTGCCATTGAAGAGGATAAGGTCAAATTGCGTAATACCAATGCAAAAACCGATGGCCCTTCTTCTTCCAGACCTTCTTCTTCCCACTTCAAGTCCAAACGAGTGGCCAACACTATGGTCATTAGATCACCATCCTCGACAACAACTAACCAATCTCAACCTTCAACATCTCAAAGCATCACCAAACAATTCCAACAACGGTACATCTAGCGTTCATACACTCCACTTGGAGAATCATACGCTTCCATTTTGGAAAAACTCGTCAAGAAGGGGGTCCTCAATCTCCCTCCAATCTGACCACCTCAATTCGACCCTTCAAAAGCCCTCCCTACATGGTATAGGGAGGCTGACTTCTCCCACTTTCATCATGTCCAAGGCCATGACATCAACAATTGCCGAACCTTCAAAAACATTGTCCAAGACATGATTGACAAGGGGGATCTTGTCTTGGATAACCTGAATGCCCCACCCAATCAAAATATCAACATCTTTAGACACCCCTTTCCTAACCATCCCCCATGTCAAAGCAATATCCAGACCATGACCAATGACCCCCAAGACCATAATATTCATACCATCAACACTGTCTCTCCTCTTGTCCCTAACCAACCTCCTCCATGGGTAGAAGAGCCTTCTTCACCCCTTCGTCCATCACAAGTAGAAGAGCCTTCTTCTCCTGTTAGTTCTCCATTGACCTCTCTCATATTGGAGGATGCCTTGACCATACCTATGCCATTATCCCCACATTCACCCTTCCTCCCACCTATAGAGGACCCTACCTTGCCTACTCCTCAACCACAAGTCGAAGGCACAATCATCCCTACCCTCTATCCTCTTGAGGAACCACACTCTCCTATTTCTTCTCCACCAAGAGAAAAACCAATCTCTTTACCCATTTTGACCAAGGAAGACCTAGTCACGGTTTCCTCTTGCCTTTTGCCTGAGATTGCTACATCTCACTCACCTCCATCCACATCTGAACCCAAACCCGTATCTAACCTCACCTCACACAATGGTGGACCTCAACCCAAACCAAAGAAGGCCACTAAACCACACCGGAGAACTCCTCCCCCACCTTCATCATTACCTTCAATTTTGGGCCCGCATCCATCCACTTTAATAGGAGTGCTTCCCCCTCCCATACTTCACAGAGGCAAGTTGCCTCCATTATCTCCTCAACCCAACAGACATATATTTCCTCCAAAACATCCAACACCTATCACCACCAAAGTGCCATCTACATGTCTGGCTACACCGCCAAACAAAAAGATGGTACGACCAACACCTCTTATGCCTCTCAAACCAAAGTCATCAACCCCCACTGCAACAAGACACACAGACCCATTAGCAGGTTCTTATGCCTTGCTGCTATGACAATTGTTGTAGTCTTCTCGCATCAATATCCCACCTCTTAAACCATATCAATCTCTCAGACCAAAACTACCCTGGTTTGATGACACTCAGATTTGTGTGTATCATTGCACGCCTAGGCACGACACTGAGCATTGTTGTGCCCTCAAGGTTGTCATTCACCAATGCTTGGAGAGAGACACCCTTCTTCTTGACCACATTATCAACAAACCTTCAACACCGACCCATGCTTCTCAAACCTCATCACCTAAATCAGGATCACCATGTTAGACTATGGTCCCTTTGCCACCTTTAACCCCATTATTTGAAATCAACACAGTCAATCTGACCACCAAGCCTCAACTGACCTTGACCAATCTGTTAAACATTCTCCCTAGCCGCTAGGGGAATTCAACATTCATCCATGCCTCGACCAACCTTTTGACCCAGTCTCGACCAAATATCAATCACTCTTTTAATCATAGACCTCAACTAGGCCTCAATCAAGCCTCGACCATGCCTCAACCAAACAAGCATCGACCTGACCTCGACTAAACATTCAACCTATCTTCGACCAAACATTCAACCCAACCATTGACCAATCATTGACCAAATATCCATCGACCCAAACCTCAACCAAACATTCAACTAGTCTCAACCAATCAGTGACCATATCAACCAACTTCATGTCCAGCATCAATCAACACGTGACCAATTTGGAAAGAAGTAAACAAGGTAAGTTTGCTCCAAGTTGGCTCGGACCACATCATAATGCACAAAGCATGGACCAGGGACTTATCAGACCCTGATCCCTTTTATGCCTTGCATCTGCAACCATTCTACTGTTAGTCGAGTCCTCATCCACTTGACATTTAACTTGAGCTCGTCCCTTGAGCAATCCCCATCCTCTTAATTCTCATTCCTTTCAACCCTATTCCCCTTAACAAATCCTATATAACCCTTCTATAATGTATGGGATGCTTTGTCCTAATAAAAGGGAGCCCTTGAACTTCTATAGTCTTGTCCATGACTCAACATTCTATCAAAAATAACTCGAGATGTCCAAATATCCAAGGTCACAAAATCAAAAATCAAAAGGTAGACTACTCCCTTGAAGGATAGCTATACTATCATTGCTGTAGCTAATAGACTGCTCCCTCGAAGGACAACTATTCAAAGCCCTTAAATATATAAAGCAAAATATAGACCACTCCCTCGAAGGATGGTTATGACTAAATCTTGCTACAAGTAGCACTTTCTTAGAATCTTCCCACATCGATCAGCTTCACAAATGACCACCAAGCAAAATGACATCTCTATGTAGACTTCTCGCATTGATCAGTCTGCACCAAAAAAAAAAAGGGTCATGAACTTGGCTTGTAGTTGGCTCAGGGTCTCCTATAAAAAGGGGCAAAGTTATCTCTGCTCTTAAACAAGTTACCCTACCCTCACCTATCATATCACCTGCTCAAGGGACTTTGAGCTCACTTTAATGTCAAAGTGATTCAATTACCACTCTAACACAACTCATGGTCAACGACGTAATGCATAAAAGGGGCTCTTGGTTCTAATAAAACCTATCTATGCTGTCACTCTGGTCCTTGTCAATGAAAGGGAAATCATGCCTTTCACTTCCTTTACACTTTGGTCACATTCAACCACATCATTTGTCAAACCAACTCAACCCAAACATTTTTTAGATTACCAACATGACATTCTCATAGTCCATTTCACATGGTTTCCATAGACACCAATACACATGGAAACTATCGACCACTCAATTTATGTTACGCATAAACCATTACTTGCTAAAGCATAAATAGACCTCAATTCATTTTTAGCATACATCCATCATGAATATAGAAAATTGCTAGGGATGAAAGACCCCTTGACTAATGTTACTGAAAACACCATTTGGAAAAGGCTGTAACATCTTCTTATCTTCATCATTCATCATGACCAAAACAATCCTCAACCAACTTGTCAACCAATCTGAACTACATTGGTCTGAGGCCCGCCTAACAACCAGGGCTATGTAGGTAGCACTCAGATGACACGACTATCTTCTGGGGTTAGCTCGACCATCCTCGTTTGTTCATCTATCTGATGGACAAACCCTATCCTCTTCAACTCATGACTTGACCTCGACTAAGACCAATCCATTATTTTGACTCTTCCTCCCTCTTTGGTAAAACTACATTGGCCTGAGGCCCTAACCATAGGGGCTATGTAGACAGCGCTCAGATGACACGACATCTTTTGAGGTTAGCTCGGCCACATTCTTTCGTCCATCCATTCATTCGACCAGCTATCTATCTCAGCCTCCATCCTCAACCAATGACCTTGGAGATCATGCCTATCTCCTCCGACCACTTCCAAGCCAACATTGCCTTGGTTGTTTTTGCATGTATGATACCCCATGATTGGTTAGCAAAATTGTTCACAGACCATATTTTGACCCTCACAAGTATAGGATCGCAAGCCGGTTGATCCCCACTACTTGTGACATTTTTGTGTTTCCAGGAGCACTTCCTGAGCCTGAGATACTTAGAACACGATGACCATTAGAACTTCAGCTTAGATTGAATAACTCGATTAGCTACAACTAAATGTTGGGGCCCAGTTACTTCAATTTTAGCACTCCTTGACCTTTTGACCTGTGACAATTTGACCTGACCATCTCATGAAGTGGTATGCACGCAATCACAACTATTGCAGCATTCACACTCACCATCTTCATCCATTCTATCAAATCAACACCTGATTCTAGGTTCCCTTCCCTCGACTCCTACTTTGAGGGGGAATACCTCACATCAGGGCTACCAACCCTCCTATTTTTGTCTTTCAATTCACTTGAACAACCAATAGGACAAAATAAACCTTATCCCGCACTTGGGGCAACCAACTCCTATTTTTGTCTTGTAGTTCATCAAGAACAACCAACAAGAAAAAAAGGGGCAAATGTAGACACCAAAATCATGTCTACTCCTTGGTCGTCCTCCCCTTCTCTTCCCCATGGTCCACTTAACCACTCCTAACCTATGTCTTATTAATTTAAAATAATTATCTTATTTTAAATTGATAATTCTCTCCCCTTGCCATCTCACCCTTGACACCTCACCACCCTAGGATCCCCTTCCTTGGATTCTCTTCATTCCTCCCATGCCTTAATGCCTAAACCCCATTCATGACCTATTCCTATCCTCTCATCCATTTTAACCTGCCTTCAACCGTTTCTTCCCCCGGCCCACTGACCTGGCAGTTGGGAAAATAGACAAAAGGCTATTTTTAGCCTTTTTCCTACCTTCCAGCTGTTGATGTTGGTTAGTATGCGGCTGATGTCGATGGTTTTGCTGGCATTGATAGCCTTCAAAATTGTGTTCAACATCCCAGACGTAGGATCTTCAGCCTGACCCTTCAATCTTTGGATCCGCTCTTTCAATCCACTCCTTCGACCTTCACTCATCCACCTTTCAACCTTCAATAATCAGCCAATCTTCCAATCTTCAATCCACCAGACCTCTCACTCTCTCTCTCACAGGGCTTCTGCACCAGCTACAATAATAACAGGGACTCTGCATCAGTCTTCTACATCAATAACAGGTACAAACACCAGTAGCACTCCTTCTGCAAGCCACAGATAAGTATTTTGTCTGTGTTTTCATTATGTTTTTAGTTATTGCTTCCAAGTAATATCACCCTCCCAGACTAGACTATCAGCTAGACCAAACTCGACTCCCTCTTAGAAAGGTTGAGAGGCCTTCCCATATCCTTATCACCTCTATCCTCCCTTTCAGAACATACACTCTATCCATTATCCCTGTAACTCTACCCAGACCCTTGCACAGACCATTAATAGGGCCCAAACTCCTTCTCAGACCCGTCCACAGCCCTGAAACCCGTCCAGACCTGACCAGACCTCTGTAAGAGACTACTACCCCGACTAATGCCAGTCACTTCCCAAACTGACGTCGACAGCATAATCGACGTCGGTAGACTTGACCAACTGATGTCGGCAGACTAATCGACATCAGCGACTGTGACAAGATTGACAGCAACATTTAGGTAAGCATTTACTTCCATTTCTTTTTAGTCTTTTATCATTTTAGTCTTTTATCATTTTGCCTTTTATCAGACATTATTTTTATCAATCAGTGGGTTGACATCCCTCAAGGAAGTCTTTTGTACTTCTAGGATCAAGCTTTTGCTTGGCATCCCATCATCTCCTCATCTAACGCCTTCCTTGTTCAAGTCTCTTTCTTCCGTAGGTGTCATCCTCCACAACCAAAGAGGAGTGCTCTCAATGTCTGGATAACGGTGCGTAGACTTGATCCAAGTAACATCTAACCTTGACCATTTCTCTTAGTTTCTCATTTCCTTTTTGAATGTGAAAGCGAAAAATCATATAGAAATAATACCATTAATGACACCCGTAATAATACCTTTGACAATACCAATAACACAAATAACCCTCATAATACCCATCCCACATCCCTCAAGGAATTCAAAACCAAACTACTAACCCTACTGGGGATCCCTTTTTTGCCTAAGAATGGAAAATTATGAAAGAGACTCTCCAACAAATGGATCCTAGATCAAAAGACCACAAGTATAAATATGAATACTTTTACTCATCACCATTGGACATGATCATTTTGTAAATTCCCTTTCCCTCACACTTCAAAGTACCCAAGTTTGAAAAGTATAGGGGAAATGGATATCCTAGAGACCATGTCCAATAATTCTATGTGCCTTATCATAAAGTCACCTATGAAGATGCCTATTTATTGTGACTCTTTCCTAAGAATCTTACCAGGCTAGCTTTAGAATGGTTCATGCACTTACCAAAAGGGTCAATTTATAATTTTGGAGAACTAAAAAATTAGTTTGTTTGACATTTCTCATATAATATAGAGCATTAAATTTCCATCATTAACCTTTACAATACTAAATAATGAAATTGTGAGAGCCTGGTATATTTCCCAAAAAGATGGCATAGCCTGACAAGCTGATTAAGATGCACTATTCCCAAAAAAGAAATAGCTAAAATCTTTGTGGAAATCTTAATGCAAAATTGAAATATCAATTAAAATTACAATATGCTAAGACCTTCAACAAAATCGTAAAAAAGGGAATGCAGATAGAAAAATCCCTCATAAAAAAAGGAACCATAAAACTATATTCTCAAAATAAGCACACTTCGAATCAAGAAAATTATTTTTTAGGGAAATCCAAGGTATTCAATAAGAATAAAAATATTTTAGGAGATAGGGTAATAGATTATAAAACATAACATGCGTAGACATTCCAAAGGAAAGGCCCTGTACAATGCTTTAATGTCTCTACCATCAATGTTATGTGAGGCAAGCTTAAGCCTCGCATAGGCAAAAGATTGTTTGCAAGCTTGGGAGTCTCGATAGAGATAGTCTTGGAAAAATTGATTACTTCCAACATGATTACTCTAATTAAGATTATGCCTATGGACAACTGTCAACTAAAACCTAATTGGTACCATAAAGATGAGTTTTGTAAATATCACAAGGTAAAAGGACATGATACTAAATAATGTATGTAATTAAATCACTATATCCAAGACCTAATAGAAAGGAGTGATATCAATATTGAAATAGAAGTGCCATAAAATCAATCAACAAATCAACACCCTGACATTTATAAAGATCCTCTCTTGAATCGTGATCAAAGGAACCAAAGACTCTAAAGAGATTAGGGTTAGGCATCATCTTCCAATCATATTGATTATCATAATGTTCCCTACCATTATATTAATATTATCAAAATTAAAAAAATCTAAGAATCTACTCCACCTTCATCCCCCATCCTAAAAATTAATAGGGCTACAATAGATTGCATTTTCACTACTCGACATAATAAGATTGTAATTCATGTAGAACCTCCTTAAGATCCTTCTACCTCATCTACTGCCCATAAGGAGAATAATCATAAGAAAGCATCAAGTAGTATAAATAAATCCTATGAAATCATTCATCAATTAAAAAATACTCCCACTCAAATATCCTTGATAGAACTTCTAAAAACATCTGCCTTACATAGGGAGATATTGAATCAAATGCTGAATGATTTGAAAGTACCTAGTGACCTAGATACCAATCTATTTTAGGCACTAGTAGCACATTTATCCCCATCATATCAAATTAATTTTAGTACCCAAGATCTACCCCCTATTGGCCCATATCATAATTATCCATTAAATATTGAAGTCATCATCTCCCATCACCGAGTTTCCTATGTCCTCATAGATGGAGGATCTACACTCAACTTATGTAATCTAGACTTTCTAAATAAATTAGGATACTCTGAGACATCACTTGGGCCCACTTTAATAATTATAAAATATTATGATAATAATGAGAGATGATTAGTTAGGACTATTTATCTTCCTATTATTATGGGACCTGTAGTTCATCAAACTTTGATTCATGTTATGGATGTAGAATCGTCGTATAACATGTTAGGACTTGTTCCAAAGTCTTAACGTTAGGTTAGTTTTTTGGTAGAAAATAAATTACTATTGTAAATGGGGCATGCATCTTTTATAAAGACACCCCCATAAAATAAATAAACTTAGTTTAATTATTAGGTAGTTTTAATGTTTATATTTATTAATTAGATTTACTTTACAGGTTGTTTTCCTGTATTTAGTTGGTTATAGGATTAGTTGTTTTTACCGGTCATTGGTAAAAACTATATAAATCCATGTTTGCATTGTGAAAGTGTTAACAGAGTAAAGGCACCCTTATGTACTTGATTTTTTGAAATTAATAAAATACTTGTGCACTCGCACTAAGCGGGGACAAGGTTCAACCTATTTTGATCCTGGAGTTATCAGTGATATCAGAGCAAGGTTATTTTGGAAGCACGGTGAAAAATCAATTCACGTGATATCTTTTGGCATGAAAAATAAGGTATGCCATATAGTCTTGGTTTAAATATTTTGAAAAATTATTAAATTATTTTAATTTTTCAAATATTATTTATATTTAAACCTGTATATTTCTATATACCACAGTCTAGTCTTTTTTGATCATTCATACTCCATTCATACTCCATTTTTCCTCTGTTAAACCTCCTCATTTGGCATAAAAATGAATTTTTAGCATTTAATGTTATTAAATTCATTATTTTTTGGCCAAAACCAGATTTGTACGGCCTTTTTTATTGATAAAAATATCTAAAAATCTCCATTCATGGTTGCCATTGTGATTTGCATTCATTTCAGCTCCTTTTAAGTCCAAAACATCTGCAAATCTTGATCAAATGGCATTGAAACCTCTATTTTTGCATTTTAATTGATAAATCTAGAAAAATCTGAGTTGTACAGCCTTCAAACACCCAGGCTTGTTTTTAATCCATTCTCTGCAAATACACTTCAAAAAATTTGCAAAAACACAGTCAAAATCTATTTTAGCATGCCTGTACGGATTTGTACGGCCTGTAGGTGAGAAAGCAGGTGGATAAAAACATCCAAGAAGCTGCCATAGCGTCACAGTGAAGAATGGCACTGGAATAAATTTTAGATATTAATTTTTTGTTGTTTCTAAAGTTTTATTTTCATAAATATTTGTTGCTGTGTCCCACGGGAGAAGATTGAAGTGAAGGCTGAAAAGAAAGGGAAAAATTTAAATTTATTTACTCTCATTTAATTGTTTTTTATTTTCCCTCATACACAAAAATTTGGTATAAATATAAATTTCTTAGTATAATGTTCTGTAAATGCTCTTAGAGCAATTGGTTAAGCCTATTTTGTTAGAAGCTTGCAAAGGAGGAGGTCAAGGGTTCAAATCCCTTCTTTTGGAGAAAGTTTTTTTTTTTTGCTTTGGAATATGCTTTTTTGAAAAAGGAATATTCCCTTTTAATTCAGAATATTGTAAAACACATACTTATTGTATTGTGTTATTTAAATTTTTGAAAAAGGGGCAAAATTCAATCATTTTTCTTTTGCATTGTTGTGGTGATATAAGGGTGTAATTGGTGGAATAATGTTGTAATTTAGCGAAATAAGGGTGTAATTATTTATTTTTGGTGTGGTTAAGTGCAAAACCCATCAAAAATACTTGTTTTTTCTTTTACGCTCTACACGGAGGTTAAGTGCAAAACCCCGTAGAAGTAGTGTCTTGTGTAGTGAGTGTGATATTTGTTTCATTTCTTTCACATTTTATCGCACGTTTCTCTACTGCACTTACTTTCATTTCAAAAATGCCAAAAATTTAGAATTTGCTTTCAGATGGTGATAGATAAACAATTTCCAATTATTCAGATTGGAAACGATTGATGGAGGCTTCACTAGTGTTTAATGAGTTATGGGATATTGTTAAGAATGAAAATCCCACATTGCCAACAGAGCAGGCTAAATTAGATATTTTCAATTTGCGTGATTCTAAGGCCTTAGCTCTCATTAAATGTTGTTGTACTTGTGATATATATGTTCATATTGAAAATTCTCCTCATAGTTACACTGCATGGAAAACATTATCAGATTTGTATGATAAGAAACCTAAGCATAAGAAGATAGATATTCATATGCAGTTGTTTACTTTGTCATTAGATGAGGATGGGGATATGGGAGAATATATGTCTAAGTTGAAAAATATCACTACTGAGTACAATAAGGCTGGTTTTGGAAAACTAGATGATGACCTCATAGTTACTGCTACTTTGAAAGGACTACCAGGGTCCTATAGGAATTTTTTTGAAATGTTGCATGTCTCTGACAAGATCACATGAATCACCTTTGATAAATTGGTTGAGTTGCTCATCCAACATGACCTCTCTCTACCTAAGAAATCCAAGAAAATTGAAGAAGCCCATGTTTTAGAGTCAAAGCCTAGTTCATCTTCATCTGGGCATCCAAATAAAAGAGGAAACAGTTCTAGAGGGGGTCGAGGTTACAGAGGAGTCAAGTATCAAAATAGAGGTAGGGGTCATTCAAATAATCAAAAATCTAATCAATCACATTCACATGAAACAAGTGATCAAGGACATGGTCACAATTCATATAGGGGTAGAGGTCGAGGTAGATCTGACATTCAGTGTCATAGATGTGGAAAATTTGGTCACATTGCCTCACAATGTAGGATTCCTTTTGATAAAATTTAGAGGCCACAAAAAGTGACTAAGACTAACTTTGTTCAGTATGCCGATCATGACTATGATGAATCTAGTAATGTTGCCCATGAATTTGCATTTAATTCTTTGGGGCACATTGATTATGTTGAATATGAGGCTAGAGATGAGCTCACAGATGTATGGGTTTTAGACACAGGAGCAACCAAATACATGACATTTAGGAGAGATTTATTTTGGTCTTTTAAGGAAGGTTCTCTCTCTCCAGTTGCCTTAGCAGATAAGTCTATGCATACACCACTAGGACTTGGTTCTATTCGAATTCTTCTTCCTAATGGGTCTATAAAATACTTGGAGGATGTTTGGTATGTTCCCACATTGAAGAAACACTTACTTTCTTTGGTAACTATTCAAAAGAAAGGCTATCAAATTGTGCTTGAAAAGGGGCTCATTTACATCAATTCAGTGAAGGATAATTATAGAACAATGTATACAGGATATGAAGATGGAAACTTGGTTAGATTGCATTGTAAGTGTTTCCTCCCAATATAGAACTTGCAGTAGTTATTGATACAGGTACAGGTACTATGTCTACACAACGGTTATGGCATCTCCACTATGGACATTTGAATATCCACTCTTTAGTGGATTTGTAGAGATATGGTATGGTGAATGGGTTGCCCACTTTTCGCGAAGATAGTATTATTTGTGAGTCATGTGTTTTGGGCAAACAAAATCAGGAAAAATTTCCTAAACAGTCATCTTGGAGAGCTAACAGATGTTTACAGTTAGTTCATAGTGATGTATGTGACAGGAAAAAGTCATCCATTGGTGGTTGTAGATACTTTGTCTTGTTTATTGATGACTTTTCTAGGATGACTTGGGTATTCTTTATGAAAAATAAATCTGAAGTTTTCGCTAAGTTTGTTGATTGGTTACACTTAGTCGAAAAAGAAATAGGTTCACATTTGGCCACTCTTCATTTAGATAATAGAGGTGAGTATACCTCTAATGAATTTTTAGACTATTGTTGAGAACATGGAATTCATCAACAATATAGTAATGCTTATACTCCACAATAAAATGGAGTATTTGAATGAATGAATGAATAGAACTTTAGAGGCACAACACGTGCCATGTTGCACTATAAACAGCTTGATGATAAATTTTGGGCCGAAGCCGTTGGTACTATAGTGTATTTGAGAAACAGGTCCCCCACAGTTGCACTTTTGGGACAAACTCCATATGAGGCATGGTATGGGTTTAAACCCAAAGTTAAACACTTGAAAGTGTTTAGATGTCTTTGTTTTGCTTTGGTTCCTCCTAAACATAGAACTAAGTTGGAACCACGAAGTCGAAAATGCATCTTTCTTGGTTATTCTGAAGATAAAAAGGGGTTTCATTTGCTTGCACAAGATTTAGGCAAATTCATAGCGAGTCGAGATGTAATATTTGATGAGTTTGGGACTATGAACACTGTAGAGATTGATTCTCAACTTGATAGAGTAGAGAGGAAAAATGCAAAAAGAGATAAGGGTTTGAATAATGGGGATAACTCTTCAAAGTTATGGTATGAAACTCAAATTCCTTCACTTTCCTCTCCTTCATCTACAAGTTCACAGGTTGATGACTTAGAAATTGTTGAAAATTCTCTAAGTCCCCCATCGAATGATACACATAATGAGAATTCTGGAGTCCCTGATTTGAATAATTTGTCTAAGTATCCAAAATGGGCTCAAAGTACTTTTTCTAACTTGATAGCAGATGAAGTTGGTTTAACAGGGCCCAAAAATTCTCAAAAATAGGTGAACTATGCTATGGTTGTTACTACTTCTTCCACTAAGCCATCCACTTTTGAGGAGGCATCTACTGAACATGTTTGGCAATAGGCAATGAAATGTGAGTATGATTCTATACTTAACAATAATACATGGGTTTTAGTTGATCCTCCTCCACATGTTAAACCCATCGGATGTAAATGGGTTTATAAGACTAAGTATAAATCAGATGGTTCCATTGATAAACATAAGGCACGATTTGTTGCTAAAGGATATGCGCAACAAGAAGGTATTGACTATGAGGAAACATTTGCACCAACTATTAAATGGCACACTATTCATATGGTACTTGCCTTAGCAGCACAAAATGGTTAGAAAGTACATCAGTTGGATGTTAAAAGTGCTTTTTTAAATGGTGATTTATAGGAAGAAGTCTATATGAAACAACCTCAAGGTTTTAAACAGGTGGGTGATGAACACAAAGTGTGTAAATTGACAAAAGCTTTATATGGGCTCAAACAGGCACCCAGGGCTTGGTATGAGAAAATAGATTCATACTTGAAATCCATTGGTTTTCATCATAGTGAATCAGATGATACTCTCTATTTTCAAGTGTAGGGTAAGAAAATGGTGATACTAGTTCTTTATGTTGATGACTTGTTTATTACAGGTAATGATGAAAATCATAACAAGTCTGTGAAGAAGGAATTAAAAGATGGGTTTGAGATGACAGATCTTGGACTTCTTCACTACTATCTAGGCATAGAGGTAACTCAGAAAGAGCATAGTATTTTCATTTCACAAACTAAGTATATTTCTGAGTTATTAGAGAGGTTTGACATGAGTGATTGCAAACCTGCCCTCACTCCCATGGAAAGTAACTTGAAATTGTCTAAGGATGATAGCAGTGCCTTTTTTGATGGCACCACATATAGACAATTGGTGGGAGGTTTGATATACTTGATGACTACCAGACTTGATATTTCATATTCAGTTGGAATTTTATCTAGGTCTATGCATGAGCCTAGATAAATTCATTGGCATGCAACAAAACGAGTACTTCGTTACCTTCAGGGAATGAAAACATATGGCCTTGAATACCACCGCAACAAGAACTTCAAACTTGTTGGATATTGTGATGTAGATTTTGGCAGATGTGTGGATGACAGAGTGTCAACCACATGATACACTATGCATATGGGTTCAGCTGCCATTGCTTGGTGTTGTAAGAAGCAGGATACAGTGGTAAATTCATCAGTAGAATCAGAGTATATTGTAGCATAGGATGCTTCTAGAGAAATTTTTTACCTTCATCCTATTCTTGAAGATCTTTAGGTTTCTCAGTTTGCTCCTACACTATTATACATTGATAATCAGAGTGCAATCAAGATGTCCAAGAATCTAGTGTTTCATGCCAAAACAAAACATATGGACGTCAAATACCATTATCTGTGAATGTTGGTGGCAAAGGAAAATCTTGATCCAATATATTGCCCAACTGCCGATCAGACAGCTGATATCTTCACAAAACCCCTTGACCAAATCAAATTTGAAAAATTCAAAAAAATGCTTGGTATGTGTCCAAAGACCTGACTTTGGATCATAGGGGGGTTTTTTAGGACTTGTTCCAAAGTCTTAACGTTAGGTTAGTTTTTTGGTAGATAATAAATTACTATTGTAAATGGGGCATGTATCTTTTATAAATACACCCCCATAAAATAAATAAACTTAGTTTAATTATTAGGTAGTTTTAATGTTTATATTTTTTAATTAGATTTACTTTATGGGTTGTTTTCCCGTATTTAGTTGGTTATAGGATTAATTGTTTTTACCGGTCATTGGTAAAAACTATATAAATCCATGTTTGCATTACGAAAGGGTTAACAGAGTAAAGGCACCCTTATGTACTTGATTTTTTGAAATTAATAAAATACTTGTGCACTCACACTAAGCGGGGACAAGGTTCAACCTATTTTGATCCTGGAGTTATCATAACATGTTGATTAAAAGGACATAGATTCATGAAATTCAAGTTATGTTATCCATTCTCCATCGATGCTTAAATTTCCCCCATTAAGGAATGGAGGTCACCATTCCTAGAGTCATAGACCATCTCCATAGTTGTCAGATGGATTAGTCATTACCTCCATCATCTTACCTTGGCACTGATAACACCGTCCTAAGCCCCATAGCTGCTAAGTATATCTCTCTAATTTAATTAGAATCCACATATCCATTAGATCCTAATGTTACATGACTAAAGATCACATCCATAGGGTGTGGAAAATATGAGTATAAAACATTTTGCATTGGAAATATACCCTTATCTCCACATAGTTATGGGTCCCTAGCTATGAGGAAGAGTAATCCCATTAAATATTAGTTTGGGCCAACAAGTTTTTCAAGTGCTAGATTTTTGTTTGATGAGTAAATTAAAGATGGAGACAATTATTAGCTCATTTAAAATTATTAATCCCTTCTCTCTCCCAAGAATCATTATCCTAGATTTTAGATAATGATGAAAAACATGTAATAAAAAGGTAAGGGATTGGGGAAACAATATCAAGGTCAATTGTAGCCTATCATTATTCAAGAACATCCACAATATTTTGGCTTAGGGTATAAACTATATGATGATGACCTGACCAATGTCATTGATGAAAAACATGCAATACAAAGGTAAGGGATTGGGGAAATAAAATCAAGGTCAAATAGAGCCTATCATCATTCAAGAACATCCAAAATATTTTGGCTTAGTGTACAAACTATATGATGGTGACCTAACCAACGTCATTCGGATTCTCTTCTGACCAATGAGTCATCTCTTCACAATGAGGACCTCAAAATAGGATCTATTTGTAGTCTCTTTAAGGAGCTTGTTTCCCCCAACCTCTTCCCCTGTACCACTATATCCACCATCAAAGTTTCCCTTCATTATCCATCCCTTATAGACTAGGAATCAAAGTATGATCCCACCTTTGACATGTTTCAAAATGATGGAGCCATTTTGGAATACATGGGAATTAAGAGACTTCATGATGTTGGAAGATCATAAAAAGGCATTTTCTATCATTTTTTGTCAATCAAAATCTTTTGGGGAACAACAAACATCTCATAGTCAAAGCAAGTATGAATAATCCAAAGAAGGAGAGCCTTCCAAAGAACTAGATAAACTCCTATATAACTCCTTCATGCCAGAAGATTATTTTGATATCGATACTAAACTACCAAGTTTTTTCACTTCTTATGTTCTAATAATCTCATTAACCCCTTATTTATAAGATCAACCACCCTCACTTATTTAGGATGTGATATAAGTGAATGTCAACACTAAAAAACATCCCAAAATAGTGAAACTAGGGGCATCCCTCATGACAACAAAATGCAAAGTCCTTATTAATCTACTAAAGGAATTTATTAATATATTTGCATGGACCTACACTGACATGTTAGGTTTAGATCCCTTATTGGTGGTACACCACCTAATTGTGCATCCAAATGCAAAACCTATCAAACATAAATTATGAAAGATGCATCCTAAGGTGGCATTACTAGTCAAAGAGAAATTACAAAATTCTTGTAAGCTAGATTCATCCACCCAATCTATTACTCAGATTGGATCTCTAATATTATTCTCATAACAAAGCCATAAGGTAGAATCTGTATATGTACCAAATTTTAGGATATTAATGAGGCATATCCAAAATATGACTTACCACTCCCTAATATTAGCATGATCATAGATTTAATAGCTGAGTATGAAATGCTTCCCCTTATGGATGGCTTCTCAAGGTATAATTCAATCAAAATAGCACCTGAAGATTAGCATTAAAAAAATTTATCACTCCATGGGGGATGTTTTGTTATCAATTCATGTCATTTGGCCTTAATAATGTAGGATCCACTTATCAATGGGTTATGATTGTTATATTTCATGACATGATGCATGAAATTGTAGAAGATTATGTCAATGATATTTTAGGGAAGTCTCATTTAATGTCTAAACACCATGTGGTCCTTTGAAAAAAATTTAAAAGATTATGAGAATATAAAGTAAGGTTGAATCCCAAAAAGTGTGTCTTTAGAGTAACTTTAGGTAAATTGTTGGGATTTATAGTCTCAAGAAAGGGCATTGAGGTCGACCCAGTAAAAGTTAGAGAAATTACATAAATGCCCCCACCTCATAATATCAAGAAAATTTTTAGCCTTTAGATAAAACTTTAGGCCATATGGTACTTTATCTCTCAACTGGTTGATAAATGTCATCCCTTTACTCATCTATTAAAGAATGGGATTACCTTCCATTGGAATGAAGAATGTCAACAAGATTTTGAAAAATTAAAACAATACTTGGCAAATCCACCTATTTTATCACCACCAAATCCAATAAAGTATCTACCCCTTTACATTTCCATAATGCCATGTGCCATTGGTGCTCTCCTTGTATAGCACAATGATCAAGGTAAGGAGCAAGCTATATATTACCTCAGTCACACATTGATATCATATGGGCTAAACTATACTCCTATTGAAAAGGCATGTTTAGACATAGTTTTTGTATCACAAAAGCTTCAAAATTACATGATTAATAATCATTTACAACTCATTTCAAATTTTGATCCCTTAAAATACTTACTATCTAAGACCACACTCACAGGGCGAGTAGAAAGATGGATAATTCTACTAAGTGAATTTAACATTGAGTATATAAATAAAAAATCTATAAAAAGATAGGTCATTGTAGATTAACTACCAAAGGCAAATTT